>JAYJMF010000001.1:3371989-3386713 GCA_036873715.1 Salvia sclarea | reverse complement strand
TTTGCCAAATAAGGAAAGTGGAATACTCTTTGTGGACACCCAAAATGGCAAAAGTGGAACACTCTTCGTGGACGGAGAGAGTATTAATTATATTATTTATTATATTATTTAGTATTATTTAATTATTATTATTTATCATAAGATTAATTTATTTCTTTCAAAGAAAAGATAAAATTCAAATAAAGTTAATCTCATGTTCATGAGAATAGTTAATCCAATGGGGGTCGGGAGGAATGGCTAAACCCATGTTTATAGGTATTACCATTCCTACGAAAATGGTGAATCCTGTTATAAAAATCTTACGAGCCGCGGGAATGAAAATGGGGGCAGAAATGTCCGTTACATTCCTGCATACCAAACGTTAGCGAGCCTAAATTTTTGACGCTATTGTAATTAATACATACTTTTGTCATCAGAACTCCACTCCACTGCTGAATATTCTTTGGGAAAAATAACATTATGCTCTATGACACGTTCTTGGCTTATAATCCAAATGGTATAGAAGAATAATTATCATCAAAGATGACAACATCGTAAATTCCAAAACTTGCTGTTAATATATTCTTGATGAAATTAGATTAAGATAAACTATTTAAAAAATCTCGACACAATTTGATAATATCCAAACCATCAATTTTAGAAAATAAATTAGTTGGTAAAGGAATTACTGAAGTTTAGGATTATACAAAATTTAGACTTTCATCTGATAGAGAAGTCCTAATTGTTGAAATCATGGAGTCTGTGCAATCAAATCAAACCATTGGATCCAACCAAATCTAATCGAACTCATCCAACTTGAAATAGATATGATCGGGCCGACATATCGGATCGGAGCCTATTTGATTTCACATTTTAATTTTTAAATGGCATGAAATTTGTGAATTTGTCAATCCAAAATAGTATAAAATTGTTAGTAATATTCATCCAAGTTGCCAACTAGACCTTGGTAGTTGCCATCATTAAACTAACGTTTTCTCACTGGTTCAAAAATGGTTTTATCCATTTCACACGCTTTCCCCAGCGGCGCGTGAAGTCACCCGCCTCTCTCAGTTCAAACTTGTCAACCTTTTACCTCTTCAGCCAACTATCTCCGCACTGTCTTTGCACACAGTAGAGGGTGTCTCTGTGTGTGTGTGTGTGTGTGTGTGTGTTTTTCTATATATATATTATATTGAAATGCACATTTCTCATCCATCATTCCTTTTCCCCTCATTTCTCTCTCTCTCTCTCTTCTTGCTGCAGAAGTTTTTAGAGCTTGTGGGTTTCTCGTGATTTCCGTCAATTGAGATTTTTCAAAAAGTGTAAGGGGTTTAAATATGCTGTGGTTGATTTTGCCTACTTGACTTTAAGGTTTAAACTCTGATTCTTTTACGTAATTTGGGATATTTTGAACTTAGATTTCTTTTTCATTCTTGTTAGGCGTAGACTTCGGTTCCAATATGAAAATTTAAAGGCTAGTTTTGCAAAACCTCGAAGAAAACTAAAAAATTACGTGATCTCTAGCGTCGATAAGTTTTTGAATCTTGATTTGTAGAGCTTGCTTAAAGAATTTTTTGCATAGGATACTAATATTGAATTTTAGTATTTTTTCAAATCTTGTTAGAGTTGGATTGAGTTTTTCAATGGAGTCCGAAACCCCCGCGAAGTTCACGCTCTGGAAGCAATCTTCCATGGCGCCAGAGAGGGACTATGAGGATCTTGATGATCTGGAGGAGCAAGAAGAGAATGATGTAATTGACATTGATCCAGGGTTGAAGCTGATGTATTTAGTGAATGGGGGTGATTTGGATGGGATTAAGGAGCTCTTGGGGTCGGGCGTGGATGTTAATTTCCGCGATATTGATCACCGGACTGCCCTTCATGTTGCTGCTTGTCAAGGGTACGATGATGTTGCTCAGCTGCTGCTTGAAAATGGGGCGAAAGCAGATTCTTGTGATCGGTGGGGAAGCACGGTATAAGCTTGATCTTGAGGCTTGATGAGCATGTTTAAGTTTATGTGGTAGTTCATGATTTGAATTTAAGCATGTGTGTGAAGTTGGCTGTTTAGTATTTGTGTTTCTTGTTTGCCATTTGTTTGTGGGCTTGACTGAATGGATGAGAAAAAGGATGGCGTGGTGATAATTGCTTTCATGCTGCCTTGCCCTGCAATGTGTGTGTGTGTGTGAGAGAGAGAGAGAGAGAGAGATGCATGGTGTGATGTGGACCGTGTGGTGATGATTGCTTTCATGCATTGCTGCCTTGCCTTGTAATGTGTGTGGAGAGAAAGAGAGATTGTACCCCAACTCACTTTCACACACACATAGTCTTTGTGCCTGGATTTACTTGTTCGTGATTGTGTCGATCTTTTGAGCTTTCTAAGCATGAAACTTATCTTGACGGGTGCTGCCTATACATCATTCTGTATTATGCGGTGAAGCATAGGTGTCTAATAGAGATTGTTATAGTAATTTGAGGTGATCACTATGGATGGTTATGTAGCAAAGAACTTGCAATTTGGAAGGCTAATATCAAAATTCAACTTACTAAATCATTGTTATCCATTTCTTTTCTAGTTATTCGATATTTAGTGTAGTATGTTCTGCTGTCTGACGTGCTTTTCTTTCTTAGCCGCTTGCAGATGCCATACATTACAAAAATCATGGTGTAATCAAACTATTGGAGAAGTATGGCACGAAGGATCTTGTAAGTCTTTTTTTTATGCACCACATTGTTTTCTTACTCGTCCGAAAATTTTGTCATACTTCTCTTCTTTTGCTTGGGGTTTAATTTAATGTTCCATGGTTTTCCCCTTTAGATGGCTCCCATGCACGTTGAAAATGCTCGTCAGGTGCCTGAATATGAGATTGATCCCAAAGAACTTGATTTCACTGGCAGCATTGACATAACAAAGGTATTTAACAAAGTACTTCATATCAGTATATACCCATGTGTTTCTAACAATCATTATGTTTAATTTCTACTTAGTTAATAAAGGTCGGTAATATCAACCGAGTGTATTCTATATTTTAATATTATTCAATTGAAACTTAACAAAGTATTAGTCGTTCTATCACAATATAGTCCTCTGCTCTCATCTAAATCGTTCACGTTTTCCTGACGATCGAGAACTTCATTGCAGGGAACCTATAGGATAGCTTTATGGCGTGGAACAAAAGTTGCAGTGAAAACATTTGGGGAAGGAATTGCTATTGAGGATAAAGTGTGAGTTCCTCATATATATGGTAATGCTTTCCGACACTTGCTGTTATCTGATTCCTGTCCATTTTGCAGCAAGGCTTTCCGAGATGAGCTTGCGTTGCTTCAGAAAATCAGACATCCGAATGTCGTACAATTTCTTGGCGCTGTAACACAGAGCAGTCCAATGATGATTGTGACAGAATACTTGCCTAAGGTATTTTCATGCATTTTTTAATATTCTTTTGAATATATACATTTTTACTGTTGTCTCTCTTCCTTTCTCGGTGGGTTTGATGTATTAAGGTCTTGGTTGCATCCCCTGCCTAACCTATAACTTTTTTATTGAACAAAGTTTTGTAAGTTAGTTGTGTTTAATCAAGCTTCATTATTGCTCTGCCTTATGCGTGTTTAAAATATTGGTCGAAATTCTTGTGTAATTCTAATATACACTCCATGAACTTGCAGGGTGACCTCCATGAATATTTGAAGAAAAAGGGTCCACTTAAACCAGCAACAACTCTTAGATTTGCAATGGATATTGCCAGGTTCGCTAAATTTATTGGAACACAGTTCATCTCTTACACTATTTATCTTGTCCAATTGGATTTTAGGTGGGTTGCAGGGGAAAATAGGAAAAATTGATCGATGCCAAATACAGAATTTAGATGATAGGAATCGTTATATAGAGAGAGATAGTGGTGCAAAACTAAAGACATGTAAAAGTGATTTTGCATTTTTATTTTGGCCTGCAGGGGAATGAACTATCTACATGAAAATAAATCCGAAGCGATTGTTCATCGTGACCTTGAACCTTCGTAAGTTCGTTGTTTCCGACTTATTTATGTTTTTGTCGAACAACTGCAAAAAAAGTTTCATTTTGTTCTATCAGTTTCTTGTAGCATTTGCTCATATGCTCAAGTATGATAACAGGAACATCTTGCTGGATGACTCCGGGCACCTAAAGGTTGCCGACTTTGGAGTTAGCAAGCTTCTTAAAGTTGCAAACAGAATTAAAGAAGATACACCTCTCATTTGTCACGATACTTCTTGTGAGTTTTCATCTCAAATTACTTTTACGTGTGGTATATCACAAGATGTCAAATATCCTGTCGAACAAATGATTGGTTGCTTAGAATATTGTTTGTTCGTTGACAGGTCGTTATGTAGCTCCTGAGGTTTTCAGAAACGAAGAGTACGACACTAAAGTAGATGTATTCTCATTTGCGCTGATTTTACAAGAGGTATTGGGCATAACGTCTAAAACGGTTTGAATTTCAACTACATATCATTCTATTTCAGTATTTAGCTGCAGTTATAGTTGCTGGCATCGGATTTGATTCGATTGGAAGAATCATATATATACCTATGTATATACTTCTTTCGACTGGCTTCATTTATCACTAGTAGAGTTTGATATCTCTATCCATTTGGCATGCTAAACGTAGATGATTGAAGGATACCCGCCTTTTTATTCAAAGCCAGACCACGAAGTTCCCAAATATTACTGCGAAAAAGAGCGCCCTCCTTTCAAAGCCTCATCAAAGTTCTATGGCCACGGATTGAAACAGTAAGTTATTTCCTCTAGTTTTGCAGGTTTCTTTCCGTATCTTATTTAATCTGATGGAAACATTGTTTGGAATTATTGCTTGCTATGCGACATTGTTGAGGAGTTTCGCTGCCTCTTTTGACTTTTGCAGTTTGATCGAGGAATGTTGGAGCGACAATCCAGCTAATAGACCGACATTCAAGCAAATCATTCCCCGACTGGATGCCATCTACAACAGATTTGGCCACAGAAGGCGTTGGAAGGTATTTCCCCTCCTTTCTCGTCCCTCTACCTCATGAAATGTCTTCTTCGTTCTCAACTTCCTCGAGCATCTCGACCGCCTATTATCAGGCACTAATTATCAACTACTAGTTGGCTTGGTAAAATACAACTCAATCAAATTCTGTAGCGTTGGTTATTCAAAAATTGTGGAATTTGTGCAGGTGATGAGGCCATTGAAATGCTTCCAGAGTTCAGACTGGATGAGAGATGGTTCGAGCCGAACGCATTCGACTCGTTCCTCCTGAGACTGAATTTGGCCTTTGCTATGCTTGTTGTGAAGATGTTGTTTGAAGATGAAATCATCATGTTGCTTATAGTGATAGTGAATCAGTACTCTTGTCTTGTGTATATTCACTTGTAATTTCTCTTGGCTCTCTCTATCTCTAAAGAAACATGTAGATAGCAGGATTTGATACCTTTTATGTGATTCTTTTGAAATTAGTGGTAATTAAATGTGATGTTACGAGGATATTGTGCGCATAAATTTACCCTCTCTCTATATCTCTAAAAGCCGAGTCACTTGTTTTTTCGACGCGTCCCACAAAAATTGGCTCATTTTCTTTTTGGAATATTTTTATTATATTAAGAATTTAAATATTACATATGTATTTCTACAATCACTTTATATTTTTCTTATTTACGTAAAATTTCGTGCCAAAAAAAGTGAGTAACCTCCAATGGAAAGGAGGAATTATTAGAGGAAGAGTGGAAGACGATTGAAGGGTTGATATGATCTTTTATGGGATTCTTCATCATTTTCATTGAGGCACAAGTTTGATTATTTTTAAGATTCACTTTTACAGTTAGACACATATTTGCGTTAGGCCGGTCTAATATTAGGCCAATTGTTTGTCGCTCTTATTCTAAGCCATGAGTCGAGCGAGCCGTAAAAGCATAATTGTTGTCAGTCTCATTATCTATATATTAATTATCGAAGCCGAAGGCGGAGCCGTTTGTTGTTTGTCGCCCCCCTATTATTGTTGCCACTCGCATTATTTGTACATTAATTGGGCTGGGTCTAACGTTAGACCGGCCTAACGTAAATATGTCTCAGAAAGAAATGGAAAGAATCATCCTCTTGCAAGGGCCTACAACGAGATGATGATCCTAAACAATATTCACACGATGTATAATCTCAATCCTAACACACTAATAACTATTTAAATACCTAATAAACTCGAGGCACAAATAATATATCTTGAAACCCACAAAAAGCATTATTTATTCTTTATTTCAGTCTTGAATAACTTAATCCTAAATAACTAAATAATTTAAAAAGTAAAAGATAATGGACGCTATCAAAATGCGCCCACCAAAGAAAAGGATGATGAATATTTATTAAATAAATGAATTTCTTACCTGTCAAAACTATTTAATTTTGGATAATATATTAGTTTGCAAAAACAAACACCGCCGACTATATGTGTATTATTATGCAGCATTAGAGTTTTTTAGACCAATATAGTGTCTATGTTCATTGACTATTCAAATATGACAATGTTATGTTCATTAATTTTGTCGCAATTAATTAATGTCCATTTCAATGAGCAAGCATGTCTAGTTACATTTGTTTAATGCACTAGTTACTTACCGAAAGAGAGAAAAGATTTGATTGATCGAAACTTTTTAACAACCATTTAAAATCATTATAATTTGTCATTTTTCTCACTTTCCCATCTTTTCAATCGTTAATTATGATTTATGAGAATGATACCCTAATCAAGAAGTAATTAACTGCATCGCATAAATCTCACATGAATTATAAGCAAATCATTGCAATTGAGTTCCAAGATAATGACTACATATATAAAATATAAAATACAAAATGACTATAAAATATATCGATTTATGATGATAGATAGATATATAGCTTCATTGTTTCGCCTTGCTCTACCTTGATCACATATTAGGATAATTTTTACTTATAAATTACTATATAAAGTAATTCCAATTGAAATTCGATGGATTATACGGGTATGTGGCGAAAATTATTAGCAAAACAATTATTTAATAAAAATAATTATAAATAACATAAAATGATTCTCGTGAAATTTCGACAGATTATAAATTAACCAGCAAATCATAATCAAATCATTGCAATAGAGTTCGAAGATAATGACTAACTCATAAAAATATATAGACGTGGCAAAATCTCGTCGTAGAAATATTGCACATATATTGTGAAATTATACACACGATTTAAGAAATTAATTCAAGAAAATATGTAGGAAAATAATTTATAAATCAATAAAATAGCAAATAGAATCAAAATCTGATCCGACAATGTAATAGCTTTGTCCGAATTCGACTCGGAAATTGTCCATTTCTGTCTCAATGAAAATGACGCTTTGCTCGTGTGAAGAAAAGGCTTGTGCATCAATTTCCCCTCAGCCGATTTAATTTCCCATTCCTACATTAAAAATAAAATAAAATAAAATAAAAAAATTCGTCGTTGCTGAAAAAATATATTGTTCAATTCGACTTGACTCGTATATATAAGGACTAGAGTCTCACCTCGAGTTGGTTTCCCGTAGTCACGACTAGGGACTCGGGATTTGTTTCGAACGAGACGAGACCTGAGTCCGATTCGAGGCAGAATTCGCCGGGCTCTAGGAAAAGATGGAGGCTCAGAGCGTAGGGGCCGGATTCTTGGCTCGTTTCGCTTATTGATGATGAGTTTCGATCTATTATGTTGGCTCGATGGTACCTGTAAATACTGAATTTCGACTCTTCAAATTGAATCAATTTTTGGCGTTGATTTATGCTGCTTTGAGCTATAACATTAGCCAATTCTTTTGCAATCGCTTCGAGTCTCATTGATACATTGTCCATTTCTTGGCTGCATCAACGGGGAGAAATATTGCGTAAATATCAACAGCTTTCACTGTATAATGTATAACATTGTGACGTGCAACGGTACAATAAAATATCAACACAAATCAAAATTTGAGGTACATTAACTATTAACTTATTATCGTTGAAATGCTTACAACTATTATTGCATTGGCGGATACAAGAAGGCCCTCGGAGGGGCTTAAGCCTCTGCCAAGCAATTTTTTATATTTTTATTTTTATAAAATCGTCAAATTTTTGTATTTTGTATAAATCATTGTGCAAAAATTCCCTACTACTGTACCAAAAAAGTTATTGGAATATTATCATGTGAAAATTTTCAACTCGAAATTTTAAAAATACAGACCTCGCCAAAATAAAATTCTGCGCCTGCCTCTATATTATTGTAATTTCCGACATCAATTTTTTTTTTTTTTTTGTGTAATTTCCCAAATTTCCCAAAATACTATAAATGTAATAAAGGACAAATATTTACTGACACTTTGGGCTCAAGCCCAAACAAAAATAGCATTTGAGAAACTTTGGGCTAAAAAAAATATATCAACTGAGGCCCATTTACATTTTACAATTTCATTTCCTTTTCCCTTTTTTCTTTTCATAAAAAATTTACAAATTTAGTTACAACCGCCTAAAATCGCAAGCTGGAAAACTAACTCACCGGAAAATCAGATATTTATTCTCGCCGATAGCCGCCGCCGCCTCTTCATCAATCCGGCGATCGTCGCCGCCGAAATCGATCTGCTCGTGATCGCCATAGCTGGTGCATCTCTCAACCGTGAAAATCCGATCGCTGCTAGCCAAAGCAGATCTCAGCTCCTCCGTTGAAATTCCGTGATCGCTGATTCTCACAGCTCCGAAATCTCTCACAGATCGGAAAAATCCTCGCACCGATTCATCTTCTCTCAATAGAATCGATTCGTAGCTGATTTCGTCTGGTTTGGATCTGGCGAAGTGTTGGGGGAGTTTCAGCTCGGGGATCTGAGCGAATCGGTCGATTTGCTCGGATAGGATCGGATCCGCAGCGGATCTGACGCCTTTGGCGGTGGGGATGGGCGGCGGAATTGTCTCCGCCATTGGAAAATGGTGAGTTTTGGCGGCGAGGATTTGTCGTGTTTAAAGCGCATCGCCGCCGTGGTGCGGCGCACGTTGGTACAAGTCGTTGATGCACGTTGCCAGCGGCGTGCATTGCACTACTTGTACGATTATTTCCGAATTCGAGCTGATTTTGCTTGCAGAAATACGATCAAAGATTCAGCAAATACTTGCTTGTTTGAATCTACGCTTGGAGGAATGATAGTTCAACAATGAAATATGAATGGTTTAATTGCTTGTAAATATACAAGACTTCGTCGAGAATTTGGTTTTTAACCAAAATTATTATTTTAATAAAACAATATATGAACTTTACAAAATTTTGATATTTAGCCTTGTTTGTTAGTCAATAACTTGATTTTTTGAATTCTGATGGACGATCTGATGCTATCGTTAAAAACGAATATATATATACAAATTTTCAATAGAAATTGACTTTTATGCCGATATCCGAACACGAGTACTAATAGAAGGGTATCGTCAAGAGCTTTTCTAATGATAATTTCAGATTATTAATCGATTTTCAAATAATCAAGTTATTATCTAACAAACTTTATATTTATGCCAACTTCAAATATTTTGTAAAGTTCATGTATTTTTAGATCAAAATAATAATTTTGGTTAAAAATCAAAACTTGAACAAATTTTATGTATGGGAATTAAACCAATACGAATTGCAATTTAATTAATTTGTGATGATAGAAAAATCATACCAATTTGAGTCTCATTATTAAACTTTTGCATCTTTGCATTTGAAATTTACTAGTTAAACTATAACATATATATATATATCTATATGGTTGGATCTTGAAATACATAAAGTTATTTCAATTCATTGGCATCTCAATTGTGTTTTAGGAGCTTTATAAATTTAGATTTACCTCTCAATATGTGTCAAAACGAATATGTATATATGTACATGTGTATTTTACATAAAACTTTTATTTCAAACTCTTACATTTTGCAGCATGCTATATCTTCAAATAAATGTCTCTAGCATGCTATTCAAAACAGAAAAATGTTCAAAAATTTACCAGATCACACACCAAACTAGACATAACATAACACACACAAAAGAACCTTTAAAATCTCCAAACTGGGATTATAATCTTGATCATTGTTGGTGACAAATTTCACCATTTATACTCTTCTCTTATTCACTGATTTCCCAGTCCTGGTTTGGCATTCCGGCTGCTTGTAGCCGATGTGGTCGAGCGCCCCGACGGTGTTGAACATGCGTCGCTTGTTCACCTCCTCGACGAGCGTCCTGTGCAGCAGCTGGCTGCGTATGTCCACCAGCGACGCTGTCCTCGGCATCATCCTCTGTTGTCGGGCCTTCGAGCTGCACTCGAACGCGTTGATGATGCTCCCTTCGGGCCCAAATCTCGTGCACTTTTGGCTGCTCTTCGCTTCTTCGTCGTTTGCAGAGAGGTACTTGAGATTGCTGTACTTGTCCGAGCACGAGGAGCTCACGGAGCTCGTGTCATCGCCTTCATCTGCATCGGATCAACGTTTCCGGTCACAAAATCGACATGTTTGTGATGAAATAGCGAGGGGCGAGGTTTGTATTCGTACCGTGAAGCCAGTCGTTGAGCGATTTTGCTTCGTGGAGGTGGGAATTGTGCGAGGTGAAGAGCTCCGGGAGGGAGGCGTGCGAGGAGGAACGGGAGGAGCTCGTGTAGAACGGGTGGCGGGGGCTATTATCGTCATTATCTTCTTCGTCGTCGTCGTAGTTGATGAAGCTCTGCTTCTGGTGGATTATGCAGGGGCTGCAGGTCGTCCACGACGGCACGAGACGGGTGATTTCTTTGTGGATCATGCCGGCGATCTCAGACGGCCCCCAGTCCGTTATCTCGAGCTCCTTCACCATCTCCGTCGCGACGTCCATCGCTGTGTCGCTCGTGATCTCGAAGGGGAAGAAGATGTTCCTTGCAGGGCCTGCGAAAAAGCTCCCGGGAGTCGGAACAGAGCTCGAGATCAAGGATTTTAACAATCACGATCGAGCGAATTCGTACCGTTTTTGTCGGAGATTTGGACTTTGAGGAAGATGGTGTCCTCCTCCGGGTTCATGGTCCCCGTGATGGCCATCTTCGTGCTCCGTGTGGGGCCCACGGGCGAGGGCGAGGGCACCCGAGACGGAGCGTTGGGCTTGTCGGGCGAGGGAGACGTGATCTTGGTTGAGGCGAATCCTTCTTCGATGGACAGAAACGGATCCTTCAATAGCTCGGTGGCCGACGGCCTATCCGTTGCGTTCTGCAAGCATCTCCCGATGAATCGTCGAGCTTCGTCGTCTTCGATCTTGTCGAAGGACTTCGGCAGCTTCCCCTGTTTTGATCCAATGGTGAGACTCAACATTTGGGGAAAAATAAACATTATATATATGTAAACTCACCGAGGTTACTTTCTTGTAGATTTGAGCTGGATTTGAGCACTCGTTGTAAGGATACTCGGAGGTGAGCATTTCGAGAACACACATTCCGAAGGAGTAGACGTCGACGAGCTCGTCGTAGACCTCCTCGTAGAGCTCCGGGGCCATGAACTCCGGGGTGCCGATCACACTATGCGCGTGTTGGGATCCGCGAAGAATGGCCGCTAATCCGAGATCACCGATCTTGACTTGGCCCAGATGGCCGTTGACGAAGATGTTGTCGCACTTGAGATCGCGGTGGATCACCGGGGGGTCGTGGCCGTGGAGATACTCGAGCCCCTCGAGTATCTGTCGTGCCCAATTCTTGATCGCCCCGAGGCTCACGCGCTTGTACCTCCTCCGATACCTAGACAAGAAAGTTAATTTGTTTAGGTTAAATATTCGGATTCTGATCCTGATTCAAGTTCATATCCGATGGCATATTTGTAATTTTCTCGAAGAGACGTTACTACTCACTCTCTTAGGGTGCCGGAGGTGAACATCTCGGTGATGAAGTTGAACGTTCTCCGGTGGACATCGATCCACGAGGCTCGGAACTTGATGATCGATTGGTGGTTGAGCGTCTTGAGCAAGTGGACCTCGGAGTAGAGCCTTTGTAGGTCGTCGGGCGAGTTGAGCATGTTGTCGAGTTTGACTTGGTTCCACGCGACTTCCACTCCTAAAACCTCGTCGAATGCTCGATACACCGTCTTCATCGCCCCCTTCCCGAGAACGTCCTTCAACTGCAGACGCATTTACTACAATCAGTTGACATACACATGACGTGAATCGATGAAAAGGTCAATGATTTTGGGTATAAGACTCTAAATCTAATTCAATCAATCAATCTATTTTTACTTAAACTAAATCAAATTTATGTTGAACTAACCACTTTTAATATCTTGCATAGTTGATTAGATGAAACAAACTAATGTCTTATTAGTTTAATTGGCATTTGCCATTTGGTTATACAATATTAGTATATATTTATATGATGACGCATGTATATGCAATTCTTACCAACCGCGAACGCAAGGTGTCACGCTTGAACAATATTAGTATATAATATTTCTTATATATATATGTAGCTACTAGATTTATATAAACCGATAAAAGTCAATCTATGGAAGGGTTCATCTACCACACTAGTTGCTGCACATTAACAATATAATATTTAATATAAATAAATACTATATATAGAGAGAGGCAGATTCAGACAACTTTAGTTTACTTTAATTTTCTTTTGTCAATGGTAATGAAGAAAGTAGTATTGTTTATTGTCAACTATCTCCCATGCCAAAACTTTCTTCACAAATCTATACAAAATAATCCAATTAATTTCTCTGTCTACGTGAGAGAGTTTAGTGATGAAGATCTTCAAGAAATGCTTCTAATTTGATTAACACAAATCATCATTATCCAACACAAGAAATTATCTCTCTTTTTTTTCTTTATATAAATAATTTTCTTCACAAATCTATACAAATAATCCAATTTCTCTCTATATATGAGAGAGATGAGTTATTGATGAAGATCTACAAGAAATGCTTCTAATTTAATTAACACAAAATCATCATCCAACACAAGAAATTATCTATCTTTTTTTGTTTTGATAAATTTGAAGCATAAGTTTTTAAAGGCAACGCCCAAAAGACTCGACTCGAACTCGAGACGTTTGATATAATATTTTTTTATAAATTTGATGCATAAATTATCTATCATGCATGTAACACTAACAAAAAAAAAACAAGAAAATACTGCAAAAAGATGATTAATTTGTAAAGTGCCAAAAAAAAATATATATATATATATAGAAACTTACACGACCATATCTCTCAGAGGGATCCATTTCCACGTAGAGCTTCCCACCATCATCCATGGCTTCCGCAGCTCGATTTTTGTACATTATTAATTCACCAATATATAAAACCAAAAAACAAAAAACACCCTTTTCCTAAAAATCAAATCTTGTGCTTGCCCACTAAAACAAAAACAAAAAACTTCGATTTTAAAATTTGCAGTTGCAGGAAATAAAATTTAAAGCAAGAAAACGTTGCTAGAAAATCCGAGGTTTTCCTTCGTGATTTTCGTAGGAAAAAACTCCAAAGAGAAGCCAGAAGAGTCGAGAGTAGTCGATTCTCAGCATGATCCAACCCATCCCCAAAGTTTGGCGTCGAGAAATTTGGAATTCCATTTGATTCTTCAAGAAAAAGATCAAGAAAATCGACTCCCACTTATATAGGCAAAAATAAAAATAGAGAAAAAAAAAAGTAGCTTTTTTTTTTTGTGAAGAAATTAGGAAATTGAAAAGCTAGCTAGAAACACTGTTGAAGGTGGGAAAAAGATGGGATTTTTTTTTTGGTGATTTCAAAAGCTTAAATGATGGGAAAGTGGGGAATTTAAGGAAATTGGGCTCCTGAATTTGAAGAATCTCATGTGGCGACGTTTGTGCAGCACCATTTGTGGTTCAGACAAGAATCCAACAATAGATTCTCTTTTTTTTGCAGATTTTAATGATTTGAGAGAAGAGAAGAAGGTGTTTTAGGAGAAGACTACTGTGTGTGTGTGTGTTTTTGTTGCAATGGGAAAATGGAAATGGAAAAAGGTTAAGCGGCAAAGAAATTATATCTATTATATATAAAAGGAGAGTTGCAACGGTAACTTTTTACCGCCAATTTTTCTCTCTCTCCAATCCTTCATCAATCTTTTTCTCTCTCCTCTATTTCTCTCATTTTCTCACACGTTTTATATTAGTTTGTTCCATAAATTTCTTCCTCTCTCTCCCCTCTCATATTCTCTTTCTTCCATCTCTCTCTCTTTTCTCTTTCTTCACACGTTTATTTTAATTTATTTTGTCAATTTCTCTCTCTCTCTCACACACTCTTCTTTTCTTTTTTCTAATTCTAATATAAAAATATTGATTCATCAAAAATATCAAATATACATCTTAAATTAAAGACCTTAACAAGATCTTTAATTTGATGCAAAAATTATTAAAAATAAACTTCAAACGAATTAATTATAATAGTTTAAAGTTTTAAAACTTAAAAATCATATCTATTTGTTTTTACAATTAGAACAACAAGTTATATCTCTATCCACACTTTCTCTTTCTCTTTCTCTCTCTATCACAATATTTTATTACCTTTCTCTCTTCTTCAACGAGATACAATATAAAATCGATTTACACAATATAAATCATATTTTAAAGATCTTAAAAAAAATTATAATTAATTCCCAATAAATATCAAAAGATCTCTTAAAACTCACGATTCCCACCATTTATTCTATTTATCTTCCACTAACCCACTTTGTAGGTAGTTTACATTTTTATTTTATTTTATCATTCACTGTAACTAAAACTTAA
>JAYJMF010000001.1:3322535-3344297 GCA_036873715.1 Salvia sclarea | reverse complement strand
GTTTTTGGTTTGGTTTGAATGTATATTGTATTTGTATATGCATTTTTTCTTCATTGTAGTGTACATTTATTTAGTGGGGATTTATGCAAATTCACAATGTTGTGTTGTAGTTTTAGTGATCTTATTTTTTCTGTTTTTCTATGTATTATTATAAAGATTAATTTATCCGTCACCACAATTTAAAGGTCGCGTCACCGTGGACTCGAATCCTAGACACTTGGCCTCGAACATTAACTGCTCTATTGTTAGGCCAATATACGCACATTAAGTTATATGTTTTGCATATGTTGCAAACTTGTTCTTTTTATAGAAAGAGCATTTGCACACAGACAATATCTAAATATATTGTGTGTGTGTGTGTATAGTCATATAGATAATAATCCTACAAATACAACACATTTCTTCCTACATATATGTGCACTAGTCAATAATTTTGTTAAACTAATGAAAGATTTGGTTATGAAAAGGGTTAATTAGTTGTGAATTCATAAATTATGAGTGAAATTCCGATTTTTCATATAACTATAAAGTAAGCTTTCTAAACCGTGGCATCGGAATTTTTAGATTATATAGTTAGTATTTCTAAATATTGAGATGATTTTCTTAAAAATATGTGACATGTTAATTTCGACTTGGCCAAAATCTTAATTTAGTAAAAAAAAATCAAATCAAAGTTTAGGAAAAAAAACAAAAGTTCTCTAATAGTTTATAGATTTACAGCCAATTAGCCTTTTTGGAAATTAGCTTAAAGTCTATACATATTGATTGTACAAGCATTGTTTGATTTTGTAAAATATCTGTGTCAAAAATTTCCATTTTAAGTTGTTTGCTGCATTGCTTTTATCAGTCTTTGTTGTCTTCAACATTTGCTGTTGCCTGCCTTGATTTGAAGCTTTTGATATGCTGTATCTGCTATATCTCAAGTCTCAACTCTCTGGCTTTATATATTGTTAAAATTATTGGATATTATAGAATAAAAAGACTGATTTATGTGAATAAATATCTCTGATATTTATCCAAATTATTGGGTATTATAGAATAAAAAGACTGATTTATGTGATAAATATCTCTGATATTTATCCTATATGTAGTTTCTGTATATCATAGTTAGTTTCATCATTTTAGTGTAGATTTCATTCAAGTGCTTCATTGCATCAAATTTGGTCAAATAATGTCAATTAAAGAGTAGGAAAAATATCAGAAAAAAAAAACAAAAAAACATAAGACACATCTTAGGAAATTCAGAATCATTTTGGCTATATTAATGATTCGTTTCGGCTGAATTGCTGTCGTTGTCGTTGTTATGAACTGTCTCGTTATGTTCAACTTGGATTTTATGTGGTAAGAAAACAAAATCCCTCTGTTTTGCTGAGAAGTACATTTGAATGTACCAATTTGATCACTGTCTTTTACTAATTTCTTTTGCTTCTTGCTGTCAATTTACTATGTTGAATATAATAAATATGCAAAGTAAAACAAAAATTGTTGGATTTTCGACAACTATAATAGGTATTCTGCAGCAGAAGTGGACAAGCAGAAGGCTTTCATGCTTATGATCAGAAAAAATGGAATATAAGAAATCATGTGATAAAAAAACTGGTTTTGATGGGGTCGAGGAGTGGCTGAACATCTTCGATCTCGCGGACGACGATGCGGTCCACGAGCAACGACGTCGTCTGGAGGAGTTCGTGCACGCGGACGATCTCTACCTCGATGTCCTGTCCCCGCCCTTCCAATCGTGCGGGGACGAGGTTATGCGGCTCATTAATGTCAATCCCGAGGCGGAGGAGGCGAAGAAGAAGAAGACGTCCCCGTCAGAGCCCTTCGGGGCTCTGAGGAAGTACAATGGGAGAATCTCCGACGGGGCTCGTGCCAGAGCCCCGTCGTTGTCCATTTCAAAGGTTATCAAGCTCGCTGAGACGGAGAGACGGAGAGGGAGTGAGCTCTCCGAGTGTAAGGAGGTTCGTCTCGTGCAGAGTTTGTTGTTGTGTGCTGAGAGCGTGGCGGAGGGGCAGCACGAGCGTGCTGTCGGGTTCTTCAGATTATGCGACGAGATCAGCTCTGCTGTTGGAAGCCCTGTTGAGAGATTGGCGTTTTACGTCTCTGGGGCGCTTCGTTTGAGGATTGGGGGAAATCGCGCGGAGAAGGAGGAGGCGGTTAGGCCGTTGGAGCCGGCTAAGTTGGTGGATTCGACGCCCATCTACTTCAAGCAGTTCCCCGTCTCTCAGATCATGAATCTAGTCGGGAGCCAGAGCATTCTGCGGTGTCTGGAGAAGGCGAGGAGGGTGCACGTTGTTGATCTCGAGATCCGGAGTGGAGTGCAGTGGGTGCAGTTTATGCAGGATGTGGTCGCCCGATGCGATCACCACCATATCCGCCACTTGAGGATCACTGCAGTCGGGGCGGCCTCAAAAGGGTCGATTTTGGAGGAGACGGGGAGGCAACTGGCGAGCTTCGCCGCGTCTGTGAGCTTGAAGTTCACTTTTGGAGTAGTTCTGGTGGAGGATGTGTTGGAATTGAACGAGGAACGATTTGGCATCGATTCTAGTGAGCACGTCGTTGTCTATGCGGCCTATGCGCTCGTGATGCTGATTGGGAGGCCCGACCGGCTTGATCATGTGATGAAGGTGGTGACAAGCCTGAGCCCCTGTTTGATGGTGGTGACCGAGATTGAGGCGAATTGCAACTCCCCAAGCTTCGTGGAGCGTTTCGTTGGGAGTCTGTATGTGTTTGGGGCGTTTTTTGATTCCATGTCAGACTGTCTGAAGGGTCACGAGACCAGTAGGATGGATATCGAGTCCACGTTGTTTAGGTCATCCATAAACAACGCGTTGGCGGCCGAAGGGGAGGAGAGGGTGCTTAGGCATGTCCCTATTGATGTGTGGAGGGGTTGTTTTACCCGTTTTGGACTGATGGAGACGGAACTGAGCTTTCCGTCTCTTGATCAGGCGAATTTGCTCCTCCGGGATTGCTCGTACAAGAGCTCCTTCACGTTCTGCAGGAACGGGGGTTGCCTCATCGTTGGTTGGGAGGGGACGCCGCTCGCTTCGCTATCTGCTTGGAAGGTTCGGAAACATTGAGGCTTTTCGTCTGTGTTTTTTCTAGCGGAGCTCGTTGTCTCGTTGGAACGTTGCATGGGGCTTAAGCTTGTTTGTTTACATATACTATGTGTGTTAAGCATGCCAAAGGCATTGGAGTTAAAGATTGTGTTTTTACTTTTCCCTCTTTTGTTAATTGTGAAAAGATTTCCCACTCTTTAAAAGAGTATTTCATCCTTTTTGTATTGAGATTGGCATTTTTTCCTGATCAAGATTGTTGTAAGAAAAATACACTTTTGAGCCCCATAAATTGATTTAGTGACAGTTTTAGCCCGGACTTCAATTAATACATCATTCAAGCCACATAAATTGATTCAATGTACAATATCCATATATTAAGATGTTGTCAAACTATACAATTAACTTTGTTTATGTATAACAACTAGATCAATAATTGATAATGAAAAGTAAAAAAAATTAACATATGCAAGAAAACATATTTTAATAAACAAGATACAATTATAGAGGAAATGTATCAAAAATAGCCATATAGTAAAGATAAAAATTGGCCCTTCATAAAAAAAGAAAAATAATACCCTTTTATTTCACGAGTTGACTTTCGTGAAATTGTGTTTTTACGCTCCATCTCATGAGTTGCACTTGCACATGCAAATTTGTGAAACAGAAGGCTATTTTTCATCTTTTTATATTTATGGACCAATTTTTAATTTTATTATCTTAAAATTGGTATTTTAATAGTTGCCACTATAATTGTATACAACTGCATTTGTAAAAAAAAATGGCATAATTACTACAATGGTGCAATTAATTTCATCTCCTTTTAACTTAGCAATTTTGAGGGCCACTTTGGTTTCATCACTCATTGTTTTCATCAATCTTTGTCTTCACGTTAGTGTTTGCCTGCCTCATTTAGAGTATCTCATTGCCAACATTTCTAGTATCAATTTGATATATCTCTCTGTCACAATCTTCCCATGTCCTAGTTATAACTACACATTGTTACAATTAAAGATAGTTTCATACTTGAATTAGAAAAGAATTGTGACACCATGTATTGTGCCGAGGCATCCGATTTTCGTGGCCACGAGACCTCATCGACCGAGGCCACGATCCGAGTGGCTGCAGAGAGGTTCATCAACTCGATGAGGGGGCTCGAGCCCCCACACCCGAGCCACGAGTGTTGGTATGCATCGTTGGGCCTTAACACTCGTTTTGGGCTTAGCCCGTTTGGTGTGTGGGGCCTAATACAATCTGTTCTCCTTTTTCTGCTTGTGGACGTAGCCAACTCATTATTGGTGAACCACGTAAATCTGTGGTCTTCTTTACGTTTTCTTTATGTTTGTCATTGCTCATTAGTCCTATTCCGTTACAGCAGCTCTGAAGGGGTTCGCCTGATCCAGAGCCTGCTGTCGTGCGCGGAGAAGGTCTCGGACAACCAGTACGAACGCGGGCTCAAGTTCTTGAAGGATTGCGAGGGCGACGGCCTCTCCACGGGCTCCCCGGTGGAGAGGCTGGTTTTCTACTTCTCAAGAGCCCTATTTGAGAAGATTGCTATTGAGACAGGGAGAGTTGTGGAGAAATGTGTTGATGAAGAAGTTCTTGTTGATCCAGCTGAATCAGTGATGATTCCTAATATCAATTTGTTTGTCTCATTTCAAAAGGAACACCCTCTTGCTCAAGTGACTAAATTAGTTGGTGTTGAGGTGATTTTGGATCATGTGGAAAGAGGTGTGAAATTGCACATAATTGATCTCCAAATTAGGAGTGGTGTGCAGTGGATTCTACTGATGCAGGATCTCGCCTCCCGAGGCGGGGACCGCATCCGCAGCCTCCGGATCACAGCTGTCGGGACGAGGTGGAGGCCGGTTATCGAGGCGACGGGCGTTAATTTGGCGCGGTTCGCCCTTTCGTTGCGTTTGGAGTTCGAATTCGGGGTGGTTATGGTGGATGATCTCTCTGTTTTGAGCCCCACTCTGTTTGGTGTTTATCCCGATGAGGCCGTCGTCGTCTACGCGCCCTACGTGCTAGGCGATCTCGTCGGGAGGGTGGAGAGGTTGGATGGCTTGATGGCGGTGTTGAGGCGTCTCAACCCGTGCGTGATGGTTCTAACCGAGCTCGAGGCCAATTGCAACTCCCCGGCCTTCGTGGAGCGTTTCGTGGAGAGCTTGTTCTTCTTTGGGGTGTTTTTAGACTCGTTGGAGGCGTGCTTCGAGCACGACGAGAGGAGCCGGGTGGAGGCCGAGGCGTGCTGGTTCGGGTCCTCCATCCGGAACATCCTCGCCACGGACGGGGACGAGAGGCGGTTTAGGCACGTGGGGATCGATGTTTGGAGGGCCTTTTTCGCCCGGAACGGGATGGTCGAGGCCGAGCTGAGCGCGTCGGCCGTGGACCAGGCGTGCATCGGGCTACGGGGCGTCGCGTGCGGGCGGTTTTGCACGTTGTATAGGGATGGGAAATGCTTGGTTGTGGGGTGGAAGGGGACTCCTCTTAGCTCAGTCTCTGCTTGGAGATTTTGAAAGGGTTGGCAAAAACTCATGTGCATCGGGGTATATATACATCACCTTATAATTTAAGGTGATAGGGGTAAAATGGGAATGGATCTTGGGTTTGATTATAGTGATTTATATATACCTCCGAGATATAGGAGTCCGTCTCTCGAGGGATTGATTGATTTTTTTAGTTGTGTTTTAGGTTTGTTTGTTGATTGATATGGGGAATTGTGGTTTAGTAGAGCGTAAGCTTGTTTTTGTGGTGTTGTGTTCTGTTTTTGAGGGATTTGAATTTGAATGGCTATTTGTAT
Organism: Salvia sclarea; assembly: GCA_036873715.1. Classification (NCBI taxonomy): domain Eukaryota; kingdom Viridiplantae; phylum Streptophyta; class Magnoliopsida; order Lamiales; family Lamiaceae; genus Salvia; species Salvia sclarea. Next base: position 3,338,438 of record JAYJMF010000001.1, on the reverse strand, counting down.
TGTTTGTTCTTTGTTGTATGGAATAGGAAGTGGGATGCCTAAAAGCTTGTAATATGCATATGTTGCCTACTTGCCTTAGAGAGAGTTAGAGGGTAAAAGTCTTAAGACTCTTAGCCACGTTTAATACTGTCGTGCTTAAATTTGGTTTGTTCACTGTCGAGTTGAACACAAAACTATGTTTATTGAATGCTTTGGTGCTGACGTGCTTAATTGAGTCCAATGAAGCTTTATGGATTTTTAAGAAAATAAAATTTTTTGGTCAAGAAATATACAAATTTTACGAAATTTTAGAATTTGACACGAATTTAAAGTTTGATGGTCAATAACTCGATCGGTCAAAGTTCATTGGAAAACCGAAGCAATTGTTAGAAAGCTATCGACAATACATTTCTATTAGTACCTATATTGTTAGGTTTTTTTTATCACCAGAAATGGTTAGAAAATGCTTGGAAATTATTATCCTGAAAATTTATATTTTTATTTTTTTGTCAGAATGGATGCATATGTCATGTACGATTCCAATATTATTGTTGGAGTTTTCCAATGATGGTTACGGATTGCCCATCGAACTCCGAACAATCAAGTTATTGGTCAACGAGCTTTGAACTTTTATATATTTATCATGAGAATAAATAAAGTTATTTAAAATTTAGTATAATTATCACTAATTATTGTGTATAGATACATACTATATCTAATCAATTATTTTATATTTTCAAGATAAATTACTTAGCATAATTAACGAGTCAAATATTGTCATACTTCGAATTTGGGCTCATAAATATGAAGCCCATAAATATGTCTCAATTCCTTAAAGCCCATAAATATATCTCTATGAAGCCCATAAATATGTCTCAATTCCTTCAAATTCAAACAAATGATAATCAGCTGCAAAACTCAGGCAATTGAGCTCCAATTCATATCATCAATATCTCTATGATCTCAGCGTTGAGAGGTTGTTGCTTCCGTTCATCTCATAGCAGTTCACTTTTTCACGCCACCGCCGCCGAAATTGATCCGGCAATCTCTCTTCTCAAATTGCTGGAGCTCTCAATTGATACCCAATCGCAGAAGCTCACTTCTCAATCTCACGCCAGAGCTCAGCAATTGGGCCTCACGCAGCATTCTCTCATCGCGCAGAAGCTCATTTTCTCCTACTGCCAATTCCGCCGCCCAATTGAGGGGAAATCAGTTTTCGACTCGCTCTTGTTCAAGAACACGCATCTCTGCAACACTCTGCTTAGCGGATATGGGAAGAACGGGATGTTTGGAGAGGGTTTGGACCTTTTCAGGAAAATGTGCGACGGTTGTGGTTTGGGCGTGGTGGATGATTTTACCTTTTCGGTGATTTTTAAGATTTTGGGGGAATTTGGGGAGGTTTTGGTGGGGGGAATGGTTCATGGGAGGGGTTTGAAGAGTGGATTGGTGTTGGATACTGTGGTGGGGAATTCCTTGATGTCTATGTATAAGAAATTTGGGCGTTTTGATGATGCCTTCAAAGTGTTCGATGAAATGCCGTTGAGGAATGTGTCTTCGTGGAATGCGTTGATTTCGGGTTTTGCGAAGGGGAGTTGGGATGGCTCTTCGTTTAGATTGGGACTCTGGGATATTGTGAGAGAAATGCAACGGGAAGGATTGAAATTTGATGCGTTTACTGTCTCCGCGCTCCTTTCGTTGTGTGGTGAAGGTGGTCATGGGAAAGAGCTGCATTGTTACGCTGTTAGAAATGGGCTGGATTCGAGCTCTGGGCCGGGTAGTGACGTTCATATTGGATGTTGTTTGATTGATATGTACTCAAAGAATGGTAGAGTTGATGAGGGGAGAAGAGTTTTTGATAGAATGAAGTGGAGGAATGTCTATGCTTGGACTGCAATGATCAATGGCTATGCACATTGTGGGAGATTTGATGATGCATTGTTTCTTTTCCGAGGAATGCAGTGTGGGGATGACGACGGGCCTAACAAGGTGTCGCTTGTTGCCGTCTTGCCCGCTTGTAGCTCAATTGCTGGGTTGATGGGAGGGAAGCAAATTCATGGCTTTGCGGTTAGAAAGGGGTTAAATCATGACCTATCTCTTTGTAACGCGTTGATTTATATGTATTCCAAATGTGGGAGTTTGAGTTATGCAACTCGAGTATTCAAACACGAATGCACTCAAAAGGATGCGATTTCTTGGAGTTCAATGATCTGTGGATACGGTTTACACGGCCAAGGTCAGAGCGCGGTCGTTTTGTTTGATAAGATGCTTCAGAATGGGATCAAACCAGACACGACGGTAGTTGTTGGAGTTCTTTCTGCGTGCTCTAAGGCGGGATTGATAGGCGATGGGCTAAGAATATATGAATCTGTTGTGACCAATCACAAGATCAAACCTACTGTCGAGATCTGTGCTTGTATGGTCGATATGCTTGGTAAATCGGGGCAGCTTGATAAAGCACTCGATTTCATCAAGAACATGGCTGTTGAGCCAAGTCCTAGCATTTGGGGTGCTCTTTTAAGTGCTTCTGCACTCCATGGAAATTCTCAAATGCAGGAACTGGCCTACAAGTCTCTCATCATGATGGAGCCGGACAACTCGTCAAATTATATCTCGCTTTCTAATTTATACGCGTCTTCAAAGAGGTGGGACGTGGTGGCAGAAGTTAGGCAGGTTATGAGAAAAAGAGGGCTGAGAAAAGTCCCCGGATGTAGCTGGATCAGCATGAACGGTGCAGCTCATACTTTTATCGTTGCTGACAAGTCACATCCTTGCTCGAACTTGATTTATGATATGCTAGATGAACTAGTTTCAGCTATGAAGCTAACTTATTATAATCTTGACTTTGTGCATTTGATGGAGGTATAGCTGCAACGACAGAGATGATTTGAAAAGTTTGCCTCACAAGCTGATTGCATCAGAAATATTGAGGTACCGTATATCATTCTTATTTTGTACTCTTTTTTATATTTCCATCTAAAATATGAATCGTATTTGCCTCTAGTTATATAGGTATTGCTTATAGAAAGAACTAAGCTCCTTTATAACTTCTGGTGCCTGCATCTGTTTGAACCCTTGCTTTCTCTGGATCTAGACGGCTAAGATATATTTTATTCTGTGTTCTCAAATATGACAAGCTGTTAATTTATTTTAATTTCAACATTCAATATTTTGGACTAATTTTATGAGAATAAAGATCTAATGAAGGTATAGACAAGTCTTGTTTTCCTTGTACAACCTGTTTGTAGGAAACAGCTGTGGTCTTAATTTTTTGCACAACTATATGTGTTCCGAATAATATATGTATTTCCTTTCTATTCACATATTTCCTCAATTCGGCTGATTGATGCAGCTCCACTTGTAAGCAAAAACATAGGCAAGAAAAGTTTTCATGGAGCCTAACTCTGCTCAAACCTCAAACAGAAACAAGAGTCCAAGTAAAATATATAATCTTGTTGAACCATTGGAAGAGAACTCGTGCATTCCTGTGGCGTCATTTGATCTTCTGAACAACTGCGGGACCCAACTTAACCATTCCAGAAGGGGTGAAGTGCACGCGGATTATCTACAGGCAGCATCTGGTGCTTCAGGCCGCGAAGTTTTGTCTGCTGAGATCATCTTAAAAGTTGCAAAAATGAAATTGCAGAAGCAGTCTGAGAATGAGGGGATTAATTCTGATTTCGAAGATCTTGAACTCGTTCTTACCCTCACCCTTGCTGCTGAAAAGATATTCAACCAAGAATTTGATGTTGCAGAAAAATTGCTTGGCATATGTCCTCGTGTATCTGCAACTGCTGCTACTCCCCTTCAAAAAGTCATCCGGTGCTTTTCTGAGGCTCTCCGAGAGAAGATTGATAAAGAGAAGGGACGAATAGATCTCGAGAGGAAAGCAATGCAACTAGAAAAATTTCCACATGCGGTGCAACTTGATAATGTTTTAATTGAAGTGGGATTTCCTTTTACTCGGATCACTGGAGTTCTTGCCACTCAAGCCATTTTAGAAAGTGTGGGATCAGCAGCAAGGCTTCACATCATTGATTTTACAATCAGAAGCGGAGCTCACTGGCCGACTCTGATGCGGGCAGTTGCTGGTCGAGAGAACTGCCCGTTGGAGCTGCTGAAGATAACAGCCGTTGGGGCACCGGATGATATGCTTGAAGAGATAGGTCAGTGGTTATCATCTTTTGCAGAATCCAATAACATACCCTTCGTGTTTAAAAGCATTTCGTCACCACTAGAGGACATTACCACAGATCTCTTCGAGCTGGAGGCTCGTGAGGTGGTGGCAGTGTATCTGAATGTGCGTTTGAGTTCCTTGTTACCAAGTCCCAACCACTTGGAAGCTTTTGTAGGAGTAATTACTAATCTCTATCCGTCCATAATGGTTGTCGGAGAATTGGAGTGGAATAGCAACTCCACACATTTCTTGCATCGTTTCTACGAGGCAATGTTTTTCTGCAGTGCTATGTTTGATTGCTTTGAGACTTGCCTAAAACCAGACAACCAGTTCAGAAAGGAAATGGAAGCAGCCATCCAAAATGGAACCCGCGATAGTATTGTGTCCGAGGATGAAGACAGGTTTCGTCGCCATGGGAATATATCTTTCTGGAGGGGATTTTTTTCAAGATTTGGAATTGTGGAAATGGAGTTGAGTCAATCATCTCTATTTCAAGCTAGCTTGGTGATAAAAACTCTCTCTTGCTGGCATTCTTTTGGAATGAAGACGAATGGGAAATCCGTGATGATGGAGTGGAAGGGAACGCCTTTAAAGTCCGTTTCAGCTTGGAAGTTCAAACGTGGCGGAACGAGGGGTTCTACGAAGAAGTAAGCCTTTTGTACATTAGTTGCATGTTGCCTTTTTCTTACATGCCTCTGTCTGTTTTTCTTTCTTTTTTCATGGAATGTGAAGCTCGTTCCTAGAACGAGAACGCGATGATAAATTTGGGAACAAGCTATAGCTTCTTAGCTTGAAATGTTGCTTCCAAGTTCTAACATTCCCAGAAAATAAGAAATAAGATATGAACTTAAATGAATTCTTTTTTTTGTATGAATAATCATAACTGGTTAGACTTGTTATTTATTCGGTTATGAAATGTCAACTGCCGTTGTAAGATCCAAGAAATTTCTCTTGAAAACCACTAAAATCGTATTTGCTATATGTGGAAATGGACAAAGAGTAGTTGCAAAAACAAGAGAAACTTCTGCTGACAGCTTTCTTTCTTTGTCTGTGTAGCAGAAACTAGAGCAACTTGTGAGGTGAATATATGAAAAACCAAAAACAAAAAAAAAACAAAAAATACGAAATGCAAAGTACAAAGTACAAAGAAATAAATCTTGTTATTGTAAACATATTTGTCTGTTCATGATTGGAATTCCTTTGTAAGAGGTTGGAGAGAGAAAAACAACATAGAAGTAAGTAAAATATAATAACCCTTTCACCAAGTTCTTCACAGTGAATCTCTAAGCAGTAAATTCTCATGTTTTGATTCATAAAATGATCAAAATGATATGTAATGTGCCTCTTTGAAGCCTGCAAATTATTTGCTAAAAAAAGAAGAAGAAAGATGATAGAAGTAGAAGCCAATTTATGAACTTTCTTATTGATCATATCTTCTGAAACTTCCATGCAGATAGTGAAAATATCGGCGTATCCTTCCAGCCAACTACGAGGCTGTTCCCATCAAGGCCAAGGTTGCAAAAATTGCGACAGTCGAACATGTTAAGCACAGAATTCGCGTGATTGAGGGCTAATATGCTGAGCTCCGTCTCCGCCATGTCGAACCTTGCAAAAAACTCCCTCCAGAAATTGATGCCAACAATTCTGAACTTTCTATCCCCTTCCTCAGCTGCGACAATGTGCCTTATCGAGGGGCTAAAGAGTTTGGATTCAACATATGCTCTTGCTGTGAGATCATCCTTCAGACAGTGCCCTACGTAGTCGAAGCCAGCGCCGAAGTAAAAGAGAGCTTCAACGAAGCGGTTGGCAAAGACCGGAGAGTCAACATTAGCTTCGACTTCTGTGATGATCATCACATGAGGGTCAATGCCTCTGAAGACTGCCATCAAGTTTTCAAGCTTTGGAATCATGAACCTCAAGGCGTGGGATGCTTGGACAACGACTGTTTCTTCAGGATCCTGGCGAAGAACGTTGTGATGAAGGGATAGGATGTCCTCGAAGCTGATCACACGGAAAGAGAAGCTCAGATGCAAGGACTTGGCCAAGTTTTGTAGTCGAGCACCTGCCTCCTTCTCGATCAGAAGATTCGACTGAGTTGCTACAGCAGTGATCTTGAGATGTTGAAGGGGACATTCGGATCTAGTAGCTAGAGCTTGCATCAAAACAGCATGTCTGATGCCGCCATAGGGTCCAAGATCGAGAATGTGCACCTTTCTACACGATGAAACGTGATCTAATATGGCTTGAACACCGGCAAACTGCGTCACCTGGTTAAAGGGTAATTTGTGGATTAGGGCAGCTGTGGCTGAGATTGGAGGTATGAATTCTAGTGGCCTAGAATTCACTAATCCTCTCGTTTCAATCTCGATCTTGTCACGAAGAGATTCAGCGAAGTAGTACACAATACGTTGCATCACGTTCGTTGAGTTCGAACTGAGCTTGCTGAACTCCTCGAGAAGCTCACTTGCACAATCACAATGATGATTGCAAACTAACTCAGCACATGACACGAGATCCTGCACGATTCGAATATCTTTAGCCTCACCTTTGGAGATGCTTGAAAATGCAGTTTTGTGTGGATGGCTGATAGCAGTTTCGGAATTGGAGTGGATGAAGTTCCTCACAGCCAGCTCGATCATCTGACCAACCGACAACGACGTTGGAGGAGATGCCTGCTGCCCCTGTGTCTCGTCTCTCTTTTCACCATCTGCTGCGTCAGCTCTGCTTCTGCAGTGCCTCAGAATCTCGAGGGAGACAGTAGGAAATGGACACGGCCTCTTCTCTTCGTTTGGTTTTGAATCTTGAGGCTCGTTTGTCGCCAAGTCATCCCTACAAGCTTGAAATGGCTGGGAAACGTTGTCAAGATACCGATCATCAAGAGCTCCAAGACGAGCCAGAATTTGTAGCTCTTCGTAGAAAAGCAGGTCAGACTCGGATATACTGTCGTCTCCTTGAAAGAAGTTGAGCTCAGAACAGTAAGGAACGTCGTTTGAATCGATATCAAAAGCCTTGCTAGAACTAGGCATGTTTTGAATTTTCAAGAAAGTATTGAATTGTTAGAGAGAAATTTGAATTGTTTGAGATTGTACAGATTTCTTCACCAAGTCAATGTTATATGGTGTCATTTTTCATTATGGACAACAATATCTTCCAATTACATACAGCTGTGAGATCTCTTGTTTTTGGCCAATTTGAAATGAATTTTGATGAGATCAGCCATTCATCACAGGAAGTCATGATGGGAAATATTTAAATAGGCTGATGTTGTGAATAATTGGACAAATTCATGAGAAAAACTCACCTTGTCTTCAACAAGACAACAATTGAACTATGCTGACACAAAGAAGAAAACAGATAAATACAAAGGGCAATTATTGACCTGTAAACACAAGATCAAGCAATAATATATACAAATATTTGGTGTTACCTTATATGTTAATCTTGCTTTAGTCAACTAAAGCCATAAAAATGACTCAAAACATGTTTCAAACAGGTATGGAAAACACCATGTTTCTGAATATATTGAGATTACTAACTTTATTCTTGACATCAAAGGCAATGTAGAAAACATCAAAAGAAATTTCAAAACACATACTACATAAATTAGGCTATAAATCTATGTTTGATCTTTCTCTATGATGCAGTCTTGCTCGAACTTCCACGCAGAGACGAAGCGTAGAGGGATTCGTTTCCAGCAAAGAATCATGCTCTTCCCATTCATATCCAAGCTGCAGCTGCTCCAGCACGAACGCTCTCCGATCATCAACCGTGCTAGATTTATAGACGCCTCGCTCATCTCCGTCTCCAAAATCCCAAACCTCGAGAAATACTCCCTCCAAAAATCAATCCTACGGTGATGGCTAAAGCTCTGACCATCCTCACTCATCACACCGTTGCAGATTGTCTCTTCAAAGTGCACCTTCTCAATTTTGTCGATAGAGCCTCTGTCCCCTCCGAGGCAGATCTCTAGGTAGTCCCCAATGGCACTAGAGATCGAGATTGCTCCCCTCAAACGAGCACCAAAAGTCGTGGTGTTGAAGCTCTCCTCCACATCGATTGCCACCATCACACGAGGATTGAGCCTTTTGATGCCTTTGAGCAAGGCTTCGACGTTTTTGGGGCAAGCTGATAGGCAATGGAGGTTGTGATCCATGAAAACTGCCACCTCCTCCCCGGCCTCACACTCGAGACGAACCTTCTCAAGCACGTTCGTTTCCTCGTAGAGCACCTTGAGCACGAAGGGGAGGTTCATCGACTCTGCAGTGGATGACAGCAGTTTGCTTATTTTTGTCACATTATATACCGGTGCACAGACTGCAGTGATCTTGAGCTGCTTCAGATGGCCATTTTTTCGGTTGGATAGAGCTTGCATCATCACTATCCAGAACGAGCAAAGCTTCCTCCCGATGTCGATGAAGTGGATTTTCTCGGCCGATGCCAAACTATCCACAACTGTCTGAATTGCAGCATAGTTGGAGATTTGAATGAGGGGGAGTTTTGGCTCACAAGCAAAGTACGAAGATTTGAGGTCGATTATCGCCTCTTCCAAATTGAAATGCTTCACTTCCCTCTCCAAATCGATCCCAAATTTCTTTTCGCATATCTTCTCCCTTAGAAATCCGGCATACCAAGTGATCACTCTCTCAATAGGAAGAGAGCCTGATGAGATGAGGGAGTCGAGCAGCTCCTCGGCCTCATTATGCTCGTCATTTGAGAGCTTCTCAGCAGCATCCAGCAGCCTCAAAACATGCCTCAAATGAGTCTCACTTTTACTAGAAATGCAAGACTCGAATCCGAATGATTTTGCAAGATTGATCAAATCACCTGAGTTTAGAGAGGTGGAGTTGGATAGAAGAAGTGACTCGGCCATTTTAACGATGGTTACAGCGCATAACTCTTGAGATTCGGAGGAACAACACGCCCCGTTTCTTTCCTCCATTTGAAGCATGTTTTGAGGCTTCATTTGATTCCTAAACTTGCTCAGGAGAGCGAACGATACCTGCCAACCCGCCATCGTTGGGAGAAATTAACGAAAGGCAGAGTTTATATCAGTGATCACTTGCTCTTTCTCTAATTAAACGAAGATGATGTTATATAAGAAAGAAGAAAAGACAGCTTCTTCTACCATTCATTCTCTTCGGATGTTTGCAGTCGATCAGAGTCTCGACGTGAGCTACTCATTGTTACGACGATTGAACAATGCTGACACAAAGAAGCAAACAGATGAATACAAAGGGCAGTTATTTACCGGTAAACACAAGATCAAACAATAATATATGTAAATATTTGGTGTTTTCTGATAAGTTAATCTTGGTTTTTAGTCCACATAAGACATATTAAAAGAAACATGTTTATTAAAGTAGAAAATACACATTTCCATATATTGGGATTTCTAGCTTTATTCTTGACATTAAGAGAAATTTGAAAACATTAGGCTATAAATCTATGTCTGATCTTTCTCTACGATGCAGTCTCGTTGGAACTTCCACGCAGAGACGAAGCATAGAGGGATTCCTTTCCAGCAAAGAACCATGCTTTTCCCATTCGTATCCAAGCTGCAGCTGCTCCAACACGGACGCTCTCCGATCATCAACCGTGCTAGATTTATAGACGCCTCGCTCATCTCCGTCTCCAAAATCCCAAATCTCGAGAAATACTCCCTCCAAAAATCAATCCTCCGGTGATGGCTAAAGCTCTCACCATCCTCACTCATCACACCGTTGCAAATCGACTCTTCAAAGTGCACCTTCTCGATTTTCTTAGCATAGTCTCTGTCCCCTCCGAGGCAGATCTCTAGGTAGTCCCCAATGGCACCAGAGATCGAGATTGCACCCCTCAAACGAGCACCAAAAGTCGTGGTGTTGAAGCTCTCCTCCACATCGATTGCCACCATCACATGAGGATTGATCCTTTTGAGGCCTTTGAGCAAGGCTTCGACGTTTTTGGGGCAGGCTGATAGGCAATGGAGGTTGTGATCCATGAAAACCGCCACCTCCTCTCCGGCCTCACACTCGAGAAGAACCTTCTCAAGCACGTTCGTTTCTTCATAGAGTATTTTGAGCACGAAGGGGAGGTTCATCGACTCAGCACTAGTTGACAGAAGCTTGCTGATTTTTGTCACATTATACACCGGTGCACAGACTGCAGTGATCTTGAGCTGCTTCAGTTGGCAATTTTCTCGGTTGGATAGAGCTTGCATCATCACTATCCAAAACGAGCAAAGCTTCCTCCCGATGTCGATAAAATGAATTCTTTCAGCCGATGCCAAACTATCAAGAACGGTCTGAATTGCAGCATAGTTGGAGATTTGAATGAGGGGGAGCTTTTGCTCACAAGCAAAGAACCAAGGTTTGAGGTCGATGATTGCCTCTTCCAAATTGAAATGATTCACTTCCCTCTCCAAATCGATTTCAAATTTCTTTTCGTATATCTTTTCCCTCAGAAATTCAGCATAGCAAGTGATCACTCTCTCAATGGGAAGAGAGCCTGATGAGAGGAGAGAGTCGAGCAGCTCCTCGGCCTCATCATACTCGTCGTTTGAGAGCTTCTCAGAAGCATCAAACAGCCTCAAAACATGCCTCAAATGAGCTTCACTTTTGCTAGAAATGCAGGACTCGAATCCGAATGATTTTGCAAGACTGGAAAAATCACCTGAGTTAAGAGATGTGGAGTTGGATTGAAGAAGTGACTCAGCCATTTTGATGATGGTTACAGCACACAACTCTTGAGATGATTCGGGGGCACAAAACGCCTCGTTTCTTTCCTCCAGCTGGCTTGGCTCGTCGTCTTTGCCATCCCTCAGACGCTTCGTTTGATTCCTAAACTTGCTCAGGAGAGCAAATGAGGCCTGCCAATCCGCCATCGTTGCAGAAATTGATGAAAGGCAGAGCATTCAAGTTTATATTCTTGAGATAAACGAAGACGATGGTATATAAGAAAGAAGAAAAGATGGCTTTTTCCACCATTGATTCTCTTCGGATGTCTGCAGTCGATCAGTTCAATAGCCGTCTCAGTGCAGAAGAGAGCATTCATTGTTTTAAGATGGGAATCTTCTAAGGTATATCCATATATATATATATATGTATATGAAATGAATGTAGTTAAATTTTTTCTTTAATTCATCAGAAAATTCACCTTGTTTTCAGACAAAAAGACAACAATTGAACTATGTTGACACAAAGAAGCAAGAAGATAAACAGAAAGAGGCAATTATTGACAGGTAAACACAAGATCAAGCAATAATATATATAACTATTTGGTGTTTTCTGATATGTTAATCTTGCTGTAGTCAACATAAGACATATATATGGGATTTCTAATATTAAAAAACCATGTTTTTGAAAGTAGAAAACAAGTACAGCCTCAATTTTTTTTTCATTTTCATATATTAGGATTTCTAGCTTTATTCTTGACATCAAAAGTAGGCTATAAATCTATGTTTGATCTTTCTCTATGATGCAGTCTTGCTCGAATTTCCACGCAGAAACGAAGCGTAGAGGGATTCGTTTCCAGCAAAGAATCATGCTCTTCTCATTCATATCCAAGCTGCAGTTGCTCCAGCACGAACGCTCTGCGATCATCAGACGTGCTAGATTTATAGACGCCTCGCTCATCTCCGTCTCCAAAATCCCATATCTCGAGAAATACTCCCTCCAAAAATCAATCCTCCGGTGATGGCTGAAGCTCTCACAGTCCTCACTCATCACACCATTGCACATCGTCTCTTCAAAGTGAACCTTCTCGATTATGCTGATCAATCGCCTGTCCCCTCCGAGGCAGCTCTCGAGGCAGTCTCCAACTGCACTAGAGATCGAGATTGCACCTCTCACACGAGCACCAAAAGTCGAGGTGTTGAAGCTCTCCTCCACATCGATGACAACCATCACACGAGGATTGAGGCTTTTGAGGCCGATGAGTAAGGCTTCGACGTTTTGGGGGCAGGCTGATAGGCAGTGGAGGTTGTGATCCATGAAAACCGCCACCTCCTCCCTGGCCTCACACTCGAGACGAACCTTCTCAAGCACGTTCGTTTCCTCGTAGAGCACCTTGAGAACGAAGGGGAGGTTCATCGACTCTGCAGTGGATGACAGCAGTTTGATTCGTTTCGTTACATCGTATATCGGTGTGCAGACTGCAGTGATCTTGAGCAGCTTCAGTTTGCAGCTTTTTCGGTTGGATAGAGCTTGCATCATCACTATCCAGAACGAGCAAAGCTTCCTCCCGATGTCGATGAAGTGGATTTTCTCGGCCGATGCCAAACTGTCAAGAACTGTCTGAATTGCAGCAAAGTTGGAGATTTGAATGAGGGGGAGTTTTTGCTCACAAGCAAAGATTGCAACTTTGAGATCATTAATCGCCTCGTCCGAATTGAAATTCTCCACTTCTTTCTCCAAATCGATTCCGAATCTCTTCACATCAATCTTCTCCCTCAGGAATCTAGCATAGCAAGTGATCACTCTCTCAATGGGAAGAGAGCCTGATGAGACGAGGGAGACGAGCAGCTCCTCGGCCTCATCATACTCGTCGTTTGAGAGCTTCTCAGCAGCATCAAACAGCCTCAAAACATGCTTCAAATGACTTTCACTTTTACTAGAATTGCAAGGCTCGAATCCGAATGATCTTGCAAGATTGGAGAAATCACCTGAGTTGGACAGATGAACTAAATCAGCCATTTTGAAGATGGTTACAGCACATAACTCTTGAGATTCTGAGGCACAAAACGCCTCGTTTCTTTTCTCCGTTTGAAGGTGACTTGGCTCGTCGTCTTTGTCACTCCTTAGACGCTTCGTTTGATTCCTATACTTGCTCAGGAGAGCAAATGAGGCCTGCAAATTAGGGGGATTTGGTTGAATTTTGTTCCTCTCTGCCATTGATGAGAATAGCAAGATGAAGTGATGAAATGCAGAGCCTTTTTTCGAGTTTATATCAGTGAAATGCCCTTTCTTTGTGAGTCGATCAGTTCAACAGCCGCCTTTATGCAGAAGATACCATTCATTTGACGACAGCAGAATCTCGACGTCTGCAGACTCCAAAGGCAGTGTGAAAGCTCTTACATATGTTTCACTCATGAACTAATAAAATAAAATTTAAACTAAACAAGATGAGATGTTCTTGATGAGGGGCTTGTGTGTAATTTCAAACGCGGTGAAGGAATCAGCAGCAACTAATGAAAGATCTTGTTGTCATTGTATGCCAACTGCCGTTGCTCTCCCTTGTTTACATCTAGACATGACTTTGATGATCTCAGTCGAATTCATCGGCTAAATCAAAGCTAGAATCATCTTATTTGACATCAAATAGTTGTAAACAAAGATGCCATCAATGGGAGAATATTACAATTTACAACCAAATTTTGTTTTTAACTACCTGTTTTCTTGTTTCAAAGATGGCTGAATAGATACTGATTTCTATTCCTATATCCTCACCTTATTTTCCATCAACACAATAAGAAAAAAAGAGCTCTCGTTCGAAATGTCAAGAATGATTCCAGGAGATGAATTTGATCCATTCAAGGTAACAAACAAGTCTAGTTCTTGAAAAAATTGATAAATGCCTCAAATTTTTTCCTGAGCTCGAGTTTTTTGCAGGAGCACGGCGATGGCATTGCTGAATTTGGCGGTCTAGATGAGATATATCGCGATATGGTGTCTCCACCATATCGTGCTTCAAGTGAAGACGACATAGCCACATTTCTCGACGTTATATCTCAAGATTCCAAACCAGTTGAAGAGAATCCATATGCATTTCCCTCGGCTTCCTTGAAGCTTCTGAGGCGCTGCAGAAGGAGGGTCGTGGCGTTAAGGGGAGGAAACGTGGAGCTGGAATCTCCGTCAACGCTGTCAGCCAGTGACATAATCGAGCTAGCTGCAAGCTTCTTCGTTCAATCAAATTCCGAAAATGGAAGCCAACTCTCTGCTCTCAGCCACACGTATGCAACGAGCTATGCTGAAGATATCCAGCTCGTGCAGGATCTCTTGCTATGTGCTGAGAAGGTAAGCAATCAGGAATATGACTCTGCATCCAAGATTCTCGAAGAATGCCAGAATTCGAGCCTTGCTCGTGCAAATGCAGTGCAACGGCTAGTTCACTACTTCACCGAGGCGCTTTGTGATAAGATTGAGCGCGAAAGTGGGAGATCTTTTAAGAAAGGTATTGTTGATATGCCTTGAATCAATCTCCCAACAGTATGCAGTGTTTAAGAGGTGTAATCTGTAATCCGAAAAACCTGGCCAGCCTAATACAATCTGTTTTCCTTTTCTGCCTGTGGGCGCAGCCAACTCATTGCTGGTGAACCACGTAAATCTGTGTCTTCTTTACGTTTCTGTTTCTTACAACAGGTATGATTGACAGTTGGCCAGTAGATGTGGCGATGGAACCGAGCATTGCTCTAGCTTCGTTCCACGAAAAAGTCCCCTTCAATCAGATCACTCAATTCACCAGCATTCAGATCATGGATGATCATTTATCGGGTTGTGCAAGGATCCACATTGTTGATCTCGAGGTCTACTCCGGCCTTCACCACAGCATCTTGATGCAGACTCTCAAAAACAGATCAGAGCCTCGTCTCGAGCATTACAAGATAACCGCTGTGGTGACATACTCGAATGATCTCACCGAGGATGCAGGCGTTCGCCTCAGAGCCTTAGCTGAGTCCTTGAACATGAGCTTCTCCTTCGTTGTGATCGGCCTCGATGATTTCCTAAACCAAGAGAGCAACTCTGTCGAGCTCGACTGTGAAGAAACGGTTGTAGTTCACTCAGCATACGCGTTGAAGCATATAATATCGAAGCAAGAAAAGCTGGAGAGGCTGATGAGGGCCATTACTAGCATAAGCCCCTCTGTGATGATCTTAAACGAGCTCGAGGCAAATGTGAATTCCCCTGTGTTTGTGAACCGTTTCGTCGAGGCCCTCTTCTACTACGGGGCTTATTTTGACTGTGTGGAGGAGTTCTTGAAGGGCGACGTCGATGTGAGGGCGTTTGTTGAGGCGGAGCTCTTTAGCCCTCCGTTGAGGAACAGCGTGGCGGCTGAGGGAGACGAGAGGAAGTGCAGAATTGTGAGCATTGATGTTTGGAGGGCCTTTTTCGAGAGGTTTGGGATGGTGGAGACGGAGATGAGCCCGTCTGCGCTTGATAACGCGAGGTTTGTGATCAAGAGGTTCGACTGCAAGGATTCGTGCACGCTTGGCCTCAACGGGAAGAGCCTCGTCGTTTCTTGGAAGGAGACGCCGATTTGCTCGATTTCTGCTTGGAAGTTCAAGAGAGTGTTGTCAATCAATATCAGAACTTAGATTTTGTTCATTTTCAGCTTGATTAGTATGTTCTCTAAGAAGGGACTATGATGCTTAACTTTGTAATTTGATAGGAAAAATGAAGAAATTTTAGACTGCTTAAAGATGAAAGTTGTGAAAGTATGTCTACAATATCTGTCTCACTTTCTTTGGAGTTTGCAACTGAAAAAGAAGTTTTCTACTATTTTGATGCTTGTCTAGATTTTGTTCATTTTCAGCTCAAAAGATTTTCTAGCATAAAAGATTTTTTAAAATAAAATTAGTAAGCAGCCCGTCGAAATTCGACGGGAAATCAATTTACGTCGAAATCAATTTACGTGACATAAAAAAATATATTTAAATAATAATAATATTAATAATAAATTAATTAATTATATAAATTTTAAAAGAAAATACGTTGAGAAGGGCGTTTCTTCGATTTTTTAGCTATATATTTTAAAAATTGTAGTATAAAATAGCT
>JAYJMF010000001.1:3300906-3314752 GCA_036873715.1 Salvia sclarea | reverse complement strand
TTGCTCAAGAGAAGGATAAGAAATCTTCGACCAAAAAGTCTAAGCAATCTAAAGGAGGCCGAAAGAAAAAATCCAGTGTGGAATTGCAGCCTTCTGAAGAGCAAGACAAGAAAACAGAGAAGAGTCACAAAAAAAAAGTTCGATAACGCATTGAAATCACAAGTGAGCGTTGTGTAATATTATTTCGGCGACCAAAAAGAACAAGAAGAAAAGGTATTCGACTATCAAGATCAAAATAAGAAAAAGGGAAAATTGCCAAATAAATCACCAACTTTATCCCATTTTGCAATTATAGCACGACTTTTGAATCTTTGCAATTAAATACACCAACTTGTGATTTTTTGCAATTAGGACTCGCGTCGATTTTCCGGCGAACGAAAAGATTACATGTTCTCCGGCGACTTCCCCATCTCCAGATGTACGACACCCTCCCTCCATGGTTGGGCAACATGACCACCCTCATCGACCTCGAGCTCTCCGGCAACGCCTACACCGGCACCATCCCCCCGACCTCGCCCGCCTCCGCAACCTCCACCAGCTCAAGCTCTACTATAATCTTCTCACCGGCGAGCTTGCCCTTCGAGATCGGCAACTTAACGGAGTTAAGGGATTTGGACATGTCCGTTAACAAGTTTAACGGCGGCATCCCGGAATCCATCTACCGCCTCCCCAAGCTCGAGCTCTACAACAGCTGCCTCACCGGCCCCATCCTGCCCGCCATCGCCAACTCCACCACTTTGAAAATGCTCTCCCTCTACGGCAACTTCCTCACCGGCGAGGTTCCCCGCGACCTCGGCCGCTTCTCCCCCCTCGCTACCATCGAGCTCTCCGAGAACAACCTCACCGACACTCTCCCCGACGACATGTGCACTCGGGGAAAGCTGAGGACCTCGAGGGCGGTGAGGGTGATGGAGATAGGGAAGTCGCCGAAGAACATGTCATCTCTCCGTTCGCCGGAAAATTGATGTGAGTCCTAATTGCAAAAAAATCAAAAGTTGGTGTATTTAATTGCAAAGATTCAAAAGTCGTGTTATAATTGCAAAATGGGATAAAGTTGGTGATTTATTTGGCAATTTTCCTAAGAAAAAATATAAAGTTAACTTAGTTTTGTCGTACAGTGTGAATAATAATTTTTAAATTATAATTTATAAATTAATACAATTATCAATTCCATCTTTATAAAAACAAACTTGTTAAACGTACAACGCACGTTCTCACTGCTAGTTAAATAAAATACGTAAGTTAAGGAAAAAATATAAAAAGATAATTAACTAATTAATCTCATCTCTATCAGACCCCATCCACAAAAACATACGTACATGCATACATTTACAACCTGAGATGTGTAGAAAAATACAAAAGTTGTCCAGAGCAGACTGTTTTCAACAAATTTGCATCAAATTACAGACAACAAAGCGTAACTAAGCACCGCTGCTAAACTCCTTTAAAAAAAAGAAAAAGAAAAGAAAAAAAAGACAACGTTACTACATATTCACATTTCGAGCAGAGGCTTAGTACTATATATCGAATCAAAATTCCTAAATACTAGCTACGCATCATCGTTGTTCCGATCATTGTCATTATCACCATCATAATATTCATCGTCACGCTGGACTTGCTTGTCTTGCATGTGGCCTGGAAGATATTTCAGCAAAGAAATTGCCGAATGCTCAGTATATAGGAAAAACTGAGACAAAAGATGTGCAATCAGAAAAGGGTGCAGATTTTACTTACGATTTACACGTTCATCAGGATTTTGCTCATCTTCATCAAAATCAGGAATGTAGAAATCCGGAGGCACCTAGATAAAACACGAAACATTCAGGATTCCAATTAAAGAACTATATAATGAATTTTGTCCAGCATGATATGCTGTGCATAACTATCGTGTTAGCACATTATATGCCGACATCTGACTCGAAATACCACTTCAAAGTGTTATAAAGAATAAATACAAAGCCATTAGCAACATCATAGCTACAATCAAGTCCTTTGAAGACGTGAACAAAAATTATTTCTCAATCTATCCAAAATGTAACTTCTTGTGTTATACAAACATAACTTTAATTGGACTTGGAATAGGTCGAATACCTCTTGCATTTGTACACCGGGAGCATGTTGGATGGCACTAAGATTTTCGCAGACTTGTTGCCTGATATTGTTAAGGTATGATTTGCTATTCAAATTCTCCTGCCAGAATGAACGAAATCTGAATACATCAATAGCTTCAAAATAGCTGCTCCGTAATCAAACTGATCATATACATTCAACTGAAGAAAAATAATCAGAAAAGTAAGTTCGACCTGGTTGTGTAGGCACATAACTATAACTTATGCTAGACATATAAATGAGCACTAATATAAGATGATACTAATTGCTCCTATATCAGACCAAGTAGAAAAAGGGGCATAGGATCTTTATGTTCACATACCATGTGCCCGCTAGCACATTTCAAGGAGTAATCTGGAGCAAAATATTTGAAGTACTCATTTTCTGGGATCTCTGCAAAGAATGATGTGAAGTGATTAAGAATGGTGGGTAAGGTAGTTTCATTTTGCATAAATATAAAACAAGTAGAAGGCCTGTATGAAATTCTACCAATAATACACACACAGAGAACAAGGTGTTTACAGATAGCATATAAATGAAAGTTGTAAAGCATATCATATAACAGAAGGGACTAAAAAGGATAATGCAACATGACATGAGAAAGACCCAAAATCTATTAAAACAATAACAAAACTCAAACTGCAGAGGCTGCAAAAGAAGCCTAGGGATATGGACAAAGGATTGTACTAATAGATTGTAGCTTTGGCCCCATAAATATGTTCACCAACTATACGTCTATATTTACTATGATCATGCTCATGACATGAGCATGTAATGAAGAGGGAAAAGTAGTAAGTCATGGGAAGGGAAAACAAATGGCACTTAGAGTAAAATTGCCAGGAATTAACATTGACTTCATTGAAATAGCATGTACTAAAACTTGACCCAATAGATGCATGAGCAACTTCACTATTTATACTACGAACAGGCATGCCTATTGAAATAGTCGATTAAGTTCATAGAACTTCTAAGTAGAAGTACTGTAGAACAGGTTGTGTAAAACATAAAGTAGCAGAAATGGCAACTCTAAGTAGATAAGCATACCACTAGCGAGCTCCACTCCTAGAAGAGCTCCTGTCTCCACAGTCCAACATCTAGCCACATTCTCTTTGGTGTATCCCCCACCTCCAGTCACCTGTAAGCAGAAAACTCTTGCAAATCAAGAAAATAGGAAGTATATTTACAGCAATGAACTGCTAAGATATTCTATATAAAGGCGTACCAGCAAAGGCAAATTAAGTTGCTTGACAAACTTCACGCATGCTGCATGACCTGTAGGAAAACCCCATGCGACAAGTAAATGATAAGACAAACTGTCAAGACGGTGTTCCTAGGACACTTGAGTGAACATGAGAGAGGATACACTTGAGTGAACAGTGGATGAAACAGGAATAGATACAGTCCAAACTACAATAATATTACCATCAATAGAAAGGTTGAAGCATCCCAATCTGTCCCCGGCTAGTGAATCTGCTCCACATTGGAGAACAATAGCTCCAGGAGCATAGCATTCAACAACTTTCAATATGATCTATAGAAGAACATGAAAGAAAATTCATTGTTACCCATCCCTAAGAGGTGACAATGAACACAGATGATGAAAAATTACCGTTTTAAAGAGACGTAAGAAGCTCCCGTCATCTATTCCATCCCTAAGAGGTACATTAATGGCATAATTTTTGCCTTCTTTTTCTCCCACATCCTTGAGAATTAAACAAACACAAGAAAAGACTTCTTCAACAATGATACAAGATGTTTAGAAGCAGTATACTTTATCCTAATGATGACTTAAATAGGATTTCAATCACATGCATGCAGAGTAATTCCAAATTTGAAGAGTTTCTAAGAGGTTGTGCCCTAGCCAGATAAAGCGCCATGGATATTCTGAATGGATCAGTATAGAAATTTAGAAACTAATCTCTAAAATACTGCCCTAATTTGAGACTTCAACAGCCAGATCATTTCTAATAAGACATTTTGGAGTAGCATAAGTCCATTGGCAATCAAACTTACAGAAAACATAATCAACATTTGGGATTTAAAGGGTGAGTGGATAAAAGAAGGTTGGAAGGAAATTGTTGAGATCATATTTATTTACAATATTCTGAGACACAATAAGCTGACAGAATAAAATAACCTGAATGGCTAAATGCTATTGCTACATGAATTCTAGCATATCTTAATACAAAATTTGATAACTTCAGAAATTAGAATGTAACTATTCTATAAGATGGATACGATACAACTAAAATATGCAATTCAACCAAATTGACCAAGAAAAATTGATTATATTCACTAGGACAAACAGAAAAGAATATATGAAGCAAAGTGAGGGAAGCACCTTGACATCACCTGTTCCAGGAAAGAATAAGTCACCATACTTGTGGAAACTAACTGTCATTACCCTGCCATGAAACAATTACCATTTAACTTTAAGTACCAAAAAGTGTAAGTTAAATAATGCAAGAACAGCTTCTTCCTAACTTCTTGTGAAGTAATGACCAACCATAAGCTTCCAACCCACATGACCAAGAAATTCTATGTTGATCAAATAGCAGTCAAAGGGTGTTTAGCCAAACTATGATATCTTCCTAGGATAGATACTTTGGAAAAAAGCAAAAGCATTGATACTCAAGCATATAAGCCTATTTATCAATCACTCCAGTATTCTCTAATTTATTGATATATTATGTCTCATTATGTATGGACTATGGAGATTATAAGCAATGCTCAGTGAGTCATGATCTAGCTATCTTCATTCTCTATATTCCCAACCGACTTACTTCTATCATCTTATACTACATGACAAAAAGGCACATTAAAAGCTGGTAAATGTTGCCAAAGATAATTTACTAGTTCTCCGGGTTAGATGGCAAAATTAGGGAGAAATCATGAGGACACTGGAACTAGTATATTAACAATTTAACATAACCTCCCAAATTTCTCAACAGATCTAGCTGCACCAGTGCCAGAAAAGGCATTGCTGTTTTCACGCAGGTTAAATATAAAATATTCATCAATTTTGTAACAAAATCTAAAGGTCTCTGGTTATAAAGTTCTAATATTACGTTTCTAGTACCTATCAGTGAAGTAAAAGGCCTCTTCAACTCCATCACCATGATGCACATCAATATCAATATATAAGACACGAGCATGGTACTTCAAGAGCTCCAAAATTCCCAACACAAGGTCATTGATGTAACAAAATCCAGATGCCTCACACTTCTTTGCATGATGCAAACCACCAGCCCAATTTATGGCAATATCACAGAGCCGATTGTTTAATCTCTGTGCAGCATCTGCCAGAAAATCAGCATGGGCTAAGTGAAAGCTTGGAAAAGCAAGGCGTGGTAGAGAGTCATCAACACATATAAATAGAACCCACCTAAGGTACCACCAGCATATATTTGACAGAACTCGAACAGATTCTCGAAGACTGGACAATCTTCACCAAGATTATCTACATGAAACAACAGTTGTATGGAAAATCACAACACATCAAAGCAATCTAAAAAACAAACTTCCATGCACAAAGGCACTACAAGAAACAATTAAGGGGCAGTTGCGAGTGGATAGCTAAGAATGCTTATTCAGAAATCAACCAATTGGTATGAACCAAAAGCTATGAAACTTCTAAGAGTCTTCTTGATGGTGCTTTCAGAGTTGAGATTGAAAAGTTTCAGTAACTCAACCTAAATAAGCGTAGATTTCATAGAAATACAGAAACCCGTACATTTGGCCATCTCATTAGCGAACATTTCTTGCTTGTCGGGCGTGATTCGCTGCAAAAACTCGACATAATCTGGAGAATGGAACTGTGCTAGCTCCACAGGATACGCCTTGTGAGGCCTCTAATTAATGAGAACAAATTAATTAGCAAGAAACCACTAATTCTAAGTAAAGAAAATGAAGCCTAATTGCAGTAAGCTCAAGAAACGAACATAAATTTCCATCTTATTGTGAAGCTCATACGCCAGAACCAAATGGTGTGTCATGCATAAACGGTGCGGCTTCATTGGGTGATTAGGCCCGAAGTAAACGTTCCCCACATCCCCTGCAGTTCCTTTTCTCCGGTCAGCACATTCCCGTTGTTTCCTCACACACACACACACACACAGAGAAAAGAGTTGAAAACAGAAGTCAAGAGTTAGAAAAGAAACCGTCATAGAAATAGGAAATTCTGTCCTTGCTGCGCATTGTAGAGCGAGGTGGAAGGATGCCGAATATGAACAGTTGAATCGCCGGCAAAAATGTAGAAAAAATGCGACGTGACTAGTTGAGAAAACCAAAACCCTAATCGCTTCTGGAAGTGTTGAAATTATTTTGGTCTACGGAATAGGGTATAAGGTTCTGCACAGGAGGAGATTGCAGCAACTCGCTCTTTCCCTCTTCTGTGTTCCCCTTCTAACTACCAAGCCAAACTGTTCTACAGCTTTGCCTCTGCCTTCCCATCATATCATACACTATTTCTTTTTCTTTTTACCTGATTTCTTTTCCTTTTGTTTTTCATATGATCATTTAAATTAAATTATTCAACACTCTGTATTTTTTAATCTTCTCATACAACTTCGGATTTTTCGTTCGTATTGTTTTGGTACAATTATTTAAATTATAGAACAATCTCTATTATTTTGTCTTAATAATGCCCACGAAGAACATTCAAAAGTTTAGTGATACGGATTTTTATTAATGTTATCGGAGAAGGAATTTCACAATAGAATTATGTGGGGACAAAGTTCTATATTAACCATAAATGGACAAAAGAGGAAATATGTGAACATTTTATTTACGCAAAAAATATGTTTTTATAATTTAATTGAATAAATTTCTACTTGAGAAAATGTTTGAATTTTTCGTTAAGCCTTCGGCTAAAAGCTGCTGCAGATCTCAAGTCAACAGACTATTTTTCGATTGAACATATGATCTGATTCAATTGAAATTTTTGATTAATTAATAACCTAATAACAGAATACAATCGTCACCACTCAATATATATACGTATATATAACACAAATATTTGCGTTAGGTCGGCGTAATGATTAGGCCAATTGTTTGCTGCTCCTATTCTAAGTCATGAGTCGAGCGAGAGGGAGCCGATGACAAACGTGGAGCAAGCTCAAAGTAAAATTGTTACAAGTTTAATTATCTAAATATTAAATAGGTTGGCGTAACGGTTGGACCTACCTAACGTAAATGTGTCTCCATTTCTAATTTCAATCGGTTCAGTTGAACCGTAACTATTCGGCCAGAAAGTCTTTCGGTTTGGTGCGACTTTCAATCGGTTGCTGACCTATAATTTTGCTAGTGCAATTTAGCCCTTTTAAAACTTTGTTATCGTAATTCTCCATCACAATTTGCAGTATGTAAAGATTCGCAGACAACTAATTGATCAATGATGCAACGGAAGATTGAAACTAACTACTTATAATTGTATAAAGAGATCGACTCTTATTTTCTTAGTTCAAAGCAAAACCATATGGCTGAAAAGATACTCTTGAAATTACTCCCCGTAAAATCGAGCACTGAAATGGAATAATATCCTTGGATGACAAAGAAGGTACATCAAATAGACAAGTGGTCTGCATTCAGAAATTATTAGAATTGGAAAATGCAGATACTAAATGATCCAAATTATAAACTTGCAAAAAATAAAACTTCCATGAGGATCCTCACTGAAAGGAAGGTATTTCCTCATTCCTTCTTTCCGATCCCATGAGACATGTTATAGATCCCTCTCCCCTGAAAATTTGGAAAATAGTCGTCCATTACAATCACAAGAAAAACACAAACACATTTAAGGAGTGATAAGGCAGAAACTGAGAGATGGACTGACGATAAGAAACAAAGAGGTTCCAGCCAAAGCCAGAGGAATGGCAACTGATGTGAGCCGATCCATCCGTCCCTTCAAATAGGTATGCTTATGAATGCTCTGGAAAACCTTTTGCTTCTCAAAGAGCTTCTCTCTCGGCCTAAAGGGTGCTTCAGACATCCTGCATGATTTCATTACTAGTATTAACTAATGGCTGAATAGGATTCATCAGAAACAACTCTTCTATGGCATAATACCAAAGTAGCTAAAAGATATTTTAACATCTACTTTCGTAGTCCTTATGATTGAGATGATAATGTTCAATGATCAAGACCCATATGTATCAACCATGAAATATTAAACCACCCAACAAAAGCCCAAGTAAGATCAGTTATTTTATCAGTAAAACACATTATTAAGTGAAAAAAAGGAGTACAATGGGTATTCTAACCCAAACAAAGTTCAAGAACAGCAAAACAAAAGAAACACAAACAGAATAAAATCACAAATCACTTCTAATTCCACAAGAAGCTCTCGGTTGTAAAAGCCAATCCCACAGTAAGATTAGTTGACATGTCCGAAAAGAACTTCATGCTAAAGACCTCAGCTCTTGACAATTATGAAATGCTCTCTTCTATTCAAGCGAGCTTGGCCCCAACCAATAAATACGTATGAACTGACACACAGGTTTCACAGTATGTTTTTCTATGCAAAATGATTTATTAAAGGATAAGATGAGAAATGCATCATAAAAGGACAAAATGAGAAATGTATCAAAAAGGGATAAAATGAGAAAGCGTTGGAGAGAGCAATCTAAATAGCCATTGCCATCCTAATATAACAACGGCACAAGTAAAAATGTTCAAGAACTCGTGCTTGAATGAGAACAACCTTGTAAAATGAATGACATAAAAAAGAAAAAAAGCAAACAAAAAAGAAACAAAGGTATTAAAAACAAGCAAAACCAACAAGGTCACAGCATTTTAACCCTAAAACCATATAATTGAATTCAAACACGAAGCACCATCCAAAAGGAAAACACAACAAATTAAAAGAAAAGAAAAGAAAAACCAGATATTTAATTTAATATAAATAAAAAAGCAGGTACGAATCAAACTCAGCATCTGTAGCAAACAAGCGCAGAGATCGATGTAGGAAATGACAACGACGACAACACACCTAATTCTAGACGGAAGGATCCAATCCATTGACGCACCCGATAACAGATCAACATTCCAACAGTTAATAGTTGACAAATGCAGATTCAGGCAGCCAAAAAGCTCATAAATCAATCCGACGAAAGTAACAAACCCTAGATTAAATGAATTCGCTTGACGGAAATACAAAATTTAAGATGATAATCCATCAACATAGAACGATACCTACCTGAATTGCAGAAGTTGAATAATCACACACAACAAAAACTGCTCAAAGGATAGAAGAGATTGCGCGAGACGGAACGAAATGAAGGGAGGGTTGAGAAATGAGAATTTGTTTATAGCAGGCGCACTCTATTTGGGTTTCGGGTACGATCCGGGAGTATTATTCGGGCTTTTCGTTATTAGTTTCTGATGGGCCCAGCTTTACGGACTGGACCTCCGTAACAAGTGTATTTATTCTAATTCTAATATTCAGAACGTCTTTTCATTTTCTTTTCTGTATTAGGATAAATATCATTTTAAACTTTGAACTATACTTATTTTATAAAAAATTATCCTGAATTTTAATAAATATTATTTAAACTCTAAACTATCAGCTATTTATTAAAAACTTTCAAATTTTAATTTTTTTTTTAAACCTTAATCTATCATTTTTTGAAAAGAAAAATACATTGCCCTCATTTCTTGGTCGGCTCATAAATCTAAGTATATACGTTGAGAAAATAATTTTTCTTCAAATATATCTCAAGTTCATCTTTCAGTCCATTGAACAACTCAAGTATACACATTGAATCTCTCATTTTTCAAGGATTTCGAAGCCGAAAAATGTGCCCAAGATATTTTTTAATAAATGGCTGAATTAGACAATATTCAACAAGAATTTTGCAATAAAACTTAAATGTCAGACGAGTATGCATCTTGGACTTAGATGCTAGAAGAAATACAATATGTGTATTTGAATGTAGTAATGTACAATACATTTGTCCTAATTAAGTTCAATTAAGGTTGAAGCTCTAAGTTTAAACTACTCGCAAGTTTATTGTCTCTTGACTCAGGTAAAAACTTATCCAAACTCATTTCGTGATGCCCATAAGCTACCAAATCAATTTTGAATTCGACTTTGTTATATTGTAAAATTGACAAACGAGCTAAATTAATTTTTTAATTACGTACAATATATCTATACTATAATTAGTAATACTCTATTTAGTCTTTTTTTAAGAAGAAGACTCCATTGAGTCAAAGTCTACAAAGAATGCTATTTATCATTATAATCATAGATTCATAGTTCGCAATGAGTATATTTACTCTATATAATCTAAATGATTGTAGTAGAAAAGTAACTTCTATCATGTCATGAAAGTCAGTGGCATATCAAAAATTATAATTTTCTAAAGTTTTGAATTAATTTCTACAATGTTTTACTTAGAAAATCAACTTTTATATTGTCAAATTATTAAATAAAAATATAAAGAAATAACGTATAAGTATGATTAAGTGGGATGAATTTATGGTAGAAATTGGCTTCACAAATTGGGAGCTAAGTATGTACCCAATGTCTAATCATCATATCTCCAATAGTAAAAATTGAATCATCCAACTTTTTAATTCCAAAATAGATACTATTGGGACTACCCTTAAGTAATTTGTTACTTTTTTTTAAAAATAAATTTGTTACTTGAAAACCATAAGTTTTAGCAAATCATACATTTCATTTGTTCCAATAAATAAAATAAAAATATCGAATATTCAATAGTACTTATAAATCCTTAGAACTAGAAAGCTAAAACGCATGAAGTGTGTGCGTTTGCCGGGAGTCGAACCCGGGTCTATTGCTTGGAAGGCAATTATCCTAACCGTTGGACTACAAACGCTGGATGAATTATGAAGCATATAGATTAATTATTATTTATTATATGACATCACGAGGTTTTCCGCTGCATTTACGTACTGCATATTATATTCACAAGCAATCAGTTGATCGCCATACTTTAAGAATCGTGGAATCGAGCGCAACACACGACTAATCAGCTTGTTATTATTTACTTTAAAATGAAAAGTATCAATATGTATACAAATGAATAACTAATACTTTAATGTAAAGGATAATCCTCTTCTATGTAATTTTTTTGTTTCACTCATGTTTCTCAGCCATAATTTTAAAGAGTAGACGATATCACTTGTCAAATACATTGCCATCAAATTCATGGGTCCCTCCTTAATTTATAAGTATATATTCATTCGATCATAATAAAGTAGTCTAGACTTATGGATGACGTGCAATAAGCATGTTTAATTTCAAGCAATTGCAAGCGGGCCTCTGTTAATTTGATTGCACCCTCCCTCTTCTTCCACGTAGCACTCTTCTACTAATTAATGAGGGCATCAGCATATATTTATTACTATATCCTTGTGGTTGGCCTTCATTTATGTGGATTCAACTGTTAAAAGTCGATTTCAACCGTCACTATTATTTGTTAATGCAAATTTCATCCCACTTAGAATATAATCGTCCTGCATACATAGGCTTGTATAATCCTTAAATGTCACCAAGATTACTAACTTTTCTTCAATCGTTTAATGTTTAATTACTTTTCATAATTTATTTTCGAATATTAATTTTGTATTGGTGCTATTTTAATTTTCTTGAGTATCATTGGGGGGTTTTTACATCAAACATCAATCCAGATTTGATGGTTCTACTCTTTTGTTACTCAAGCTATATTAAAATAATAAAATTTTATTTGGGTTGATATTATTGTACATCTGTTAACGATAAATTAGAGACATAAAATGTGATTTCACGAAAACGTGTTTGTATAACAATTATGCATGCACTGTTTTACACCATGAGAGGAGATAAATGCAAATTGGACACATAGGTACCAGGCTACCAGCCTTGTTCCATGGAAGCTGACAACTACTGCTTTTCTTGTTTTGCTTCTTATAATTTTCTTCTTTATCATATAAGATGCATCTACTGCCTTGAGGCCCTAAAAACTTCCCATAACTGGAAATTGAACAATACTTCTATGCGGCCGGCCACAACATTGTGGCCGGATCCGCCCCAATTTGATCGGGTTTGACCTGGGTCAAACCGTTGACCAGGTCAATTTTTAATTTTTTTAATTTTTTTAATTTGTTAAATTTTAATATTAATTTCGAAATCAATGGCGGAGCCGTTTGTTGTTTGCCGCCCCCCTATTATTATTTGCCGCTCCTATTCTAAGGCATGAGTTGAGCGAGGGGGAGCCGAAGGCAAACCCGGAGCGAGCTCAAAGACAAAATTGCTGCCGGTCTCATTATCTATATATTAGTTTTCGGAATCGAAGGCGGAGCCGTTTGTTGTTTGCCGCCCCCATTATTTGTTGATGCCCCCTATTATTTGTTGACGCGCCCCTAGATGGTACTCCGATGTATAAAAAATGATACTTAAACTAAATTAAAAATAATAAAAATTAAAAAAAAAAAAATAATAAAAAAAATAAAGTTGACCGGGTCAAACCTGCCCAGTTGACTGGATCCAACCCGGCCACAACATTGTGGCCGGCCTCATGGGAGTGCCCCTCTTGGACATTTTCACCTAATAATTGTAAAGTCAACACCATCTCATGAAATTAATCGCCAAAAAGATACTGAAAGCCAAAGTCTCGATCAGATTGTTTATATAGCAACCCTCGAGTTGCCTTGAATTGTTTGTGTACATATGTGGTACATGGTCTCGATCATAAAAGTTATTCAAATTTCAAATTAATTAACGACTCATGTCTTGATGAATCTAATTGGGAAAGCTCAACATAAAAATTGTCCACATACTAATGAATGGTAAATAAGCACTGACTGTATATGTAATACTAATTAACGTTGATAAATTGAAGTCAATCGAACACAATAAACCAATTTTGCAAGGCAAAGCAAAAAAGAAAAGATTAGGAATACAAAATTTCGTAGTTGAGATAGAAAAGGAAATATTAAATGAAAACGTGCGTTTGCCGGGAGTCGAACCCGGGTCTATTGCTTGGAAGGCAATTATCCTAACCGTTGGACTACAAACGCTGATGAAAAAGCAGGAGGTAAACATAAATATGAACGAAATCAATATCTCAATTGTAAGGCACAAGCACAAGTGAGACAAGTATTTAATGGAAGAAGAAGATATTCAGAAATTGAAGTATCTAAAGCTTTGAACCTGAGCGATTTCATCCTTGGTGCCATTTGGGAGTGGGAGAAGAAATGAAGAATAATGTAGCATTAATTTGGAATGGTTGGGGTAGCTAGTGTTGCGCTGCCTTCTTTACAACTTCGATTTGGAAACTCCCAAATGAATGGTATCGAAGCCCAATCTTTGGACATGATGGAAAGCATTGGTCTTACAAAGGATAATATAAGGGTTTCTTTTTTGTTGTTGTTGTTGTCGCCACTATCACCCCTTTTCATATTGTCCAACAAAGAGTGAACCTTTTCATATATTGGTGAGAAATGTGAATGAATATGAGGTTTTTATTATTGTAGATTAATGGATCATATTAATTTCGGATGTGCTATATTTTTATATAGCATGTGCTACACAGATTAAAAGGTGCAAAATTAAGTGATGACATGCATATTAGTATTTTTTATTGATATATATTAATAGTTGTTTCCTACTTTTACAGTATACTAGATTTTGCCATTCGTGCGATGCACGAAATCATTTTAGTTAATTTAAAATAGAAAAATAATCATAACTAAAATTCGAGAAAAAAATATAAAAATATAAAATGTACAA
>JAYJMF010000001.1:3280668-3293696 GCA_036873715.1 Salvia sclarea | reverse complement strand
TTGAGTGTATGAAATATTATGATAGTTCATATTTATTTATTTATTGAAATCTACACGGGTTTGGGTGGATAATTAGCGGGTATTACCCAATGGGTTCGGGTCGGATTTGGGAAAAAAGTTACTACCCGTGACGGGTTTGGGACGGGTATGGGTTTGAAAATTTTAGACGGTTATGGGTTTGGAAAACGCTTAATAGGTGGGTACCCGACCCATTGCCATTCCTAATTGCAATGCAAATAATCTTTTATTTTTAGCCATCATGTTAATCTTTTATTTCTAGCCACCATGTCGGTTAGTAACAAAATGTTGCTATAATTATTTTTAAATAATTTTTGTTATCTCAAGAAAAAACTTATTTTATGTTTTGAGAGTTCAACAGTATTCGAGTATCTAATCATTTTATTGTTTTATTTTGTTTACGCTTAACGATATGGAGTATTTAATAAGAGAGGTTTACGTTTTGAACAACTAAATGATTTGAAAATGAAATTATTAATTCTTATTTTCATAAGTGTGATAGTTATCAAATTAATTTAAGCAATTTTTTTTTTTTGAGTTTAGGTCACCTCATTTCTGTCATTTGGATTGTGCTCTTCACGTAGTGTTAAGATTGAATGAATTTGAAATCACGTCGATACGTCCACATATTATGGGTAATGTGCGTATGAGACATTTCTATTTTTCCTCGGGGAATCTTTAGAATTCTCACTATGTTAGCTCTCATATCATCTCTGACATCAAATGAAATGTGAATAACCTATACCATTTTCTTTGAAAGAAGGGGCACAAGTTCTATTGGTGTTCGAATCAATTTTATCTTCTCCATGTTACTCCCTCCGTCCCTTAAAAGTATGCACAGCTTTGACCGGTGCGAGTTTTAATAAAATGTAGTTGACTTGTGTTGTAGTGAAATATGGGTCCCACAAAAAAATATTGTTAAAGGTAAAAGTAATGTTAGTGGAGAATGGATCCCACAAAAAGGTATTGAAAAGTGTAAAAATAGTATAAATAAATGTTAAAGTAAGAGAATAAATGAGACCCATAAAAAGTAGTCATTTCCAAGAAAGAAAAATGCATACTCTTGAGGGACGGCCCAAAATGGAATAAAATGCATACTCTTAAGGGACGGAGGGAGTATTATATATCTAGAGTCCATAATTTTAGCTATATAATTATTAGTAATATACACATACATATATGAATATTAAATATATAGTTGGTCGTGTCACATACGTTTTTGCTGTATAAAAATAATTAATTTAATTTTGTGATGAGTTTCTAATTTAAGCATAAATATCATTATATCAAATTTATATGTATGTATATTGTGTTTCATATTTTAAATAGAATATTTCTTTTCACAATAATTTGTTGTGTCTTACTTATATATATATATAACCAAACAATAGATTATTTTATCGCATAACATACAGAAGCGGTTACTTATCACTTAATATATAAACTATTATGTATTTTTTTTACAATATTTAAAATAAATTATATGTAAATGTATTATAAAATAATAATAATAATAATAATAATAATAATAATAATAATAATAATATACAATACTTAACTAAATAAATAAAATAATTCTTCATCAAAATTTAGTATAAAATTAAATTCATTATTAATAATGAAAGGAAAAAGAGAAAAAATGCAAATAATGTGTATAAAATATGTTTCGAACATTTAAATTGTCATAACTTGCTCATTTGAAATATAAATTTGATATAATATATATAAAATTAAAGCTTGTGTCGCGATCTTAAATTCAAGATCTATATTGCATATACTATTATAAACGAAATATGGCGATTTTGAATAAAAGAGAAAAATTAGTAGAAATATGGCGATTTGTAATTGGTTGCAAATCATCAACTCCCTTATGATATATATATAATACATAATATATTCAATTTGGATTAGAATACATGATTTAATTTCATGAATTTTATCATTTAATTGGTGAAATAATGAAATATTGGAAATATTGGCGAAAAAATATTCTAAAGGAAATATTAGAAAGGCAAGGGAAAGTCCGAAAGAACTAAAAACAATAGCATTTGGAAATGGAAGTTACAACAGATGAACAGAGTAGACGTGGGAAGTGTTATTTCTAATATTAAATTTACATTCAAAACCAACTTTGAATCTAGCATTATAATAACTCTTTTATTTTAAATTAATTTATTATATATGATATATCAATTAAAGATCTTTTTATGATCTTCAATTTGATATGCATATCGAATATTTTTTCTATAATCAAATTGATACAATTTTTGAGATAATAAAAGTGAAGAAAAATAAGAAATAAAATTTGAAAACTAATGCTTTCTCTCTTTTCATTTCACGTACATTACAATAAGGAGCTATTTTTGTTGCATAAATCGTGACCTCAATTTTCACACTATTTTCAAAATTGTCAATCAAATTGATTTAAAATTAATTGAAAATCATAAACTCCCTTATTATATACTATATAATAGATTTTATTTAACTAATTAGTTAAATTCTAATAAAATCGAATCTGATAATAAAATTAAATCTAACTAATTTTTTAAATTGTAAAAATCCTCTACTTTGTAGACAAAGTTCGTTGATTTATCACTGTTGTAAGTAATTAATTAAAGATCAGTTTCCACGATAAGTAACTTACCTAACTGAATTGACGAATATGTGCACGCAGATCCACTCACTTCAGAGTTCTGACTAATTATTCAAAAGGCAATTAAAATATATTGAACATTTTCTTTTGAAAGAAAGAATATATCGGACATGATATTATATCAATCTGTTCTCTTTTTTCACCCTTTTCGCATGTTTTGTAGAGTAGAATTTTTTTCTTTTTTTTCTGGGTATGATAGAATACTTTTCCTTGGTAGGTCATTTCCCTCTTTCTCACTCCAATCATGTATAATTTTATCATATGATGTCGGTGTGATAATATTTTTTACATGTAATAGAAACGTAATGCTAATTCGATGAATTTGTGGACATTTAACTTACCGTGGACGAGCAAAACTTACAGAATATGTTTCACCATTAAGCAATTTATTTTGCAGCTACTAATTACAGATCGTACTATTTGGATATGTATTGTATTATATGAAATTCTTTATTTTCACAGTTTACTAAAATAATAAAGGATTATTATTCAATTTTGGGACGATCTTTAAATTTGTGCTAACATATTGGCATAATTTTTGAAAAATTACAAATATAACCCAATCTTCACTCCATCTTTGGACTCCTACCTTTGAAAAAATACTGTCGGGGCCATAATTGTCAAAGAGTAACAAAGGTGATGAGATTATAGGTTTATAATCTTCCAAAGGTTGAGCCATTTAGTGATAATTGGAGTGAAGACCCGTTTATAATTGTATTTTTCATGGTTGCGCTAAAACATCACCACATGAGTGAAAATTTGGCCAACAATAAACTTTAACCCACAAATATTTGTGATATAATTAATAGTTTTTCTCATAAAAATAATGAATACGCAATAAATTAAACGGACATTCTATGGTTATCACGTACTTATTACACGCTAAAGTTGAGAAAACTATGTGTTTTGTATAACTAATAATCTTTGCCAATTTAATCTTTATTAAGGCTAGGAGACGGAGGCGGAGGCAATTAAAGAGGTGCTCAGGCTGTATGAGAAGGCGTCGGGCCAGTTGATCAACTTTAATAAATCTTCCATTTCTTATAGCCCGAACACAAAGAGAGACGAGGCAGAGGCGATTAAACAGAGTTTAATTGAGGATCCATGGGGAGAAGGGGGTACAAATGTATCTTGGTTTGCCTGCGTTTTCTCTAAGGCAAAAGCGACTCCAATTTGGCTATGTAAAGGATAAGGTGCAGAAAAAACTTCTAAGCTGGAATCAACGAGAGTTCTCGGCGGACAGGAAGGAGGTGCTTCTGAAGTCTGTGATTCAGGCAATACCGACTTATGCAATGTAGTGCTTCCGACTCCCGGAGTCGATGTGTGCTGACATTGATAGACTGTGTGCACGATTTTGGTGGGGAGATAAAGAGGAAGGGAGAAGGATGCATTGGGCAAGATAGGCATCACTGTGTAAGCCGAAGGAGAGAGGGGGTCTGGGGTTTAGGGATATCAGGTGTTTCAATAGGGCATTACTTGCCAAACAGGTCTGGCGATTGCTAACTTGCCCAAGCTCTCTGGTTCCTCGGGTCTTTAAGGCAAGATACTATAGAAACTGCGAGTTGATGGAGACGAGGGTGGGGTCGAATGCATCGTTTATGTGGCGGTCGCTGATGTGAGTAGGGAAATCATGGAGGAGGGTTGTTTGTGGAGAGTTGGGAATGGGCAGGAGAATTCTATCTGGGAGGTTAAGTGGGTGGCTGGTGTGGAGGGTTCGCTTTTGGAGTTTGGCGAGCAGGTCATAGATTAGAAACGAAAGGTGAGCAAATTGTTGGGCTTGGAGAGTGCTTGGGATGAGAATTGTGTGAAGGCGTTGTTTAGTCCGATTATTCAGGACAAAATTTTCAATACGCCTGTTGGTGAGAGGGGGGATCGGGATGAGCGGACGTGAAGGTGGGATGAGAAAGGGAGATTTTCAGTGAAGTCGGCGTATTTGCTGGAGATTAGGTTTTTTAAACAAGACCCGAATGCGAGTGCAGCAGACAGAAAACGGTGGAGTCGACTGGTTTGGAACCTATCAATTCCGCCAAAAGCTAAGATATTTTTGTGGAGGGCTCTTTCCAACATAATTCCCACCTCGGCTAACCTGAGGAATCACCATGTGCCTACGTCTGGAATTTGCGCTATTTGTGGTGATCGGTGGGGGTCAACGGTGCATAGTTTGCTCCATTGCCTGAGAGTGGTGAAGATCCGGAAGCACTCTAGATTTGTTGGAATGGTGAAGAAGACAGATGGGCTTAGGTTGATGGAGGTGGCCGAAGTGATTAGGAAGGAGTGCGGTGAGGAGGAGTACGAGCTATGGGCGATGATGGCGTGGCAAGTGTGGGTTTATGTGTGCCGAATCATGCACCAGGAGGAGGGTCGAGTGGAGTCTACTTCGGAGGAGTTGTGTTTGATCTACTGGGAGATATACCAGCAAGCGAGGCCGACGGTTTCTGTGGCTGATAAGCTTGGTGTGGAGCTTGGGGAGAAAAGATGGAGACGACCGCGGCGAGGGGTGTTTTGGGTGGATGTGGATGCATTATTTAACCCCGATGCAAAAGTGTTCGGGGTTGGCATTATAGTGAGGAATGCAGAGGGCGAGATTGTTGTTGCGCAATCGAAGGGGACAATGCCCTCGGCCAATGTGATGTTGGCGGAGATTATGGCTATTGTTCGAGGGATTGTGTTGTGTATTCAGCATAAAATCGAACCGATAGAGATCTTCACAGACTCGTTCTTGGCTGCGAGGCTTATGGCTGACCCGGAGGAGGAAGCTCAGTTGTTGCCGGAAGATATTTGTGATATTTTGAGTAGAGCTAGAAGTAATATTTTGATTGGGGTATTCCATATGTATCGTTCAACCAATTTGGTAGCTCATAGTCTTGTGCAATTGGCGCTTAGAGATTCGCAGTCGAGATGTTGGACTGCTAATTTCCCTTCTTGGTTGAGGGATATTTGTGTCGAAAAACATTGATTAATAAGATGTGCTCTTTTCTCATAAATTTTTTTTGCCAATTTAATCAAACAAATTAATAACATTTGCCTGCTGAGTTCACAACGTACACGTGTCCCCATGCCCTAGTTGACCGCACCTGACAAATTAATAGGGTGTTCAGTTACATCCTTTATTTGTTACTAATCAATAAATAATATTTTCCATAAATATCTAAAATATGTGATGGCTAATGAGTTGTTACTATCTTTTTTTGGTTATAATAAAGTGAAAAAAAAAAAGGATTATTTAGACAAAAAACACCGAGGCACACACACATAAAAGGAATATACGTACATTAATTTAACTCTTCCACTTTGGAGTGAATTAAAATCGGGTTTCCTGTGTTTATATTTGCTATATAAATTAAATTTATACAAAAAGAGTGTGCGTCCGGCCAAAATTTTGAAACAATAAAATTCAAGAACCAGATTTTACAAATATAAAAGGACCCATTTTTTTTTAAAAAAAAATCTCTTACAAACAAAAATATAGAACTTAGTTCATGGAGACCTAAATATATATTAGAAATTTTAGATTTTCAATATATATTTTCAATAAATAATTTTTATTTTAAAAAAAAAGATTCTTCTTCATCCCACATAAAACCTGACGGTCCCATTATTTCTTAGGCACCATAATCATTTGTCTCCCCTCAAATTCCAACATGCAGCTCTCACTCTCCCACCACCTTTTCTCAATCTCCAACCACAAATCCACCTCAAAAACTCCCATTTCATGCAACATCCTTCTCAATCCATCCAAAAAAACATTTCCCAAGCCGCTGCCGTTAATCCCACCACCTACATTCTCACCGGAATCTATTCCTCCGCCGGTTCTAAACCCGGTCCAGAAACTTGCGGCAGCGGCCCTCGACGCATTTGAGAATTCCATCTTGATCAACTTAGAGAAGAACCGGAAACTCAACCCGATGACCGACCCGGCGGTTCAACTCCAAGGAAACTACGCCCCGGTCCAAGAGCGCCCGGTTCAGCACGGTTTGGAAGTTGCCGGCATCATCCCTAGCAGCGTCCGCGGGGTCTACCTCCGCAACGGCGGCAACACGCTCTTCCCGCCCACCGGCGGCCACCACTTCTTCGACGGCGACGGCATGATCCACGCCGTCACTCTAACCGGTGGAAATACCGCCAGCTATGCATGCCGGTTCACCAAAACGAACCGGCTAATGGCCGAAGCCGGTTTGGGAAAACCGTTTTTCCCCAAACCGATTGGCGAGCTGCAGGGCCGGCTCGGGCTGGTCCGGCTCGCGCTCTTCTACGCGCGGGCCGCAGTTGGGCTGGCCGACCCGGCCCGCGGCGTGGGCGTGGCCAACGTGGCTTTGACTTACTTCAACGGGCGGCTCCTGGCCATGTCGGAGGACGACCTCCCTTACGCCGTCCGGATTAGGCCGGACGGCGATCTCGAGACGATCGGACGGTACGACTTCGACGGCCAATTGAAGAATTCCATGATCGCCCACCCTAAGGTGGACCCGGCCACAGGAGATCTTTACTCATTGAGCTACAATGTGCTCTCCCAGCCGCACCTTAAATTTTTCAAAATCGACACGTGTGGCAATATGTCACGTGAGGTAGATATTTCCCTCCAACAGCCCACTATGATTCACGACTTTGCCGTGACGCAAAGTCACGTGATCATCCCGGATCATCAGGCAGTCTTCAGACTGCCTGAAATGATCCGGGGCAGGTCTCCCGTTGTCGTGGATCCGAATAAAATTTCCCGATTCGGGGTCATGTCTAAAATTGCCACCCACGAATCCATGATACAGTGGATTGACGTGCCCGATTGTTTTTGCTTCCACATGTGGAATGCCTGGGAGGAAGTCGATGAGCGCGGTCACAACATCATTGTGGTTATAAATTCTTGCCTGACGCCGTTGGATTCGTTATATTTTTCGGGCGGGAATGAGCCTATAAGGGCCGAATTATCCGAGATCCGATTGGATTTGGATACGGGTAGGTCGACCCGAAGGGTTATTGTTTCGGGTTTAAATTTGGAAGGCGGGCAAGTGGATAAGCGACAATTGGGTAAGAGGACTCGGTACGTATACTTGGCTATCGCGGAGCCATGGCCAAAATGTAGCGGCATTGCTAAGGTGGATTTGGACACGGGGGGCGTGACCAAGTATTTGTACAGGGGTCGAAAGTTTGGGGGCGAAGTGTGTTTCGTGCCAAGCGAGGACGAGGACGAGGACGAGGACGAGGACGAGGAAGAAGGGTACTTAATGAGTTTTGTGAGAGATGAAGAGAGGGAAAGGTCGGACTTAGTGATTTTGAAAGCTTCGACAATGAAGGAAGTTGCATCAATCAAGATTCCATCACGAGTGCCGTATGGCTTCCATGGCACATTTGTTAGTGCTAAAGAGCTACCCAACCAATCCTTGTTTTAGTAATTAATGTATCAGTAAATTGGTGCATATAAATTGCTAATTTCACGCATTACCAAACTCTTTCTTCCTATTTCTTATCTGTCTTATTAATAACTAGATAAGAATGACTTCAGAATAACCACCAACCAAAGGAGAAAAGGGTGATTCTTTGTTTTTTGGTTTTAATTATTTTTGTGGTAACGTATATTTTAGAATAAATGAGTTGAGGATCAGCATCTATCGAAAAGGAGAAAACATCACCTGTGTCTGATGTTATAGTGAAATAGTACTATGATAACTCCAAGAAATTACTTGTGAAATACAATACAAATAATAATCACAAGTGCGTTTACCCACCAAAAAGAAAAGAAAAATACGTGCAAAATTAGACGTTATCGTTAGTTTGTGAAATAACAATTTCCTCTCAGCATATAATGTACATATCTTGCCTTTTGAAATTGTAGGAGATCATCGAGGATTTGAAGTGGTGAACTTGAATTTCTATTGACAAAAGGGCTTTAATTCATTTGGTATTTCTTCAATTCATTCTGCAAACCAACTTCCTCGAAATGGATTAAGAAATTGTTGAATTAGAAGAAGTATTTATAGTTTATTACAGAAACAGATTTCCTTCCGCAGGGTGCAACTTTCCTGGAATTAATGTAGCGACGAATAGCATGAAAAGCCACCAACATGCCAATCAATCAATACTTATCTCAAATTGGAAAATTTAAATAGTTTTAGTGAAAAGGGTGCGAATATAGTGTGCTACACATACGAACTTTCAATAAAAATTTTGCAGAATTCATTTCTCATAGTCTGATAGTCATATTGTGTCTAACTTGTTCCCAAAGTATAAAAATAATATTTGCTTGTGTTTAAATCGTAGACAAAAAATTAGAGATGGTATATATTTCTTTGAATTGTGTGTAATAATATATATCAAAGAAAAGATCTGCGGAATGTACGAATCTTAAAGAAACAAGCTTTTGGAGAGAGGTAGAAAAAAATTATAATCCATGTATTTCTTTGGGAAAAATCAAAACAGTATAGGAAACTATTAAGAAAAAAGAGGTAAAAATACAAAACCAAATGAAAGAAAATGATTGTTTTGAAGCAAAGAGAGTGTTCACTTTCACAATTTGAGGGTGTTCATTTCCAACAAGAAAGGGAGTGAAGGAAGATTTAAGTTAATAAATGAAAGAAAAGTTTGACCTTGAAGAAAGTGTTAACACATAAATATTCGATCTTACACCACATCGATTTCAAATGGTCGAAACATTTTATAAAAAAGATATTTAGTTGTTATCTCATTCTTATCGCCGTATAGTTTCGATTAAACTATTCAAATTATATGCAGCGAGCGAATAAGATTTACATTATTATATACGCGGCATACAATGATTAAATAGGGTTAATTGGATACGTAGCATCCTATTTAACGATTAAATAATCAATTAATCCAAAAGCTATAATACTTGATTAGTAATCAGTAACCATCAAAGTGTCCACATTCGAATGCCAAACCAACTAAAATTGTATACATAAACAACTGAAATTATTTATATTGTAACAAAGTAGACATCTTCAAGTAAAAGAAAAGGTGATGAAAATGCCAGTTCAGAATATCACTCATCGGAAGATGTTCGCGAACTCATGACAATAGTCGAAGTAAAAACTCGGTACATATACAAAAAAAAGAAGAAACTCAAAAATATTGAATACATGTCAATTTATGGAATAACAGGCAAATACATCGATGAGCACATGAGGTGCTGCGACTGAGAAACACAGACAAGATAATTGGGAAGCATCATATCTATCGGTATGAGTCGGGACGCTTAGGTTTGCTTTGAACAACAGCCTCAATCTTCTCCATCACTGCAGGTGTAAGCAATGGAATAACATTGATTGCCTTCATGTTCTCTTGAATCTGCGTAGCAGCAAAGCAAAAGTCAAGAGGTAGCTTTTTAAGTTTTCCCATAAAGCATGATTAAAAAAATTGCAGAAATTGTAGAAGAAAACACAGCAAAGGGAACTTAAGCAATTATATTTGTCAATACTTTTGTGAAACATATAAGGAGAAATGTGGTGTGATCTCTGTAGCAAACTCATTTCTTGATGCAACAAGTGGTGGCAATTCTTTTACAATTTCAAAACAGTACAAAATTGATAGTGTACAACAAATTGCCAAACAATTACTAAGATTCTGAACTACTAGACTGCCAGATTATTATGATGATAAATCAACAGAAAATGCAAAACGTAATTACCTCCATTTAATAAAGACATAAATTGTTCAATTTTAATAGTCACTCAAAAGAGCCCCTGAAAGCCAATTTTTAAAAAAATAATATCAAGAGATAAGAAGCTTTCTTTTAAATTTATCGGTATGAGGAAGTGAAAAAGAGCCAGTGGTGTGAAAATTAAAGTGGATGTGATTCATGTGAAGGGGAGATGAGGAAGGTGAGGACCATTAACAATAAAGTAAAAGAGAGAAGAAAAGCTGTGGTTATTTCATTTTGAAACAGTAGTAGACTTGGCTAGCTAAATCAACTATAGATCTATATTCAAATATAGATCTGTTTAATCAATCTCAACGTAGTGCAGTATCACTGTGATTTCCATGGCCAAACAGTTTAATAATGTAGGAAATTCTAGTATTCACCTTTCTATTGAACTCAATATTGAAAAAATACTAGCAAGACTAAGTCTATAGATACCAGAAATTTAGCCAACAACTCAAGAGCATAGAGAAAGAATAGGAGTTATGCTGACCTGAGACTCCTTGGTGGCACCCGTGATAACCGACGAGACATTGGGATTCGAAGCACACCAAGCAATTGCAAGCTGAGACAAAGGCACACCGAGCTCATCTGCAATCGGTCTTAAGCCATCTACTTTCTTCAGCACATCCTCTACCAAGGATCTACTAGCAAGATTCTGCATAATTCACCATACACAGGGTTAAAAAGAAGAAGACAAGGAAGAACTACATCACGAAAAGATGCAACACTATAGTGAAGCATGTGCAAAGAATAACCCAAACGGCCTAATTAAGTATAACACTACTACCAATGGGATTTCGTATACAAGAACACAGAGAAAGCAATAATACTCAAACGGATCTCACTACATTATACAATTTTACTATGCTCTCACTACTACAATATAAAGAATTTCTAAACAGTATCTAAGTAATTATGATTAACAGCAAGCGCATAAAAAATTCGTTCATGGAGGTAGTAACTACAAACGTTGTCACAACAGTAACTTCAACAAGAGCAGAGAATAAAATGTTAATACAAGATTTTGATTAGAACTTCAAGCTGCATTGTTTATCCTTACCTTATAGTTTTCCAAGGCAAACCTACTATCCGGAGGGATGCTTCCAGATTTGTACTTGCCAGTCAGAACTCCAGACGCAAGTGGACTCCATGTCGTAAGGCCGATGCCATAGTTAGTATACAGAGGAAGAAACTCTGTCTCAACCTGAGGAATTCAATGCAGACAGAGACCAATCTCAGAACACTAAATTCACACAACCACAACATAGGATCAAAAACATATCAAGCAACAAAACATCACAAACAATAAACTCAATCCAAGCTCTGATACAGACCCTATCCCCAAAAACAGACTTCCAACAAAAGCTGCACATTTCAGTGAATCCGCCCTAATTAAATACTACATATGATAATAAATCCTAATTAGAGATTCATAACCTCTTATTGGTGATAACAAATCCTGATTGGGGATTGATGAACCCTAATTTGGGTGGAATAAAACTCAATCCCACAGAAAAATCAGAACAGATCTTCCACAAAACGGCAGCAATGGAATTTACAGATCTTTCCATAATTCAATCCAAGCAACTAAAAATCAATTACACGCAACAAAATCAAAATTCGAAACACAAATCATATCTCAGAAATCGAAAAAAGCGTCACCTTATGCCGGGAGAAGAGATTATACTCGGGCTGCTCGACAATGGGGCCCATGAGATCGAGCCTCTCGGCGACGCCCCACGCCTCCGTGATCTGCTGCGCGGACCACTCGCTGGTCCCCCAATAATAAGCCCAGCCCTTGTCAATCACGTGATTCATGGCCCTGACCGTCTCCTCGATGGGCGTGGAGATGTCGGGGCGATGGCAGTAGATGAGATCGACATAATCCATGTCCAATCTCTTGAGGCAGTTCTTGGTGCCCTCGATGATGTGCTTCCGTGAGAGGCCCTTGTCGTTGGGGCCGGGGCCGCCCCAGAAGATCTTGGTGGAGATGACGATGTCGGAGCGCTTCCAGCCGAGCTCCTTGATGGCCTGGCCCATGATCTCCTCGGCGCGGCCATTGGCGTAGACCTCGGCGTTGTCGAAGAAGTTGACGCCGTGGTCGCGGCAGCACTGGAGGATGGACTTCGCCTCCTTCACGTCGAGCTGGTTGCCGAAGGTCACCCACGCGCCGTAGGAGAGCTGCGACACCTTCAGCCCCGATCGCCCGAGGTTCTTGTACTGCATCGTTTGCTCTGGGATTTTCATCGAACACTTGGTCGGCGTTTCCAGAAAAGTAGAGAGCTCAGATTTTGAAGATATGATGTGCTTTTAAGTCGCTTCACTTGAGTTTGAGTAAGACTCTCTATTACTATTACTACCACCACATGTCAATAAAATGACAACATCTTTTTTTAATTATTTTTTTTCAAGCGAATATTCGGTATAATTTTATTTTCTCCTTAAAATTTGTTTCATACGATATATAGTGATAATACCTAATTTATACTAAGAGGAAATGTATAACAATATCCAATATGAAATAATAAAGATAAAAATTATTCATAAATTTAAAATAGATAAAATTTAGTCACTTTAATATAAAAATATTTTTATATTAAACTTTTAATAATCTATTCGTATTTTTTTTAAGTTGTCGGTTAGGATACAAGATTTGTTATCAAATTTCAAATCTTTCTTCGGTTAGGATATATATTGGTGCTAATC
>JAYJMF010000001.1:3244437-3277270 GCA_036873715.1 Salvia sclarea | reverse complement strand
GAGGGTGATTAAGGTTTCAATTGAGTGATTGAGATTGAGGCTTGAGAGATGGAGATTCAGCGACGAGACATGGAGGTCGAGCGTTGCTGCAGAAAGTTTGAGATGTAGGCGAAGACGAGAGGTTGAAGGTGGAGGCGGATGAGTGAAACCCTAAAATGGCGTTTCATTGCTTAATAGGGTATTAATCAATTAATGCACTGGGTTGTGGTTGGTGAGAGTAATAAATACATAAATTTAATTTGTATTAGGGTTGCAGATATTGGTTTTTTTTAACTAGGCCTACATTGAATTGAAATATTGGGCTGCTTTTTATTTTTTTTCTTGTGGGCTACGGAATTGATGGCCCAAGGTGTAAGCCCTTTTGTATGAACATTATTTTGTTTAGTTTATATCCTACATGGCTTAATTATCTAATATTATTTGTTTTTATTGTCCATATGTAATGACTGAAATTTGAATATTTTAAAAAAAATATGTAATTAATATTTTTAAGAATTGATCAACAGTAAATTGGTTAATACATGAGTTTAAATATAATTTTATTAATATAGTTTTTGTATTGCAGTGGAGGATCTCATCAATGAATCAGTTTCATTTTCTGGTGAAGGAGTTACTTGTGAAAGTAATCAGTCTATTTTTCAAGATAGATCAAAATCCCGTTTGGTGTTCGGTGAAGTTACAAATAGTGAGCATTTTTTACCACATACTAATTATGTATTTAGATTTAGATTAAGATTTGTCTTCTATTTTGAAAGATTTTTTGTTTTTTTATGAAATTATAGTTGTTGCCAGTTGTATCTGAACTAGAATACTGTTCTCCTGATAGTACAACTAAAGCATAACAATTAATTTGATTTGGATTTTTCTTAAATTGTTTTTTTTTCATATTATTAATAATATAATTGTTGTATAGCAGTTGAGGATGTGAAGATCGGATCAATTTCATTTTCCGCTGAAGGAGCTACTTGTCAAACTAAGGAATCTACTTTTGAAGATAGATCGAAATTTCGTTTTGTATTCGGTGAAATTACAAAATGTCGGTATATTGTTTTGTAGAGATTTAGATTTCTCTTCTATTTTGTAAGAACAAGTTTTTTATTTTTTTTATTAAATTGCAGTTGGTGGCACTGGTCAATCTAATGGAGAAAATTGCAGCTCAAATGATAGTATGAGTATGCCTAAGAATGCATCATCC
Organism: Salvia sclarea; assembly: GCA_036873715.1. NCBI lineage: Eukaryota > Viridiplantae > Streptophyta > Magnoliopsida > Lamiales > Lamiaceae > Salvia > Salvia sclarea. The sequence goes on along the minus strand of JAYJMF010000001.1, from coordinate 3,276,075 downwards.
AGTATTGTAGGATTTACTCCAACGAAGGAGGCTGTGCAGAGAGGTTATCTGAATTGTGTAGTTGTAGATATTTAAACTAATTTTAAAACGTTCTTTTGGTTTTGTGTTATTAAATTGCAGTTCATGGAATTGCTCGATCTAAACGAGTAAAGTGTTCTCGTGATAGTACGAGTAAACAAAAGAATGCATCTTCCAGTACTGTAGGATTTTCTCCAGCCAAAGAGGTTGTTCGGAGAGGTAATTTAAATTTTGTTAAGTTGTACATATTTACTATTATATTTGGAATTTATTGTTACTTGATTGTTGTATGTGTCTAAGATCATGTGTTCTTTTTTTGTGCAGAGTATTTGGATATTGGGGATCCGAATTATGAATGCATTTTCTGTCGTGCTTATTTTTGGTATGAGGAAAGACTTTCTAAACATTACAATGCGAAAAAACCCGAGTATTCGATGTGTTGCATGAAGGGTAAAATTCAATTGCCCAATGTTCCCACTCCTCCGAAAGTTCTACGGGATTTGGTCTTTGGTGATGATAAAATGAGCACACATTTTCTCCAAAATATTAGATCCTACAATAGCATGTTTAGCTTCACATCAATGGGTGGAAAAATTGATAGAAGTTTGAATACGGGGAATGGTCAACCGGTGTTTCGTTTGTATGGAGAAAATTATCATCGGATTGGTAGTTTAATGCCTTTAGATGGTTGTCGGCCGAAATTTGCTCAAATGTATATATATGACACTGAAAATGAGATAAACAACAGGCTTTTGTCAGTGAGGTATGTTTTTTGTTGTTTAATTTGTTTTATAATTTATAGTAGGTGGTTGTTTATTATTTCTTACGGTAGTATATGATATACATATTGTAGGGAAAAAGAAACTCAGTCTGAGTTGCACGTGGAAATTGTTTCGAATATTCAAAAGATGTTGGATAAAGAGAATTGGTTGGTTAAGTCTTATAGAATGGCAAGGCAAAAGATTATTGATGGTGGTGTTGGCGAGGTTAGGTTGAGATTACTTGGTACACGTTCTACAGATGCTAGAACATATAATTTGCCTTCTGTGTCTGAAGTTGCTGCATTGGTCGTGGGAGATTTTGATGAATCAATGGGCGTACGAGATATTATTATAGAGTTCAAAAATGGCAATTTGAGACGTATTAGTGAACTACATCCTTCTTATCTTGCTATGCAGTATCCTCTTCTCTTCCCATATGGTGATGATTGTTATCGTACTGATATACCTTATTCAGAAAGTTACCAAGTAGTTGTGAGAGACAAAATGACCTTAAAGGAATATTTTTGTTATCGCTTGCACGAAAGATGTAGCGAACCGCCTCTAATTATGTACTCTCATCGTCTTTTTCAACAATTTGTAGTTGATGCTTATACAATGATTGAGTCTGGTAGGTTAAGGTATGTGAAAACACAACAACAACAGTTGCGGTGTGATTTGTATAGAGGTTTGTCAGAAGCTGTGGTGAGGGGAGAGACTAATCCTGCTATGCATGGGAAGAGAGTGATTCTACCCTCGAGTTTCACAGGTGGTGCGCGTTTTATGATACAGAATTATCAGGATGCAATGGCAATTTGTAGTTGGATTGGTTATCCCAATTTGTTTATTACTTTTACTTGTAATCCGAAGTGGCCGGAGATTTTGCGTTATGTAGAAAGTAGGAAGCTAAAGGTTGAAGATCGTCCTGATATAGTTTGTCGGGTCTTTAAAATGAAGCTGGATAATTTGCTTAAGGACTTGCGTGTCAATAAGGTCTTCGGTGAAGTGAGAGCAGGTGATTTTATTGAGTATTTATATAAAATTCTATAGAATTGTCTTTTGATCATGATTTGAAACTGTCCTTTTTTTGTTTGTAGTGGTATACACAATTGAATTTCAGAAACGTGGTCTACCTCATGCGCATATATTGCTTTTTCTGCGTAGAGAAGATCAGATTGTTGAAGTAAGTCGTCTTGATGAGTTTATATCAGCAGAAATTCCAGATCCTGAAGCTGATCCTCTTTACTATGCTGCTGTTGGAGAGTTTATGTTGCATGGGCCTTGTGGTGTTGATAGGCCCAGTTCTCCATGCATGGCCCGAGGTCGATGCACAAAATATTTTCCAAAGAAGTATGTGGATGTTAGCTCCTTAGATGAGGATGGCTATCCGGTTTATAGGAGACGTAACAATGGTTTTGTTATTAATAAGAGTGGAATCTCTTTGGATAATAGGTATGTGGTTCCGCACAATCGGTTTTTGTTGATGAAGTATGGGGCTCATCTGAATGTAGAATGGTGTAATCAATCGCGTTCTATTAAATATCTCTTTAAGTACATCAACAAAGGTAATGATCGTGTTACTGCATCTTTTTATCAATCTTTTGGGCACAATGGTGGCGAAGAAACACTTGATGAAGTGAAACTATACTATGATTGTAGATACATATCACCTTGTGAAGCTATGTGGAGAATATTCGGATTTCCTATCCAATATAAAAATCCTTCTGTAGAGCGATTGAGTTTTCATCTACCTGAGCAACAATACGTAGTTTTTTCAGAGAAAAATCCTATAGATGTTGCTCTTGACAAAGAATCTGTTGGTTGGACTATGTTTCTAGGTTGGATGGAGGCTAATAAAATCTATCCTGAGGGTCGGTTATTGACTTATGCAGAGTTCCCTACAAAGTTTACGTGGAAGGAGAATAAGGTTTGGGAGCCACGTAAGAGTGGATATTCTATTGGTAGATTATTTTTTATATCACCCGGGTCAGGTGAGTTGTATTATTTAAGGTGTCTTTTAAATGTAGTTAGGGGAGCTACTTGCTATGAAGACATCAGGTCTGTTGATGGAGTACATTACGAGTCTTTTCGGGATGCGTGCTATGCACGTGGATTATTAGAAGATGATCGTGAGTACATTGATGGAATTTTAGAAGCAAGTTTGTGGGCTTCGGGAAAGTCACTACGATCGTTGTTTGTTACGATTTTATCATCTGAATCAATGAGTAGACCTGAATTTGTTTGGAATTGTTGTTGGAAAGTTTTGTCTGATGATGTTCTTTATAAACAAAGAAGGTTGCTGCAACATCCAGGTGTTACATTATGTTTCATTTCTTTGGCTGTACTTCATTTTAGGTTTAACTATTTTTTTTATGTATATCTTAATGTATTAATTGTGGAATTGACATTGCAGATTTAGCTTTAACTGATGATGAAATACAAAATTTCGCGTTGGTTGAGATTGAAAATCTTTTGTTGCAATTAGGAAGAAGTCTGCGCGAGTTTCCGTCAATGCCTTTTCCCTTATCTGAGTTCTTTGAGGTGCGCCAAAACAGATTGATTAGTGATGAATTACAATATGATAGAGAAGCCTTGGCGAGAGAGCATGTAGATTCCATTTCAAGGTTGAATGTTCAGCAGCGTAATGTTTACGAAGAAGTAATGAAATCTGTTGAATCGCAAAATGGTGGAATGTTTTTTGTGTATGGATATGGAGGTACGGGGAAAACTTTTATATGGAAGTGTTTATCTGCTGCGATACGTAGTCAAGGTGGAATTGTTCTTAATGTTGCTTCAAGTGGGATAGCTTCATTATTATTGCCTGGGGGGAGGACTGCTCATTCCCGTTTCAAGATTCCAGTGAATGTTAATGAAGATTCTACGTGTAATATTACGCAAGGAAGCCCGCTAGCAGATCTTATAATTATAGCTAAGCTCATTGTGTGGGATGAAGCCCCTATGATGCACAAATATTGTTTTGAAGCTTTGGATCGAACTATGCGTGATATATTGCGATTCTCGAATCCATTGAGTATGAATTTGCCTTTTGGAGGTAAAACCGTGGTTCTTGGTGGTGATTTCCGGCAAATATTGCCGGTTATTCCAAAAGGAAGTCGACAAGATGTGGTAAACGCGAGCATCAATTCTTCTTATTTGTGGGATAGTTGCAGAATTATGTGTTTAACTGAGAATATGAGACTTAAGAATATGAGTGGCAATGAAGCTGGTGAATTAGCTATGTTTAGTGAATGGATAGCAAATGTTGGAGATGGAATTGTTGGTGGTCCTAATGATGGTGAAGTTGATATTGAAATTCCTAATGATATTTTGTTGGATTGTGGGGATGATCCTTTGGAGAGAATAGTTTCTAGCACATATCCTACTTTTAATAATTGTTGTGATGATAGTTCGTATTTAGAAGATCGTGCGATACTTGCTCCTACACTTAATGTTGTTAACGCAGTGAATGAATATATGATTTCTCAAGTGTCTTCTGAAGGGCGAGTGTACCTAAGTTGTGATAGTATTTTGAGGTTGGAATCTAATTCTGATGTTGTAGCAGAGTTGCACACTCAGGAGTTTCTGAATAGTCTTAAGTGTTCGGGGACACCTAATCATGAATTAGTGTTGAAAGTGGGAACGCCTGTTATGTTGTTGAGGAACATTGATCATGCAAATGGATTGTGCAATGGTACTAGATTGATTATCACAAAGTTAGGTGTTCATGTTTTGGAGGCTAAAGTTTTGACCGGTAGCACAGCTGGTAGTGTAGTGTTGATACCACGATTACCACTTACGCCATCCGATCCGAGGTTGCCATTTAAATTTCAACGTAGGCAATTTCCATTGATTGTCTCTTATGCTATGACGATAAACAAAAGTCAAGGGCAATCACTCTCGCATGTGGGGTTATATCTTAAAAATCCTGTGTTTAGTCATGGACAATTATATGTAGCTTTTTCAAGGGTTACAAGTCGTCAGGGTTTGAAGGTTTTAGTTGTTGGTAATGATGATAATGGTACAGAAAGTGGTTGCACAAGAAATGTTGTGTATAAAGAAGTATTTCGAAATATTTGACAGGTAAAGTTTTGAGTAATCTTATTGATATTGTTAATTTGTTATTGATTTATTATGCTTGTGTTATGCTGTGCTCAATATTTTACATGTAAAGTTTTGAGTAATCTTATTGATATTGTTAATTTGTTATTGATTTATTATGCATGTTTTATGCTGTGTTCAGTTACACTATTTTGTTAACAAATACTAAAAGTTGTTTGTAATTTATCAGTGACTAGGTTTCTTGAGTTCCAGTTGGAGTTTCTGTTGGTGCAGAGATGGAAATTAAGCAGGATAAAACATTGAAGGTTTGTGTAGAAATGATATTGGGATTGCTTTGTTTGCAAAGTAGGAGATTAGTTTTCCATGTTTTATTATATATCTATATAGATCTAAGATGTGATAGAATAAGTATTGTATATCTACTTTTGGCATTCATTGGAAAGTCTATTTGACTGTTCAAGCAACACTATAATTATAGAAGGTTTAATATTGATAAGATGCTTAAAATGAGAAATACAATGAAGACCAGATCATATATTCAAAGATGTAGAGATTGTACATAAACATAGAAATAGATAATCTACGTAGGGATATTCAATACAGTGATCATTTTATGTTAACTGGTTTTTGCATATTGGATCACATTGGTAGCTAAATCTATTTTTTATGTAAGATCGAAAATCAATGTGAATTTATCATTGGGTTTAGAGCGTACGGTATATGAACGCTTAGCAAGTAATTGATTATCTTCTGCAAACTCTGACCATCCTGTGGTGATTTCATAAATGTAGCTGGGAGGACGTCTTTTGTTTAGTTTAACTATCCATCGTTTGTTTGTGCTCTTGCATTTGAGATGTAGGTATTCGGCATCTTGCAAATTAACTTCATCAATGAAAGTTTTTGGTATCACCTGAAAGGAGAGACATTTTGTTATAGTTTAGTAATTAGTAGTTGATGGTCTTTGTAAGTTTAAAGTATTCTACATGTTCATGAACATACAATTTCTATTTTCGTATAATACATGTCCTTATATGTTTGTTACCTTGCGCTTTTGTGTTGGTGGATCAAATTGTAGATTGAAGCTTGGTCTGATGTGAGGGAAATGTGCAATTGGAGGTGCACGTTCTGCTGCGACTTGGAGTTGGCGTAGATTGAGTCTTCCATTTTCATGGAAAAATACGGCGAGAAATGTGTTGTTATGTGTATAGTAACGGATCAACATTTTTTCACCTAATTGCATTTGCACTTCTTCGGTCATCTCATGGCAATCTAGGAATAGGAATGCATCGGCGGTTTTGGAATTGGCCCATTCTAAAACTCTGCATTTCTTTGACATTCCGGTAGATGAGCTTGTCAGAGTGAATTTGTTGTTCTTAAAATATTCCGCCCACTCATTGTAGAATTCATTTGGAAGCCTCTGTTAGTCAGTGGAAAAAAAGTAGTAATCATGTAAAAGTATTGATTTTACAATTTCAAATACTATGCACATTGAAGTAAGTGATTGGGAAATACCAGAACTCCTCTTTGATATATTGGTGGATCTGTTTGTTGAAGTGTCAACCAGGATTGACATCTAGACATCTGCACTCGTGTAAGAAGTATAACAATTTAAGTATAGCTATTCTTAAGAAGGTGCAATTGTAAGTTAGACTGCTTAAAATAAGATCAGAAAACGAATCTCTTAGAAAATGCAGCATACTATTTGTTTTTTTGTAAGAACTTCCGGAATTGAGTGTTAAACATAACCTTATGAAATTGTATTTCGATTTGCTGTTTAGTTGTTGCAGTTCAGCTACATACAATTGAAAAAGAGAATCAATGTCTGTGTAAGATAAAGTATTAGACAGTACAGTTTGTCATATACATGATGTACACAGTCTAATAATTGATCAAGAATGAAGTGGAAATTCTTATAGAGGCAATGTTTGAGTTTAATTGTTAAAACTTATATATATGTAGTTAAATGAGAATTGCGAATTTGAAAATGGGGAAGCTTTTATAATTAACTTAGGTATTTGCTGTTAAGCCTATGCTAGGGAAATGCAGAGAGCGATGGTGATGTGATTCTGTGGAGCAGAGCTGTTGTCTAAGCCATACAATATGATACTCAATTCAGTTGGATTTGGTGTAAAAAGAATTCAAATTCAAGAATGTTAACATGTAAATTAGATTTATGTAGTATTAATCAATGTATATGACATTGAAGACTCTTAAGAAATAAATTCATTCAACATAAATCATAGGAACCAAAAAAAAGTTGCTCGAACAAGTATGAAAACTACAAGAAATTTGGTGGGTGCAGTGAATTTTGATCAGCAACGAATAATGACAGATAATAATCAACCCAATTTCAGTATTATAATTCTTGCACACATGATATATTCATTAAATTAGCCAAAAACAAGAACGTAACGGGAGCAGTGTACCAGGGAGAAGCCTATGAACGACTCAGATGAGCAACAGGGAATGGCCGATTAGTAGTCGCCGGCGGCAGCGTGAACAGCGGCAGCTGGTTTGGAGCTTGCGGCGTTTCTGAGATCGTGGGCTGTGTTGCTGATTGAGGCGGTAGTTCTAGGTCAATGCCTTTTAAATTTCACATGTTAAGTTTGCTAAAATATTAAAATACTTATTTAAAAGTTAAAATTTGGAATTCTAATTGAAATTTGCAAATAGTAAAAGTTGAAATTACAATTTTGTAATTAAATATTTGAGATATCTAATTAAATTTGCAAAATAGTCAATGTTAAAAAAAAATTGAAATTCCTAATTTGCAAAATAGTCAATGTTAAAAAAAAATTGAAATTCTTTTAGCCAACCTGTACAAAATAGAAATTTGATTGTGGTAAATATTTTTAAAGCAAGCTTTGTAATAAAACAAAATATTAAGAAACATTAAGAATTAAGCCTTCTGTATAATGATTCAATAGAAGCTACTCTCTGTCTCACTCACGGATTCCTATCTTCGGTTTCTTTGATTCAGCTTCATCTCTGTCTCTCAAAAACAGGTTACTACAGAATTCAGCATGATCAAATTTGTGGAAATTTGCTACATACATATATATATATATATATATATATACATATATATATATATATGCTGCTATGTGTAAGTATATATTTACTGTTAAATGGCAGTGATATGTTGTGTGAATGGTGAAGCTTTTTGATAAGAGAAACCAATGGAGCCATTACTCTCACAATTTCTGTTTCTGTTTCCTGCAAAATAGAAAATAAGTTCTTCATTAATATGCACATAACAACCAAAGTAGAGAAGAAGGAAATTACATTTCTCTCTGTGTGTGTGCTGCTACATGAAATTGTGCCATAAATATGGAAAAAAAAAATCATTCTCATAGTACTTTTTGTGAACATTGAAGGGACATGGATGAGAGCTGCATATTCAACTCATTGGAGATCTTTCAAAAAGTGGTAAAAGAGAATGAAGAGACGCAAATGGCTTGCAATTATGAAGTTGTCAAAAAATTATGAATATGAATTGTGGAAATGGCTAGATCAGCCACCAAAGTTCAAAAAAGATGGAAACAAATGTCGAGGAACAGTAATAATAAGCAGAAAAAGAATGAAGAGACAAAAATATTGGCAATTATGTAGTTGCCTAAAAATTGCAAAAATGATGTATAAGAAATATTTTGGAAAAAATATTTTCCAAAATTATGTCAAAAGGCCCAAGTAAAATTAGTTGCAAGGAGGAGAAGAAAGAGAAGTTGAAAAAATTAATTATAGGAAGAAGAAGAAGAAGAAGAAAGAGGAGTTGAATTATGATTATGAGAGGGGTTGCAAATAAATTAATTATAGGAAGGATAAGAAAGAGGAGTCGAATTACGAGAGAGGTTGCAAATGAATTGGTATTTATAGAGAAGAAAAATTATTATGCAGTGTAATCTTTCTTGAGCCTGAAAAAGATATGAATATCTTTTTCGAGCCACAAAATGATTTTATGAAGAAAAATGCACTAAAGGCATAATTTCAATTTAAATCTTCTACAAAAATAGGATTACCTATGCACGAACTGTTTACTATTTATACTCAATTAATAAGATAATGAATTGAGATGCAAAGGGATTGATGAAATTTGGTTTAGGAATGAGTATGAAGTAGTTAATGAGACTAAGTAGAATTACAGTTTTGTGCTCAAATTTTAAAAATGAGTGAATGGTAAGTGTTGTTGTATATAAAGCTAAAATTATACAATCGATGGTCCTATCAAATTCCAAGATATTAGTAATTCAACAGAAATGGTACAAAAGATCTTAATATATTGGAGAATTGATGTAGGAGGCAACCATTGAATTTGACTAAGCAGATAGATTACATACATATGTAACATTGAAATGCTTGGCCACATCGAATTTAAATAAGTGATAGTTTATATTCACATTGGAACTCTGGGATTATGAAATTCAGTCAGACATTGAAAGTTTTATAGCAATTCTAAGTTATGTTTGATGTTATGCTACAATGTTCTGTCTCTCAAAGATGAGTGTGAAGTTTTCTTTGAGTTTTGTGCGAACTCTATACGTATGCTTAGGCTCCATGATAGGACATTGTTCTGCGAAGTCTTTCCATCCTTCAACCATCTCATAGATATAGCTAGATGGACGTCTTTTGGTTAGTCTAACAATCCATCGTACATGGCAATGTCTGGCTTTGAGATGGAGATATTGTGTATTTTGCAATCCGGCTTGCTCGATGAATAATTTTGAAATAACCTATCATGGATGAAAGAAATTTATTAAGCAGTAGTTGTCCAATAATACTTTGTGTTATTATTGAAAATGTATCTTCATACCTGACGTTTCAGTCTGCTGGGGTCATAGGTCAAATTGCATGTGGGTTGTTCCATCATCTGAACTTCAAAGTTCTCAGGTTGTGGTGGTGGTGGTTGCCTGATTAGTTGGCCATTTGGAGCTTTGAAGTTGCCGTGAAATACTCCTGTTTCTCTGTCAAGGCGCAGATGAAGTTGGCTGCCCGGTGCTAATTCCCATTGATCTGTTAGTCTGTGTATGTTCAAGAAGAGGAATGGTTCAAGAGTGGGGCTGTTTGTCCACTCGAGCACTTTCGCGTCCATTTCAACAACTGTAGTATTCATGAGGATTTTAAATTTGTTGTTTCTGAAATGCCTTTGAAATTGGGTGAATAAACCAACTGGCATTCTCTGTAGCAGTAATAATAATAAAGAAAGTGATGAGAGTTATTATAATGTGAATTAAATAATTGAATAGATATATATAATGTCTAAAAATTGTAGCGCTACCATCACTCCTCTTGGATATACGGGTGGGTTTGTTTCCACAAATTCTAAGGTGAGTTCATCATTTGCCATACTGTACATGATTCCAAAAAAATATACAAAGTTATTGAAAGTAGTAAGGAATGCAAAGGTAAGATGAAAATCTGTAGAATTTAAAGTTGAGATGTGTTGTTAGCAATATGGAAAGGTCATGTAATGGACTCGAGAGTAACAATTATAAACTCAATAATCTGAACAGTATACAGGACTATATATGCAATGTTGTATGTGTGAACTTGGAACTCAATTTCACAAATGCTGTTACAACAGACAGATAGCTATTAATTGTTACTGATCTGAAGAAGGCGTTAACAGTTCATGAGTTTTTCGTTATCTTTTATTTTTCTGGTAAGAATAATATATATTACAAAGCACACTCGGGGTTCAACATCGAATGAGATACAAGTTTATAACATTTCAAAGAAACAACAAAATTATAAGAGTACAAGGTAATGTGATGGACTGGAAATCCAATTCCCCAAATAAACATGGCCTAGGGGAGGAATTTTCATTATTCTCAGTCGTATTTAACTCATTTAGATACTAATTAGTACTAGAATATTGTAGAAAAATATGAAACTCATCTGAAATTGATACAAAAAATACAAAATTTTTGATATTAGGTTTTATGTATAATTAGAAAAGGGAAATGTGAAACAGGCCGTACAGGATAAAAATATGGGAGAGCATCAATAATGGCATTAACACATTCAGATGAAGCATATTGTATGTAAAGAGAAAATTCGAATCCTAAATTCAAGTATTTTTTCAATATAGAAAACCTGGTGAATACATTTGAGATTCAATGTGAGAGAGAGATAGAGAAAGACAGACATAGAGATATGGGCATACATATGGCTATATAAGTGGTAAAATGTTATGTAGATAACATATAATCAATTTGAATACCAGAAGAGTAAAAGAGTAAAAGAGAAGATTAGGGCAAGGTTTTATGCTGAATATTGATATATGTTCTTAAGTCTATGGTTTTATGATGCAGAGAGTGGTAGAATATGATTTCATCGAACTAACTGTGTTGTCATAGCAGACATGAGGAAGCTCAATTAAGTTGGATTGAGCGGAAATTAGATCCCAATTAAAGAATATTACAATAGTGTTAAACGATGTATATGACATTACAATTTCTTAAGATGAATCTTTATTCAGCAAATAATGAGTACTAAAAAAATGAAAGTGTGAAAAGTACAAGATTTACTTGAGAGGTGCAGTGAATTAGGATGAGCAGAAGCAGCAAATAATGACAGAAATACAAATAAAAAAGAATTCAACTTGAGTATGAGATTGTAGCAGACATGTATACTCATTACTCATTGAATTAGGGAAAACAAGAATGAAAATTAGAAGTACCTTTGTAGCAGAGAGAAACGTGTAATGGTGCAGGGGAGGAGCAACCAATTGCCTACTCAAAATAAAGTAAACTGCATAAAATCTAAAAGAATAAGTGAAAGACTTTGCATCATAAAATATACAGTGAAGTGAATTTAAAAGCAAAGTAGTGCAATCAATTTAAAAATGACCTTGCATCATAGAATATACATTGAAGCATCACTTGGAAAATGAAGCATCACTTGGAACGTACAAATAATTAGACATTACACATTCTAACAAATAGTCCCACACAAACTAAAATTTATCATACAAAGGTAAAAGTACTTAAGTTAGTGGTGAGTTATATATATCTCTCAAATATTTTTTCTAACAAATTCTAACATTACACATTCTAACAAATAGCACACAGAAAGTTATACTTCAGTTGCGGTCAGTGCTATCTATTCCTCAAAGACAAGTGTGAAATTCTCGTCCTTTTTTGAGTAAACGTGGCAGTTCATCCCAGGATGCACTAAAGGGTTTTGGGTTACAAAATCATGCCATCCTTCCTTCAATTCATAGATGAAGCTGCTGCTCCTCCTTTTATTGACCCTAACGATCCAACGTTTGTTACTGTGTCGAACTTTTAAGTGAAGATACTCTGTATTTTGCAGTTCGGCTGCGTCTATGAAAGATTTCCGAATTACCTAAGATGAAAAGAGAGAATTTGGTGAATTTAATAGTAAGGTTGTTATGTGGTTTATAATGTGAATGTATTTAGCAAACCTGGCCGCTGTGAAGTCTGTCGGGGTTACACCATATTGTTGTGGATGGTTGGGTAACATAGACAATTTCGTGTGGGTTATCATTGTTAGGCGATTGAGCTGATGGGTATGGCTTGGGTTCTCCAAATTCATCTTGTGCTATGCCTCTGATTGCTCTCCGCATTGTGTCAATCTGGATTTCGAAGTAGTCACCCGGCACCATTTGCCATTGATCGGTGAATTTATAGAGATTAAGGAAATAGATCGGTCCAGGAAGAGGAATGGGGTGATTAGCCCATTCGAGCACTCGGACATGTATGTAAGCGTTGTTTTGTACTGAGTAGAGAGTGAATTTGTTGTTGCGAAAATATTGTGGGAATTGATGTAAAAAACTTCGTCGCATGATCTGCAGTAACAAGGCCATGCACGGACTTTTCGAATTGTGAACTTATACGTTGTTAATTTTTAAAGTTAGTAATTTGCTAGACTTACCACAACTCCGTTTGGATATATGGGAGGATCAGTTTGGATAAATGGTAATTTGCATGTATGTAGTGGCATCCTGTACATGTAATATGAGATAATGATGTTGACTGTTAGTAGTGAAAAATTGTGGGTTTATGTCTTAGGTTTGAGATCTTAGATTGTAATGTTAGCTTTTGGTTATCAGCATTAAACTTTGATATACGAGTAGACATTCACATAAAGACATTCACAATAAAGATTTACTTGAAAGTTACTTGTAGGGTACTACTAATACAATCATGTAAATCATTTAGACATTATACATATGGCAATACAATTGAGGATAATCATAAATGTTCATTAATAAAAAATGTGTGGATAGGATTATTAGTAACTTTGTACATTAAGTTATGTTTTTATTTGATCCTAATTCTATATGTATATGTATCAATTTATTTTCTACTTCAATTATTTAATAATGAATTCGAATGTAATTAATGAATATGACAAAAAAAAGATTCATTCTACCATTGGACAATTAGAAATAAGCATGGGTATAAAGCAAGATTTTGAAAAGTAGATTCAAAGTTAATTCGAAAAGTAGTTCGAAAGTTCAATTTTGAACCATTATAGAGGAATTGCATTTGGATTAACAAACGTTTCAAAGCAACAATATCAAGAAAAAATGAATATTTGAAAGTAAATTAGAAAGTAAATTCCAATACTTAAAACACAAATTAATCAAAAAGTAAGAAAAGTTCATTGAAAGTTGGAAACTTGGAAAAACACACAGAGACAGGTAAACACATTTTAAGCATTGATCAATCTTATCATGTTGAACAAGATGGAAAGCATGAAAGAAGTAGATAAGTGTGAGAAGCAGAAGATGAAGAATAAGAAGCAGATGAAAAGAAGAAACAATGTGGAAGTAATTTGAACTGTATTTACTAACACAAATTCAATTATAGTTAGATAATGGAAAACACATACAAACGCTCAGTAAACATTCTTTTTTACCTTGGTTGCATCTACGAGTATAGGTATGCTATAACACATATATTTTGAACTGTGGATGGTGATATTACCTTATGCTTTGTTGAAATGCTCAAAGTTCGTGAAGAAGATGCTCCAAGCCTGTGAAATTCAAAAATAAATATTAACTGAATAATAACGTATACAATAGATAAGACATTTGAGCAGTTTTGGTCTCAAAGTATAACTTTGTGTTTAGTATGTGAGTTTCTATAAATAACTTTGAGATTTAGCAAGGTGTGTACATTTGAATTATCAATTATAAATTAAATTAACTTTTCATTTAGAAGATTAGATATATATGGAGTTGAGGGCTCACCACAAAAACAAAGTTGATGATTTGTGGATTTGAAGGAATGCAAGAGTTTTCAATAGAGTATTTTATACTGTATATAACCTTCAGTAGAGTATTTTATTATTTTCCAAAAGCTAATGGAACAACAATGGCAAAAATTATTGATTGTACAGATCTTGCATACTTAATTGGGGAGAATTTTCAGAGAGAGAAATTAGCCAGATATCTTATAGATCTATTTTGTTGTTTTTCCTATTTTGTGCTATTGTTCAAACTTTTTATTCTATATGTCGAAATTTATGTTTGTTTGCAACAAAGTATGAACACAAACTGAAAGCTGTGTTCACAAGAAAATTTAAACAAATAATAATTTTTTGTTTGCAGACACGTATTTAATTTACTACATATTTTATATTTATAGATATTAATCTAATATACTTTTTTTTTTTTTTGCAATCATGTTCATCGAATAGGAAAAAATGAAGATGAAATATGACTTGCTAACTAAGATTCTTTGATTGATCTGTTGGTGATATTTTTTCCTAAGTAAAGTGAAATTTCTTCTTCACCCACTCTAGATCAATGAATTCAAGATATAGAAATAATGGAAGCACGAAGTTTACCTGAGGAGCTCGCACGAGCGATCGACGAGGAGCGACGGTTTCAGCGGCGAGCAGCGGCGATAATTCCGAGCGGCTTAGGCAGGCGGCGATCGTAGTGGTATTGTGAGTTTTGCAGGAAATTTTGAGAGGAGAAGGAGAAGAAGAAAAAGAAAGAAGCAGCGCGACAGAGGGAAGAAGAAGAGCGAAAAGGCAGTGCTCAAAGAGTGAACAAGAGAGAAGGGAGAAGAAATTAGGGTATTTTTGTTTTGGGCTTTTAAATACAATGATGGGCTTATGTTAAAGTGTATGGTTATTTCAAGGCAAAAAATTGTGGTCTTTGGATTTTTAGCTCTTTAATGCAATTATGGGATCATATCAAATTAATTTTTTTATTTTATTTTAAGATGACATACTTGAAACTTGAAAATGGTTTGATAATTAACTTTTGAATATATATTATACTCATAATTAGTAAATATACGAATCATTTTGTAGGTTTATAGGTGGTAATTTTATTACATATTGAAATAATAAATATGGCTTATTTTTATTTAAATTTTATTATTGTTTGTGTAAATATAAATTGCAGCATTTATGTAATCAAAATAACATTGTCATCTTTTCTTAACTAGACTAGATATGACATGAAGTTTTAGAAAATTAGTTGACATCAAGAAATTTTGCAACAAATAAATACAAATATTTTCAATTATAAAAAAAAAATTGCAGATACAATTTTTTTTTTTTAATTCTAAACAAACTACAGAAATTTGTTATTTGCAATAACAATGTAAGAAAGTGAATATATTTGCAATTAGAAACACATAATTTTGATACAACCAATGCATAGATTTGCAATTAGAATACATAAATTTGCAGCAATCAAAGTATATGTCTTTTCTGTATTTGGAATAAATTAAAATGCATTTGTGATTTGCTAGACCAAAATGAGAAATTTGCATCAGCCCATACTTATTTTTGCAATTAAAACACAAAGATTTCCAATTTTTAAAAATTGAAAGATAGGTTCCACTAAAAAACAACTGTTATAAAAACCGAACATATGGAATTTAAATGATCACGGAGAAAAAATAATGGAAACTAAATATATTTTTCAAAAGGGTCGCTCAAAGAAGTTACTAATATTGAAATTTATTAGTGTAGAGAGAGAGAGAGAGAGAGAGAAAGAGAAAGAGAGAGAGATAGTTGACTTGAAGATATATATATATATATATATATATATATATATATAATTTGTGGTGTTATATATATAATTTGTGGAACATTAAGTGGTGTTATATATATAATTTGTGGCACATTATTGTCGTATAATTTTGAATATGACCAATACTAATTTGTGTCTCCCAATATTGTCGTATGTTGAAAATATTCCAATGTCTATGTATAATTTGAGATTGTAATATTTGGACTTTAATGTGTAAGTAACAACTTTATAATATAAATTGAATTATTGAAGTGTATCACGTGTGTACATCCCGTGCATCGCACGGGTACAATACTAGTATATATATAAAAGTGAAACCATAAAAAAATATTTTTGTGAATTATTACTTGTTTTAACTCATTAAATCGTGAATTATTCACACTAAAATAAATTATTTATAAAATTTCTTTAATTATATAGGTGAATTCTCATTTTCTATTTTATTCATATATAGATGAACGATGCATCCAATATTCGGCATTCCATATGCACACAAGTGTTTACTTTTCTGTTTTGGAGGCCATATCATTAATCACAACAAGATCAGGAGATGCAATGATAGTAAATTATTATTTCGATAAACATTCAATTCTCCTGTAAATAATTAACTCACAACATGCCGTCGCCTTATTTTGCAGATAATTTCTTTTTCTTTTGAGTCGTGAGATAGGAGATTGTAAACTGGTCTATTTTTGTAGATAAGTAGTTAAATTCGAATTTGTAGTAAAGATATTACGTCAGCCTGGAAATATTCATATATACATTACATATATATTTTGGGTGTTTGAGGTGCAATACAAGTAGATGTAGTGAGTGTGCTACTCTTCCGACCTATGTAGATTGTGAAGAATGTACAAGGAAGCCGAAGACAAGAATATACAGACGGAGTAGGTTAGCAAGTCGAAACCGGTTGTGATTGTTACCATCTTACTCCTTTCAAACATCTTCACCAGAAGGATCATCACTATCACATGCCCTACTTTTGTCTTCAGCTCATTCAGCGAGCTAATCTTCATCCACTTCGGCCTCTCCTGCAGTTAACATTAGGTCTTCATCAAAGTTGGGTTCGCTGCCCAAAAATGGTGGCAGCAGAGGAACAAAAATTGGTTACCTTCAAAGCAAACATGCCAAACAAGGAAGATCCTCTGAGTGCGCGGTCAGCAGCTGGAGCGACGTTAGGGGGCACGTTTGAAATGAATAGTCCATATAGCCCCATCCCGAATATTAACATGACAGTCCCAGCAAGATATACATCTAAAATGATATATTAAATCAGACAAGTTGAATGGAAATGATATATTATATGCAAGTAAATTTGGAAAACTATTGAGAAATGAAGGCAAGAAATGAAGACATGTGCAGAAAAACAGGAGGATTCGTTCTGGAAATAGACACAAAACGGCTTAAATATTTACGTTCAATCTAGCAGCGAGAAAGGGAAACTAAGTCTAAGACCAACTACTTCTCACAGAAATGCAACTTATAGTTTGGAGACTCACCAATGGCTTCAACCAATCGCAGAACCATTTGGCCAGAATGGACGCCTTTAACACAGCTGGTCCAGTATACTTTGTATGCATCAACTATGTAAACGCATCCCTACAAAAATATCATTCTTTCTCAACAGACATCTTTGAAGTTACACAAGGCATTGATGATTGGAAAGACTCATCCAGATGAGATATATATTCTGACCAAACTAAAAGTTAAATTGACACACTTTATATAATTTGAGAGGTATCACTCAGTAGTCAGTTCAAATGAGGAATGCTACTAACTCTAAATAATTTTCTGTTCCAGGAATTTTAGACTTATTTACAATCATACGAAGATTCATCTCATTCTTAAATGCGTTCCCTATGAACTTGTTGCATCTTGCTAGGATTAAAGAACATACATCAACTTTTAAGAAGGAAGCAATCTGCCACTAATCCGTAGGTGTATAGTCTTCAAAATAAATTACTGTGGCCTCTCACTCGTTTAATTCAGTGGTTAATGAAGAGAAGTGGAAAATAGGTCAAACTTTCATTTCATTTTCAGCAATTTTGCATTTATTTGATTCTAAATCAAATCTGATATTGATAATCTGTGGACCAAATAAATTTAGTCCAGGTGAAGTGAAAAGCCAACCATTATATTAAAACTGTAACTAGCTTTGTTTTGCTCAAATAATATGAATAGGCAGAGTAGGATAAAGTAGAATTATTGAGATTCATTTAGGAGATTATAGACCTTCTGTCTGGAGCTGATAACTCCAAAAAAGAGAGTGTAAGAGATAGAGAAATCACATTGAGAAAGCACAGCACTGAGCCAGCCAATGAACCCGCAACTGCTAGAAGTGCCAAAAACCGGAAATCAAATATGACCTGCATCAGTGAGAGAAAAGAAAATGAATTTGGTAACTTTAAACTATAATACTGTATTAGAAAGAACGTGATTGGCAATAACCTCTGTACCTAAATCATCATGTTATATGTTAGTATTAAGTTCATGAAGGACATCCTTCTGAAAGTCGAGCAAAACGATAACTTGGATTTGACTGCTGAAAAGCTATTTCTTGAAATCAACCTCAGTTAAAGGCATCGGTTTTAAGTATTGTTATAGATCTGAGATCATAGTATTTCATCAAGATGGTAGTAGGAAATCAACAACTTAGCTCAAAAGAATCAAATTGTTTTCAGCTAAGACTTAAGAACCATGCATCTAGGTTTAACCTGTTTAATTTCACACAAGAACACTACTCAATTTGTCTGACAAAAGGGATTGTGTCATTAATGCCCCAAAATTCAAACTCGAAATGGTAAGAAAATTGAAAAAAAAAATGAATAAGATACCCTCTCTATGTTGGACTCAGTTGATTGTACAAATTGGACGACGGAGCTTCCATTGGGATTTGCCAGCGCATAACCGTAGGGCAACTCCGGTGACTCAACAAGAGGAGGGGTTGTGGGAGCCGAAACTCCAAACTTGTCGGTTGATTGAGATTCATGAGAAGAGGAGGAAGAAGCAGAAATCGAGATGGAGCATTTTCTGGGGATTTTCTTGGTGGAGAGTGGAGTAGATGTGAATCGAGAAAGAGCGGTGGCTGAAACTGGAGATGAGAGCAGCGCCATAACCACTGATGGAAAAAATGAAGAAAACTAGTAGTATAGATTAGATCTTTTTTTGGGTCTCGGAAAAGTCGGTAAGCATTTCGCAATCAGCTTCATGGCGGGTAGCATAGCGCCACTCACACACCAACGCTCACTTTCCAATCTAATCATAATCGTCTCATGTATGTATATGTGGATGCACACATGGACATGGTATCGGCGCCTATTCAAAGTCATGATCGTCAATTTTACAAGTGGGAATCGCGGAGTTACTGTAGAAGAAATAGTATATTGTGGCATTTTTGTGGTTTTGTGCTATTTGGGGACTGCTTTACCAAAATGAAATCCAAGTATCGTTCCATCCGATCAATTTATCTTCTTTCTTAAAACCACCCAAAGATATGGTGATAGCCACACTTGGAGCAGCATCGCAGTCACAGAACAGGTCGGTGAGCTTCTTTTTATTTAAGCTTGTATCGATTGTTGTTAGGTTGTGCAGAAAATGTGTTTTCAAATCACAAAAAATTGAGTCTTGGCTGAGTTAGAGAGAGTCGAGGTTGGGTTTCTGGGTAATGGTCGGCGGCGGCATCAGCGGGCTTTCTTGGCTGCTGATTGTTGGAGGGGTCGACACTCAGACAGACGATTGAGTTGATCGGGTTTGTCGCTGAAAATTAAATAAAAGGGGAAAAAGAAGGCGCTTAGGCACTCTACTGGAGAACGAAAAGTGATATATGAACGGTATGAATGTAGAGATGATTTTCTGACTAATTTTCCCTACGTCTTGACTCTTGATAGTTGGGGATTTTGTAAATTGTAGATGCCTAGGACGAAGAGAAAGAGAGGAAAGCATGGTGGTGTAGGTACACGGCCAATTTTGTGATGTTTTTCAGGTCTTAGTCATATTATTTTAGTTGATTGTTGGGCTTGATGACAATGAATGATAATTGATTTAGAAGTTCAGCAAATTCTTTCTAGATCCAAACTCTAAATTTTGCTTTTTTCCCCTTTTGTCTTTTTGAGTCACTCCCTGATAATCGACCCACAGTCAATGAAAATGACATAGTATCGTGCTTAAGGGGATCAGGTTTAAAGATTAGAAAGAAAAATTGATCTCATAGAATATGGAATTAAGATTTTAAGGTTTGCTACGTGTGAATTGTCACATAATTCAGCAATTCTATATTATGATTTTATGGCATTTTGAGGTTATTTCCCTTCAATTGGAAATCCCTTTTCAGTTTTTTTTTCCTCACAGATTGCTACGCCATAGCTTCTCACTTTCTGCAATCACTCTCAAAGTCCAAAGGGAAGATGGAAATGGGTATCAGCCATATCCACACTAGAGAGTAGAAACAACCATTACAGCAGAAAGGCAAGCTTTTGATTTCAAAATCTGTTTTTCATCCTTAATATTTCTATTAGCCCTAGAATTCATATGATGATCACAAAAGCTTAAAACCATTTCAAAATCTAACTCTACATAACCTAGACACAATCACAAGTACAGAAATGGATCTTTCATAAAAAGTTCGAGTCTTGGCTGGTTAGAGCATCGGGGCTGGGTTTCTTGAGTTGGTGTCGTCGGTCTCATAGTTGAGAGTTGAGTTGATGGTGCCGGTCGGACGTCATCTTTCTCTGCTACTGAATGTCGCTGGAGATTAGAAGAAAGAGGGAAGAATAAGAGGGATTTGGGATATTGTCTCTATTGCAGACGTGAAGTGAGATAAAGAGTAGAAAAGAGAGATGAATGGTGTGGCCATGTGAATGCAGAGGTGAGTTTGAGAACAGAGTTGAGAGCGTTACAATAAAAGAAGGTGATGATTTCCTCAACAAATTTGAGTAGGTCTTTATTATTATTATTTAATACGTAGTTGGTTGGGCTTCATGATAAATATAGGGCCAATAATTTTAATTAAGACCAATTAGATTGATTAGTTGTCTAATTGTTTGATATTTATTTTGAGTAGATCTAATTGATTGAATTATTGTTTGATTGATTAATTTTAAATAAATTGTTCATTACATGCTTATGATTAATATGAATTATTGTAATTTGAATTTGCGGATGCCTTTTACTCTATATTTTTACTTTTTAAGCGGGATTCATACAACTTTGAGATCCTTATTTTGTCATGTACTGATTTTGGGGGTTGACGGAGCATCATCTTTTGTATTGTCCAAGAGTCACTAAAATTTGAAAAGAATCGAGATTTCGAGAGGTGGTAAAGAAGGCAAATCGGCTGCAACTTATTAATGTGGGTGTTGTTTAAAGAATGGTGTTTTGGGGGGGGGGGGGGGGCCGGGGACGATGAGCTGTGATGTGGACGGTGTTGTTATGGCAGATGTGGGGTTTTGTTTGCAGGCTTATCTATCCTAATGGGGAGAGGGTGGAAGCTACATTGCGATCAGGTGTGGTTCTTTTGGAAGGTTATCAGATGGCGCGACTCACGCTCACATGGCAGACAAGTTGTGGGTCGTGCTTGGAGAGAAGAAATGGAATAGGCCGAGGACGGGTGCATATAGGCTGGATGTAGGTTCAAGTAGGACAGATCCTTCGAGAGTTATGATGTCAGAAATCATGGTAGTCGTCCATGGCATTGTGCTGTGCTTGGAGCATAAGCTGGAACCTTTCAGGATCTTCGTGGATTCTTTTCTTGTTGCTAGAGTTATGGCAGATCTAGAGCAAGAAGCCGAGCTTTTGCTTCGTTTCTAATATCCATGTTGCCTCAGTGAGACACTGCCTTATTTTTTCTCTCTCGTAACATCTTTTCGTGATTCATTTTGATCTCATATTGTATGATATGACTTAATGAATCATTGACTTTTCATGTAGTGACTTCAGTTGCATTTTTCAGATCTTCTGTTATGGCAAAAAGAGAAGGTCTGCTTTCAACTAATACTTATTATTGAGTTTTCTTTATATTTTTTACTTGATTAATTTGTATCGATTGCAATTCGCCTTTAATTTAATATTGTTGTCTTTGTTTTAGACATGAACGGCGACAAGAGAATCAAACGTGATGGTTTGGTGTATGGTAATTATTTTGATTCTTCTAGATTGCATGCTGGGATACGTTCCTTGACATTTACTTCCGTGTCTTGTGTTGCTTTTCAATTGAAGGTTACTTACTGTGTAGCTTTTTCCACCATGACTCATTTTTATCGCTACTTGCCTTCAATTCATGTTTGTCTTGTCTATGTTTTTTACCAGAATGGTGGCAAGAGATTTAACATGATGGCCGTGTTTAATAATTTGAATTCTCGTATATTGCATGTTGTGAGTTGTGACATCACACTTGACATTATTCACAACTTTCTGCAATGACTTCAGGATGATTGCTTTTCAGTTTGCCACCAGTATTTGTAATTGTTATGCCAAATATTTTTTGACTTTAGTGTTCACCCACTCTTCCTACTCGGTTAAGTAAGGCATTTGAGAGTATTCGTTGATATATTTATCGAGTTGTGTTCGTATTTGCACACTTTATAGTAGTGCATGGATTTTGTTTCATAATCTGGTAGCGGGAACAGTTTAGGTCATCCTGATTTTGTGGATGCTAATGTGAGGTCTTCGGTGGTTCTATCTATTGATTTACGTACCAGGCTCGGTAACGATTTTTTACATTATATGGGTTGTTTAGCTTTTGAGTCATGTTGTTAATTACTTTGTTATTCACAATACTTCATAATTTCGGATAAGACTGAACAAAAAACAAAGGCGTGTTGTTGTGCCGACAATGTTGCAGGTGTTCCAATCTTGTAACAGACATGAGACATGGTATGATCTCACTTGTTATATTTATTTACATTTTTAAGGACGTGTTGGGATATATTAGTATAGATTACATAACACCATCCATCCTCGTAGACTGCTAGCCTCCACTTGTTCTCCTTTGTACCATCTTCTTCTTCTTCCTCGTCGCAACAAAATACTTTTCGATGATCATATCCAGAAAATCAAAGTAGCTATCACTCCACGGCTTCTTAATCACTAGTACAAGGCAAGGAACACCAATGCCAACCACAAATCCCAACCCAATGCTCAGATAAAACCACCCATCTATGAACCCATCCTCGTTGCTGTTATATCCGACACCATTTCCATTTCCATCCCCTTCGCCTTCACCACCACACATTACTGCAAGCGGATTCCCACAAAGGCCGGGGTTCCCTGCGTACGCATCAGCGTTAAAAGTCAGCATCTGACCTCCGACAGGGATCTCACCAGACAGGTTGTTGTTTGACAAGTTGAGGTATCCGAGGAAAGACAGCGATCCCATGGATGGAGGGATGGAACCCGAGAGCTCGTTGCTCGAGAGATCAAGGGATGCCAGCTCTCTCAATCTTGAAATGTTTACATGAATCCGGCCACTGATGCGGTTTCCTGACAGGTTCAGGATCACCAGGCCCGTTAACTGAGTTAGCTCGACAGGTATGTCCCCCGACAGACTGTTCCCAGACAGGTCTATCGCGATCACGAGGGATAGAGTCTTGGTGTACTTGTGCATCTGATTCTTGATATTCACAACCAAATTCTCTTCAAAGTAGACACCTCTGTATTTCCCATATAGCAGATATTCAATTGTCATTTGCTCCTCTTTCATGCCTCTCAGGTCTCCAAAGCTCGTTGGAATCCTGCCTGTGAATGCGTTCTCAGCAAGATCAAGAACCTGGAGGGAGCTCAAGTTTGCCAGCTCAACGGGTATCTCCCCGGAGAATCTGTTTGCTCTCAGGTTGATGATTCTGAGGCTGGCGAAGCCTTCACCTAGCCATGGCGGGAGCGTGCCTTCCAACGCGTTGTTGCTGAGATCTAGAGTCTCTAAGTTGGACATGTTCTTGAAAGAGGAGGGCAGCTTTCCTGAGATGTTGTTGTTGTTGATGTGCAGTGATTGGAGAAGCTTCAGCTGGCCTACACTGTCTGGGATCTCACCAGACAGATTGTTGTCTCCTATGTCCAATACTTTCAGAATAGAGCACTCACCTATGCTTGCAGGTATGCTTCCACTCAGATTGTTTCTAGAAAGATCTATCACAGAAATTGAAGACATTTTGCCAATGCTGTCTGGAATTTTCCCTGTAAGATTGTTTCCAGAGAGAGAGAGGAAGATCAATTCCGGCATAACAGCACTCATGTTGTTCGGAATGGGGCCATGGAATCGATTGTTGGAGAGATCGAGCAACTCGATGGGAACACTAGGCAGAGGAATGAGTCCTTCAAGCATATTATAGCTGAGATCAACATCAGCATAGCGAGTGACCTCAAAGGAGCTCGGCATCTGCCCTTGCAACCGGTTCAACGAGACGTTGAGCAACGAGAGATTGAAAGAAAGATGACCCCAGAACCAGACAGGTATAGAATCTGAGATGCTGGCATTTGAGATATCAAGAAACCTTATCTGTTCCTGTGATTTTAGCCAGTTGGGAAAGGAGGGGCCTAACCGACATGACCCCAAGTTGAGATTACGGACTTGAAACGGGGGAAGCCAGTTAGAAGTCACGTTCAAGACAAAGGAGTTCGAAGCCAAACCCAAAATCTTGAGCTTTCTCAGCTCGGAGAAATGCATTTCAATCAAGTCGCCCGTGAAAAAGTTGGAAGAAAGATCGAGAACGACCAGCTCCGACAGCTGTCCTATGCTATGAGGAAGGGTTCCGTTTAATCTGTTCCCTGCTAGGCTGAGATCAGTCAGATTCGGGAGTGAACCTATGGAAGCAGGTAAAGAGCCTTGGAACAAGTTGTAAGAAAGCGATACTTGTTTGAGATTCTTCACCTGTCCTAACCAATCTGGCAATATCCCAGTTAGTTGGTTGTTACTCAACCATAAAGTTTCCAAATAAGACAAAGGGCCACCATCCCCACATCCCTCAACAAACTCCGGTAAATTTCCCGTCATCTCATTACCTGATAAGTCCAACTTCACCAGCTTACAGAGCGAGGCAATGGTGCTTGGTATTCCCCCTTCGACATAGTTATTAGACATGTCGAAGGTGGTGAGAGAGGTCAAGTTTCCGACACTAGCCGGAATCTTGCCATGTACTTTATTGGAAGCCAAGTTGAGAACCTCTATGCTTTTCCAGCCAGAGCTGAGCAGAGAGCGCGCACTAGCGCTCAAATTCCAGTTTAAACCAAGATTCAAGAATCGAAGATTGGGCAGCTGGCTAAAACCAAGAGGAATCCTTCCAGTGAGCGCGCAATCACTCAGATCAACATAAACAAGAGAAGTAACGTTAACGAGCCAATCAGGGAAATCAGAGGCGAAGGTGTTGAGACTGAGGTCTATCACAGCAAGCGAGGTTAGATTCGGGCGAGTGAGCTCCGAAATCGAACCAGAGAGGCTGCATGCCGAGAGATGCAGCTCTGTCAAAGAAGGCAGCATGTTCAACGTTTCTAGCCAGTTTGAGGTGGCTGCAGAGAGGTCTACGCCGCTCATGTCGAGATGAATGAGAGAGACAAAGCCAGTCATCCAGCGAAGGTCGTCAACGAGCAAGCTACCTTGGTATCCGGAAACATCTAGGAACTGCAAGGTGGAGATGTTTCCGAGAGTTGAAGGGATTGCGGCGCTGAATCCGGCGTTGGAGAGATTGAGATAACGCAGATTCTTGAAAGAGCCGAGGAATCCGGGAATGGGGATCCCTCCGAAGGCGTTGGAGCTCAAGTCTAGATGCTTCAAGGAGGAGATCTGCAAGATCGACGGCTTGATCTCGCCGCCCAAGTTGAAGGTTTCAGAGAGATCAATGGCCGTGACTGAGGCGGTGAGGTTGTCGCAGGCGATACCTCTCCATCGACAGCAATCGGCGCCGCGCCACGACGATAGCGCGTTGTCGGGATCTTTGAGGCCCTTCTTAAACTCCAGAAGCGCTGTTCGATCAGTTGAGAGGCATTTGGCATCGAGTTTTGTCGTGATTGAAGTGAGAATGGCAATGGGAATGAGGAGAGCAGCAGTAGACAAAACAGAGCTCTTCATCATCTCATTCAACTTCAACTTCAAACAGTAAATGTGTGTGCTTAATTGTAGAGTTTTCTTCTTGGTGAATTTGCAAGGAAAGTTCTCGTGGAATTAATAATATTTACAGTTTTTAATATATTATCAAACTATTTGGAAGCTGGCGAGACAACATAAATAAAATATATGAAACGCAGTTGAAAAAAGATTGGATGATGGGATCGATTTAAGAAAAAAGCAAGCAGCATGTTGTCGCACTATCAGGATTATAATTTAATTAATTCTAAGGATTGGCGTAATGTTGTCAAAAAGTGGTCGAATTAAGGATTAGGACGTTGACTTCATTAGCGTGTTGACTTAGTTGTTATAGGATAGAATCCTGGAAGATAAATAAAAATTAAAATAAAGATGAAATTGTGTATACATTTTAAAGGACTCATCTGCATTGGCATCTTGTGCCATATATATGTGCACAGTAGAACGAAGCAACAAGAAAACAGGCCTCCCATGCAGATTTGATTTGGAAACTAATAACTTTTATGTATAGTCATCTTTTATTTGGTAACCCATTTGGTAACAGGCCTCCCATTTGGTAACCTATTTGGTAACAAGCAACAAGAAAACAGGCCTCCCATTTGGTAACCTATTTCAAGCAACATTAATAACTTTTATGTATAGTCATCTTTTATTTGGTTGCCCTTCGCTTCATCCTACCGGCCCGCATGTTTTATCCGGCCCGACATGATTTTGTATGGATGAAGGGAGATGATAATATCGCCCAGGGGGTGGTATTGAAATCATCTCATGTCTACAGTGTAATACGGAGAAAGATGAAATTACAATTATACCCTCAAAAATTCACACCCCCAAACCATTCCAACACCTTTTTTCGAATCAGATGTGTCGAGAACCCCCAAGAACAGAGCAAATTCATCTTGCAGCCTCTCTCCCTTTGCTCTAAATTCGTGTTGCCCATCTACTTTAGTCGTGATCTACGCCCCAAAAAATTCGACTTGGCCAACTGCTTGCGTCGCGAGTTGCCCATTTGGTTGCGTCGCGATCTAGGGCGCTTTTTTCCCGAATAGAAGATCTATTCTGACGACCCTTGTCGAGAACTCAAAGTTTTGAAAATGTGAAGAAGGCATGAGATACATTCATTTCTACTTAGATGGAGCCCTAATTTGTGACGTTAATTTCTTATACGGCTGTATATGGACGAAGCTGCGGTTGACGACACATTTTTGGCGGAGATGCAGCCCTCATTTGCGCGTTAACAAGTCTCAGCAAGTTCAAGCAGTCCCACGTTTCGTATCCTTGTATTGAGAATATTTTCCTCGTTTTTTCCTCCAATTTCATCCTTTTTTTACACGATTTTATTTTATTTGTCAATTAGTATTCTTGACTTGGGGTAGATTTTGATTGTGCAATATTCATTGGCTAAAACCCATCTTTGTTTTTCCCTGTAAATTTCAGTTTTTATAATAAGAAATTGTGTTGAATCTCAATGAGTTAACTCTGTTGCTGCTTGACTGCTGTTGTGTCTCTATTTGTGTGTGTGAGAGAGAGATCAAATTGTCATGCATGTGTAAAAAGTCTTTATTTTTACATTTGGTTTTCTTGATTTTGGGTGGATTTTGATTGTGCAATATTCATTGGCTAAAACTCATGTTTATTTTACCCTGTAAATTTCAATTTTTACAATAAGAGATTGTTTTGAATCTCAATGAGTTAATACTGTAGTTGTTTCTTGACTGCTTTTGTGTCTTTATCTGGGAGAAGCTTTTGTAGCAGCTGCTTGGATTCAATATTATGTATATCTATTATTTTTTAATGGAATAGTTAAACTGAATCTTGGCTGGAAAATGGATAGCTTGTAGCATTGATTTAAATTCAGTCTTTTTTAATGTGTAGAGATTGGATAATTCTGGATGCATTTAAGTTCTTAGTTGATTAGATTTGATCATTTGATGATGATATGCCTCTAATCTTTGTGTAGAGATTGGAAGATTTTGGATACTTTAGGTTCTTAGTTGATAAGATTGGAATGATAATGTCTTGGCACTCTAGCTAATTGTGTTTGTGACAGTGTTCTCTGCTTACTTTGATGATATGCCTTAGAACAATGAAATGCCCTTTTATGCGTTTGGTTACTTCGATTTTTTGCTGCCTGCACAAGTTTAAGCTTGACACCTTTTATGCATCCGGTTGTTTGTGCTGTGTGAGGCTTAAGCTTGGCATTAATTTCTATTCAATTATATTTTATGTAATGGGCTGATTTTGATGCGTGAAATGGGGAAATGATGGCTACTTATTAACACGATTGTTGTGTGCAGATGGCACAAAGTACATGGAGAAATGGCTCTCCTCACTCCAGAATTTTTGAAGTCAAAATGTGGCTCGGATGTGCTAATTCGCCTTTCTTGTATGGAAGCATCAACTTAATAGCTTAGAACATAATCTAGACCTGAGGAGAGGCATTGGAGACGAACTTGTTTGAGATGCAGAGTTCAAAATAAGAGCAATTACGCTCATCATGGCAACGGGTGTTTAGAAGATATACAAGTTATGGTGTGATTTTGAGGTTATACCCTCGCGTCTACCATGGCCAGGAGGAACTTCTACCATGTATTTGTTGATAGGTCTAGTGTAAATAATGTGATCACGAGGTAAAAATGTTCATATTTATAGTGAGTGATTGGACCTAAAAAATGAACCCTTGATGTTGAGCCTGTTGTGTTAGGTTGAGATTATTTCTTTTTGTAGTATGTTGTTAGACAATTTTAAGCGAGATGTATTGTAATAATTTTGATCATATAGTGGAACTTTACAGATATCTGAGTATAATTATTATTGCACTAATTTCCATACTATCAAATTTCAACATAAAACGAGACCATATTTTGGAGTTTGATTTATTGAGTATTGGGTTAAAACAAGGCTTACACAAACTACTTCATGATTTAAATTCATCAGTTGTTACAAAAACCAGCTCAAAAAACCAACCTTTTCAGCATAAACCAATAAAGGGAAGAATTTGCAGCTCCCAACTCAAATCCCTGCAAGATTTTCTTGAAAAAAAAGCTAAATAAAAGGGATCACAAAATCACCTCAACTTTGCAGCTACGTTTTGAGAAGCAACACCATGAAAATTATATAGATATTATGCAGCTAAAGACAAGAAATGGAGCAAGCCCACATGAAGTTATAACTATATTTTCATATATATTAGTATAAAAAAAGAAAAATAAATAAAAAAGTGATACCTGAAAATTGGGTGTTTGAAACAACAACCATTGAGTTTGTGGGCTTCTTCTCGTTGGTCTCAATTATGTGTGACGTGTTGTAATCTGCTCCTCATGTGTTTTTGTGTAGTAAAAATCAAATTTGATTAATTGGTGCATCAACTTAGATTCTTTGCGTTAAGAATTATACTAAAAAGTCTTGTCTTTTAACTAAATTTTCTACTCTTGTCTTTTTTCTCTATCACTCAATTCTTGAATTTTCTTTCTTTGGTGAAGAAAATTAACGACTTTTGTGAATGAATAAATCACGAAATTGTAACTATTTGATGAATAGCGAAAATAGAGGTTCTTGCATGTAAAAAAAAGTAACGACTTTTGTGAATGAATAAATAAATCACGAAATTGTAACTGTCTTGTAATTGTAGTTTCACTTTCGAACGTATGCAGTTAAATAATACTAAGACTTTAGAAGTTTTTTGAAGTGAAAAGTTGTACTACTATTTTGTAATTTTAGTTTCACTTATATGGACCGAAAATACGACATGGTCGTGTCCAAAATTGATAAGTTTCAAATTTTTTACTTAATTGCGAATTTTTTTACTTAATTGACCAAAAATGTAGGAAAGCTTCGATTGCAAAACTTACAAAGGTTTGAATATTTATGTATATATAAGGGTTTGAAAGTTATATAGAGATTACAAACTGAATATAAGCTACGTAGTTATATATATATATTTTAAAATTGATTTGTTTCGTTTTTTGAAATAATGGCGACTTAAAATCTTGATAAAAGGATTATAGTCCGAAAACGAACTGGCCCAGATACAATCAAGGGCCAAGCCCAATAACATTTTAATCAGCCCAAATAAAAAAAGGGGTAGAATAATTAATAAAGCCTCCAATCGTGATTTTATATGATAAATTAATTAATTAATTAATTGCTAGCATTATTAAGCAACCTAATCACCCATTAATTATGGGATGAAGGCATCATGCACGCACGATTAAAAAAAGCCACCAAAACCTTATCTCTACTTCTTTTGCGTACGAGATTTTATGAGAGTTTAAAAATGATCCACTAGTGATGTTATGCGTGTCACAAAAATATTTACATGTCACTAAATGTAGTGACATTTGATGGTGTATCTAATTTTGTGATATGTAAAACTGTAGCTATATTTGTGACATATCAAAGTGTAGCTATATTTATAACATGTAAAACAGTAAAAGTGTATATATTTATAACATGTTTAAGAATCGCTCATTCAGAGACACTCACCAGCAATTCAACTTATCACAACTTATACTACACCACTACTTTACTACATCTATTATCTTTTCTCTTTCAATTAATGTTCCTACATGTTGCAGCTTCTAATTCTATTTCCATTCCAACTCCCACTTTCTGGTAATAACGCATACTACTAGAAACCTATCTCCTTCTAGAGCACTGTACTGAAAAATCATAATTAACTCTATACAGAACATCAATACAAAATGTGAAAGCTTGAAAATGTTCAATGCATGTAAACAAATTATGCTCACAAAATTCCAAGTCTTTATCAATATTCTATAGCAGATATGATCCATTACAATATGAATAATGATGCAAGTAAATGAGTCAATTGTCAATTACAATCTGAAAGACTCACATCCATCATGGTTATACAATTAAATCTATCACAAGAAATACAACTGAGTTCACAAATTTGATGGCAATGAATTTAGGATGAAGTCGGTAGTTTAAATGCAGCAGACAATCAAGCGACAATTCTATATTTTATTCGAGATATATACAGGATTTATAGGAACATATTCTTGGTGAAAATTATTCCCTTAACCATAAGAGAATCCAATTCGCCATTTCTCTCATCACTACACTCGTAATCTGTTTATATACAATATAGATTTTAATTATAATTTATTTATAAATATATATAATACATTAATACTCCAAATATACGAATATGATTGTGGCCTATTATCTATTGTCAAACCCAAGTTAATAATCCTAAACTTTTTTACCTTTTATCATGCTAATTAATTATCCCTAATTCCCTAAGAAATTTTTAGTATTCTATCTTGTCCGCCGTCTGTTCTCCTCTTCTCGTATAGAACGCGGGCTTGCAAGTTACAAGTTTCCAATCAATCTTAAGATTCTCAATTCTTGGGTGAGTTTGAATTTTTCCTTCACTTTTTTACATGTTATTTATGGTTTCTCGCTTACTAATTAAATTTCTTTATGCTCATAATTATAGTTCAGGTACGTGCTTGAAATTTATTTTTAATTAACCATTACTTCATCTTATTGTTATTATCATATTTAATTCATAGTGTTAGAATTTTTTTGAGTATAAAATATTATGATAGTTCATATTTATTTATTTAAATCTATATGAGTTTGGGTGGGTAATTAGCGGATATTACCCAATGGATACGGGTCGGGTATGGGAAAAAAGTTACTACCCATGACGGATTTGGGTTTGAAACTTTTAGACGAGTTTA
>JAYJMF010000001.1:3225992-3244337 GCA_036873715.1 Salvia sclarea | reverse complement strand
AATTTCCTTCCTTCAGTTTGACAGCAACACTTTTCAGTAAATTCCTTCCTAAGGATGCATGAATCCTTACACCCTGCACAAGAAAATCATAATTAAACATTCTAAACTGAAATATAAAGAAAGATTACATATAACATTACATATTACATATTTACATTGACATATTATATTAACTTGCACACACCTCACGATCATGTAGTACACATTCCACACTCATTGGATGTTCATAACTCCCATTCAAAGGCACTTCATATGCCCTAACAACCCTCACAGCAATAGCAGATGTAGTTATCGCAGGATGAAGTTGGTTAAGCATGCACACTAATGGAGCCATTTGTATTTCGATCTCTGTTGAAGTAGACTGTAAAACAAAACAGAAAAATCATTAACAACTGAATCTGAATTTGTATTGCAGCAAAGAAATGAAAGAGGAGAAAGAAGAAACTTACTTGTTGATGGTATAACAATACTGGTATGTGCCTTTATTTATAGCAAAAACCATCTGCACTCATTGCTTAGCCTCACTATAATTTTCGAGCCCCACACCATTGTATACTTTGCTTGCATAAAATCTGGAAATATCAAATAGTACTACAGCCACAAATTACATACAGCCACAAATTGTCAATTCATTATAATAGATGAAATCTAGACATATATCTAGTATCTAGTTTCTAGACATACAATACAGCCCCCAAAATGAATCTATTGTGTGAGTAATATTGAAAATCTCAAACAACCATTACATGCAGCCCCCAAAATGTCAGTTCAATAAGATACCACAAGATCTTCAAAAAGAGAACATGCCTATTTCCTATCATAAAGAGGCATCTGCATACAATGTAGGCTGCACTTTTGTATATATTATGTTACAAATATATAATTTCCACATTATTTCTTCATATGTATTTAACACAATTTTTTTTACAGGTCCTACAAATGATGTTGTCCAACTACAAACACAGCTTCATAACTATCTTACACTAATGTAATAAATACCAATATTCTGTAATAGATAGCATTATTATTATTATGTTTCTATTTTGTTTTTAAAGCAAATTCGCACAAACAAAGCCAATATTGCAAATATACACATAAAATTATCACTATACAAATATTAATTGAAAGTTGAAGCTACAGATATTGCCTACATATAGTACAAAGAGTATTAAATGCAAAGTGCAAATTATAGAATAAAAAAGTACAGAGTATTAAATGCAAAGTGTAGGTCATACACTTATAGTATCAATTACAATCTATAGTATCAATTATAGGCTAATAAATCTGAATCTGTGTGTGTTTAGTAGGTGTTTTTGGTGTAAAAACACCAAAAACTTGTTTTAGGCGGGAATATGTGTGTGTTTAGTAGGTGTTTTTGGTGTAAAAACTTGTTGCAATTTAGTATAGTTATAGATAAAGACTAGGATAAGTAGATTTAAAACAAGTGAGAAAGTGAGGAGAAGTTGCAACACTCATGACAAGTTTAATATTGATAAGTCTGGTCCACGTAACTCATAATCAGGAAGAAGTACTATACAACCATAAAAAATCCTTTCCAAAGATCATCTTCTTCATCATCAGAAGAAGAATATCCTCTCCAAAGATCATCTTTAAGTTTGGCAAAAGAATCTTTAAGTTTTGCAAAGGAAAATCTTCGGGAGAAGTTGGAGTAGGATTAGGACGAAAATGCATACATGGACATAACGGACGGCGAAATAAACGACGTCGTTTCTATTTAACTAAAACGACGTTGTTTCTCTTGAAATAAACGAAATATTATAAGAGATATGAGTTGCCCCAGAACACGCCCACCAACTGTTTAGCTCTAATATTTGTTTATTTAAAGAGAAACAACGTCGTTTTAGTTAAATAGAAACAACATCGGTTATTTCGTCGTCCATTATGTCCATGTAGGCATTTCCGTCCTCCACATCAACTCCAATTTTACCGAAAGTTTTATGCGTGTGAAAAACCAGAACGTGATGAAAGGTGGTGTATTTACAAAAAGATTTTAAATGTCATGTGCAAAACCAAAATTTGAATAAAGTTCGTGTATTTTGGCGCAATTACCCCTTGATTTTACGAGCTAACGATAATGTCAACTATCAACCTCAAACTTCACAGATTCAATTAATATGACTTCACTAAATGAATTTGAATGAGTTAAGAATCAACTCGACTGACTTACAACCATAATGAAAATGTGGCGGAATCAGTACAGGGAGTGAAACCAATTCAATAACTCAAATTAATCACTACATATATATATATATAGAACAGTGTTAGTTTTATAACATTAGATTTCATGATTGATAAATCATAAAACTTATTCAGAGAGGATTTCATTAGACTTCAATCATGGATGATCTTATAATGAGCTTGGAAATTAAAAATCAACTTTCTCTAGAAGTTCTTACTTACAATTTGGGTTATCTAGATGATGACAAATTATATAAATATTGAAGGAAATAGTAGAAATCATCAAATTGTGATCTTTCTAGATCTTTGATTTACTATGATTGTAGAAATTAATCATAGCATACCTCCAAATTGGGAGGTCAGGATCCAATCATCACTGACACTTAATTAATTAAAGCCATAACTATACCTATAGGACTTCATGTGTCCTATTCAGGATTTAAACTTTCTCTCTCAAAGAGCTGCTGACGTTTCTGAAGACAAGTTCGTGTTTCCCATGAAGCATTGTTGAGAACAGTGGGAGCCAACTTAATCACATACTCTATTTGGTATGAACAATTGGCCTGTGAATCTGTGATAGATAATTTATATATATAGCACGTATATGGCTCATATCATGCAACTGGATGATACATATGTTGAAGTAGAACATCAAATTTGGTACACTAACTGAAGTGGTAATATGGAGTCACTTTTTGGATTAAAATATATCTTAAGAAAGTAAATACAATTAGATAAGTTAATAATGGTCTATAAGACTAATTTTACATTGAAAAATATTGGATAAAAATATGCATGTTCAAATATTTAAATAGGTCATATTCGCACTGCGTTGATGTTTGTCCGAATGTAACAAGTAGATTCTCCGGATCTAGTATTAGATCCTTCAGAATTGAATTGACTGATTTACCCTTGAATGCTCCGCCGATTCAGTTGGTTTGGTGGGCCTCTTTCCGGTGGAATCCTATCAACGGGTGGAGAACAAAATTAGGCCTCCGTATGTGATCCAATTATTGATAGTATACTATTGATGAGTTTCATAAGTAGGGCTTACAAGTTGAAATTTACGGAATTAAAAGTCCTTATGTTTTTCTTAAATTTCAAACTCGATAATTCTTCTATGATACGATTAAGGTTCGGTTCATCTTCAACATATATCACCAATTGTGGTTCCGGTTCGGAATCGGAACCGTACGGTTTCGAACCGAGAATCGAATTACAAATTATATTAATTATTATATTTATAATTTTTAAACCCTAAATCTAAGACAAAAAAAAATCTGTAAATTTTGAAATCCAGTTGTTGGACATATTTTTATAAAAAAATAATAAGAAAATAAATAAAAAAGAAGATAAAAAGTAAAAATTAAAAATAGTTTTAAATGGTTTAACCGAACCAAAATTGTTTATAAACCATCCGATTCTGGTTAGACGAATAACTATACAGTCCGGTGTATGATTCTTATATTTGAGCTTATTTGGTTCCGGTCAACGCGTGGATTAACCGGAATCGAACGATCCGACACCCCTACTTCTTAGCAATTGATTTGGTAAAAAAATAAGTTTTCTACGATTGATCCGTTGTACACCTTTGGTTAAATCAAATATAAGTAAACAAATTAATTACTTAAAATTTTTATGCTACTGCTAAAGGATATATGACATTTTTTAATTACAAATATGGAAATTAATATTTATAAAAAAGAAAATATATGGAAATTAATAATTTCAATGCATTAACTTTTAATTTTTTAAGTTGAATGAATATACACTA
Source organism: Salvia sclarea (assembly GCA_036873715.1). Taxonomy (NCBI): domain Eukaryota; kingdom Viridiplantae; phylum Streptophyta; class Magnoliopsida; order Lamiales; family Lamiaceae; genus Salvia; species Salvia sclarea. Next base: position 3,240,364 of record JAYJMF010000001.1, on the reverse strand, counting down.
TCCAAAATTGCTAACATTTTACTTTCAAATTCCCAAAAAGGAAAACGAAAATTTCATAATCATGAAGTTGGTTTGTTTTGTTTGAAGGCTAGAAAAAAGTAGAAAGAGGGCGTAAATCAGTAGACCCCACATCTGATATTTCTCACTTCCATGGAACCTACGCCATCAGCTGACATCCGACCGCCGGTGTCGGCGAAGCGGCGGCGGCGTGTCTCCCCAACCACCATTGATGCTCTCGGAGACGACGCTCTCTTCATGATTTTCGCTTTTCTCGACCTCGTCCACCTAATTCGCTGCTCTGCCGTCTGCAAGTCATGGTACCTCCTTCTCCCTCGCCTCTTTCTCTCTCTAACTTTAGTCTCTTAGGAAGAAGTGATTTCCTCATTAGTCATTATTTCGATTCTCTTCGGTGCATTTTCTTGATTTTAGTTAGTATTATTGAGGGGGCTTTGGTTACTATTTGTTAATTTTGGCGCGCAAAGATTGCTCATAGCGCTTAATTCGAATAATGGAAAATGAGAATCAGTTAAAGAGATCTTCGCCATGGATGAATATATAAATCGAAAATTCTTGAATCATTCCTTTTATTTTCATAAGTTAATTGTTGTCTTTTTTGGTTTGTTTCATTGTTGAAGGAGGAGAGTGATTAATAAACTGAAGCTGCTGCAAATACAATATGACAAGCAAGAGCAGACAGATTCTGCTAGCGTCTCTGATGGTTTGTCTAACTATTCAGAAAGTTTAATAAGTATACATTTGGAGCAGCTAGCCATGAATCAACAAAGATCGTCTTTACAAGAAGGTCCTGTTAGTATTTTTCAGTGGAATGCTCACTCGGTAGGGTAAGTCCTTATCCTTTTCTACTCTACTTTTAAGTTTTAAGTTGATTTGGAACTTCAAAACTTTAACCTGCATTGAGATTAGCAACTGAAGTAGCAATAAGTTGCATTTGATTTGTCACTCATTGAACCATCTGCTGTTTAAATCTATCTGGAATTTGACATTTTTGATCCAGGGAGAACTAAACTCACTTAAAAGTATTGTTTTTTCTGTTTTCCTTGTAAAGTGCTCCCCCAATGGATAAACTGTAAACAATTTGAAGAATAAGCAACCATCTTAAAATTCCACTTTGTGCCAAAAGTGTTGTATCCATATCCTGCTGGCTTCAGTTCCTCCTAGAATTAGTTTAACAGCTTGATTTAGTGCTTCCTTGGCCTGTCTATTACTAATAGTTGATGGCAATCTAAGTTCAAAGGTGATGCATGCTGTATTGTTTGAGAGAATGATCATGGGGATAATCTATGCTGGAGGGCTTTGTTATAGGTAGTATGGGCTCTACAATTGCTGCATTATGAAAAGAAAGAAGACTTGCAGCAGAATCAGTAGAGTGTGAGAGAATAAGTTTCCTGTGGCGGATTCAAGTTTAGGCAGATATACTTGATAAAACCATTTTAGTAATACCTTGGTACTAAGGCCTTGAAGTCAGTCATCACTTTTTGTAAACTTACCAATGAAGCAGTCCAAATCGGAATCATTCGGTGACCAGGTTATAAAGTACTTGACATGAGTCACATGTTGGAATTGCATGTGTTGAACTGCTGTTTCCAACTCATCTGGACTTGACAATTTGTTATATGGTAGGTAGGGTGGCATGTAGTACAAAGTTATGGATGTAATATGGACGAATAACCTTGTAAGAGAGTAACTTTCGGACCCCGTGCCAACCTGTGAACCGGCTCTGACGTGGGAACAAGTGGTTCTACAACCATGTCAGGTCTTGCTGATGGATGTAATTAATACTTATGCAACTAGTCTCTAGTAAAATCTATTTGGGTAGTTGTTGCAGATTACTTAGGGGTCCATACACATGTAGGAAGGAATAATGCAAGACTCTTTTGGGGTATGCCTTTCTCAGGACACAATTAAGTTCCCTTCTAATTTAGAATACTACAATTGTCCATGTTTTCTTAGCTTATATTCAGATCTAGTTTTCTCATTCAAGATAACCATTTTAAAGTTAATATACATACTTGAGTGTAGTATACAGTATTTCCCAAGTAGATTCTAAAATAGATTTCTTTTTCTCGGAACATCTTATGTACATGCAATTTGAAATGATGACATTGTGCAACCAGTCTGTTTTTCCCATATTCTGTTTCCACCATATTCAAGGATAAGTTCCTACATGGATTTGAAGTTTTTCTCTTTGGTGGATTTCCTATTCCAGAAATTTTCATTTAACTACTCCTATAAATATTTGGTGTGCTTATACATATCCTTTTGTCCATGATTTGTTCCTACATATCCTTTTGTCTATAATTATTATGCCCCTATCCTCAACCAACTCTAGGATTGTCAACTATTCATTTTTTTTAGCATCTAGCTCTTTCATTTTATGATTTTTTATATTTTGTTTGTTCTCTTTAGGTCAAATTGTAGTTAAATGCCTAACTATCTTTAGCGTGCTTTTATCTTAGGTTTAACAAATGCAGAATGAAAATGGGATTGGTTCTCACTGGCGTTGGAGATAAGGTATGAAGCATTCTACTTTCTACAACTAAGATGTCAAGAAATTTGTATTTTTGTCTTTCTATAAGATCAGCATAGTTGGTTAACTAAGAAAATGTGCAGTAGGCATCTGGTAGCTCTTCCATTTTTCTTCTTCTTATTAACAGTAATTCTTAGAATATAGAAAGATGACTAGATGCAATGAAGGATTAGGAAACAACTAAGAAAGAATGTTGGCAATGAGAGACTGGCTCAAATTATTTTAGTAAGGAGAGTATGATGGCAATGAGAATCTGACAATTTAATACTGATGAAACATACAGAGTGGGAAATATACCTGAACTAACTTTTGAGTAAATTGAAGCATTCTATCTTTCTTATGTTGTTCAAATCCTATATTATGATCAATCATAGTTCATGTCTGCAAGGTCAAAGGAAGAAATATGTACCAGTCTCTTTGCATGATATAGTTTCATGTAGTTATGACTTAAATATAACTTATTTTCGAAAATAAAAACTCAGGATCTTGCTTAAAACTTATAGATTTACTTTTCTATATATTTTATAAATACTTAAATACAAACAAACAGTAGCAGTCCGTTGTAATTCGCAAATCTTAAATTAAAATTTCTGATCTTTACTTGGCTTAACCATTAGTGGCAATGTTTCCGTTTCAAAAAATATTTTTATTCTTTATGTGAGAATAATGAACATCAGATCTATCCACTCGATTATTCAAGTTTGCACACGCTGCCATTTCAACAACAGCGATTTTGGATATGCAAATTACCAGTTCCCATTGTACATTCTCGGCATTCTATGGTAGAATTACCAGAAACAGTTACAAACTAGATCCTGCTAATGAGTCCATATCCCACCTCAATGATGGGGTCTCCACTGTCCTGTATCAGAATGTGCTCTTAATTTGGTTCTCTAGTATTTCTGTTTTGGTTATACTGAGGGGAGGGAGGATCAAGCTCTTGGGTGATTAAATGCTTCAATGAAACCAATAGTTTATGAATAATTACTTGCTGATGATGGTATTTGTTAGAATAGACACATGTGTAAACGAGCATGATTTTACTTATCTATTCTTCACGCTATTTGTGCTGCATAAATACATTTGAATGCTTAGTCTTAAAAATCACAGGTGATGCGTCTCTGGTCTGCGGAGAGCTGTAAAGCGCTGGATGAATATCAGCTTCCTGATAGAGCACCGCTAATTGATTTTGACTTTGATGAGGGAAAGGTAATCTTGAACTGCTTGGTACATTAATTGTTTCCTAATGAAGCATAGCCTTCTCTTTTCTTGGAACATTCTTAACATAATCTTTGAAAGATAAATGCTATTTTGGGAAGGGATTAAATTTTTAGAAGTGAGTTTACATAATCAAGTGTGCATCATGTCCTCTAATAAATCCTTTTCTTCATTTTTGTTTACATAATTAAGTTATCTTTTCTTTTAATATACAAATACAACAAGTCAACAACCTAATCTTACCAAAACTTTAAACATCTACATTGCACTTGTGACATACTAGTTCAGAAAAAGTTGGAATGCGGTGGTCTTGTTATCATTGCTGTTGAATTATATTGGAGAACTTGGATACAAGGATATCATATGTCCTGTATTTATAAATTGCATATGGTGTAGTTTATTATAGTTCCACTCTAAAAAAATTTGTGAATATAAATTTTGGGCTTACTTTAAGTCTAATCTGAAGATTGGTTGCCTATAAATTGTGGGCTTTGTTTTCTCGCGATCCTATAGGTTGTTGGTCTTGTTGGAACACGTATATGCATATGGAGGCGTATTGGATCTAGAGATCTGTTTTCCTCACGTGAAGGCTTGTTTTCCAGGGGACTGTGTATGTGGTGGGTGATATTTCATTCTATTTGTAACATGCACTCCTTAAAAGTTAAAAGTCTAATAACTTTGTAACTTCAAGAAAATCAACTATTTGAAAAGTGAAGTCAGTATTGCAAACTTACAGTATGTTCTGAGTAGGAATAGTTTCAGAACTACACAGAGGAGCATCACACTTCATTTCAGCGAGCATTTTCTTGATTTCCTTTCTTTCCTTCCTGAAATTGGACTCCATGTAGCATCTTGTCAATTTCATCAGAGGCGGTGTGTGACTAGATGATCCACTATTATCACTGTTGTTATATGTTGCACGTAGAGACAGCAGAGTCCCTAGATAACATATCTTATTGTACTGACGAATGTTTACATGTTCTGTGAATTATCATAAATTTCCCCAGAATGATTGACAACTCTGCTTCTTATGGTTCTGTCTGCTCCTTATATTTTCCTAACTGGAATGTTGGTGAATGCTCTCTGCCAATGGACAGCAATGTAGATTAGATTAATTTGAATTTTCAGAATACCTTTTTACCAAAAGTGCCAAATTAATTTTCTTTATTTCCAGTTATGTAGATCCACAGGCAGTGGTTGGCTGTGAGGATGGGAAAGTGCGTGTATTTGACATGTATAGCAGAAAGATTTCACAAATAATCAAGTATGTTTGTTTCTTTGAGATTCATTTACTTTTTCTGCATTTTATGAATATGCTTGGAATTAAAAGGTTTCTTTTCTCGGCATGTTTTCTCTTTCTTTGTCCTTAGATGGTCCCTTCATCCTTGCAATCTTCATTTCTTTGCATCATTGCCGTTTTTGGATAAGCGCTATTGCTTTTTACTTCATTCATGGAAGCACTTCTTATATAATACAGATAGAAGCATTGGTTCATATAGATTTTCACACTATGACTTGCAGCATACATTTTAAGTTACCATTTTCTTTTCTTCTCTTTGTGTTGCAGGATGCATCCTGGGGCAGTGTCAAGTTTATGTTTTAGTGATGAGCAACTGATTGTCAGTGGTTCTTCTCTTGGTAGTATCTCAATATCAGATCTTGCATCAGATCAGAGGGTGGTTACCTTGGACCCTACTAGTTCTGCAGGTTTACTTTATAAAATTTGTTATTTCTGATCCTCACGATTTTGGTTTTGGGCATGATCTCATAAAAAATTACCAAAAACATGTTGGAGTTGGTGAATTTTTGGGCAATCAACACTTCCTTATATTACATTACAAGCACCTTTTCCAAACTCTTTATGCCTAGTTGCCAAACTGAAACAATAAGCATGTTTTAAATATTTCTTTGATACTCAAGACTAAGCTCTGTGCCACACTAAGGAGTTTCATGTCTTTCTTGGATAAACTGTTGCTGCATAAAGAGTCATCCATGGGAAGGGTCCTGTAGGAACAAAGTTATAATGTTCATTTTTTTATTCGGATTTTGTTTAATGGTAGGCATAAAGACTTTGTGTTTGAGCCCAAGCTCATATTCACTATTTGCTGGATCAAGTACGGGCTACGCATCTTGTTGGGACCTAAGGTATGCCAGCCAGAGATTCCATTTCCCTTTTCCTGCCTGTGTTGATTTCTTGAGCCTTCAGGTTTATACTGTATAATGAGATGGAATGTACAATACTTCCATGTCGTATTTTAGTATTATGAGCCACATCGTGTTTAGAGTATAAGTATGTTGTGTATGTTTGTGTGTGTGTGAGAGAGAGAGAGAGAGAGAGAGAGATTTTATGATGATATCATTGATTAGAGCTACTGACGTTTTTTGCTCCTGCAGAATGATGAGAAGACGATGGGAAATGCGAGTGAGTCCAAATGTGCTTTATTCTATGCATCATCTGCGGAACGATCCATCAACGTTGGTTGTTGGTGGAATAGACGGCGTGCTGAGAATTGTCGATCAGGGTAGTGGCGATGTATTGTCCAGATGCATCATGGAGAATAGCCCCGTCACAAGACGTTCAACAGATAAGAACAAAGTCATTGAGAAAAAGAAAGTGATAAGACTTGCAGAAGACGATCGTATCGATCTCTTGCCAAATCGTCCTCCTATAACATGCTTGGCTGTTGGAATGCAGAAAGTTGTCACTGCACAAAGTGACAAATCCATAAGAGTTTGGAGGTTTGGTAACAAATGAGACATTTCGCTTTCTTTAAGCATGTCAATCTTCCTTGTATTCGCTTATATTTGTAATCATTAGAAGAAACTTGTAATTTCCTTATGTTTTTCTAGCCTCAGCAGCTTTTTTTAGCATTATATGCATTACTATTGCATGGTTCATGATTTCATGATTAGCATTTCTCATTGGCGGCAAACTAATTGGTGAAGGGGTTTCATGACTAAAATGTTATGGGTTTTAATCATGTTGACGTCTTCTTGGTCGAGCTATTTTGAGTACATTTTGTAAAGTTGTGGCAAAATCATGAACAATAGTTGAAAGAGCATTCTATCCATATCAATGGTGTAGTAGTAATTCACAAGTCATTTTTTGAGGGAATATCCTACACAAGTCACGGTTCTCTTATAACTGTCCCTAAATGTTTAGTCATAGAAATGGTTAAATTGGTATATTTTAGCAGAACATTTGCATCATTTCGCAATCTTGTGACGTTTTAATTGTTGTAATTGAAACAAAACTTTTCACTTTTTTGCCGTTTCAACGTTCCTAATCTTTTGGCAAGATTGATCTTAATACGTGACGTGGGTTGTATTGTAGTGTGATCGAATGTATGCAAACTAAGTAATATAAAAACAAATTCAATTTTTGCAAGGAAATATCACTATGATTCTATGAATATATTCCTCTTATGTACTAGATGACATTATGCAAGATTCAACCCAAATGAACATTTATGATTTATCAACCACACAAGTTAGATGGATCAAGACAAGAAAAAAGTAATGGGTGTTAAGATTATAAGAAAAAATAACAATCTAATTTTAATTGCAATGATTAAAGAATCATGTGAAAATTATATTTAAAAAAAAATACAAATATTATACTATTAGATTTGAATAACCTTGACTCTCGAGAATGATAGTACTTTTCTTTAATATAAATTTTTATATTCATGGTAAATATCACTTTTATACATTTTAATAAGATTTTTTGTGAATTAAGAATAGGATATACTACATGAGATAAAAGCTCTCAATTACTCCAAAAGGAATTGGATGTAAAATTCATATAAAACGTCTGTATTTAAAACTGAATCTACACTGAATATTTTTATGTTGGTTTTTGTTTTTTGACATGTTGTGAAAAGCGATTTATCTAAATAAAATTTCTCAACACATACATACAAGCCACGAGAAATTCATACAAGCGCTGTCCAGTCCTCCTTCGCCACTTCCCCCAAATCAGAAGCTAGCCCTAATTTCGTGCCTCCGCAAAACCCTAACAATGGTGTGCATCAGGAAAGCGACAGTCGACGATCTGCTGGCGATGCAGGCGTGTAATCTGTTCTGCCTGCCGGAGAATTACCAGATGAAGTACTACTTCTACCATATCCTGTCGTGGCCGCAGCTCCTCTACGTCGCCGAGGATTACAACGGAAAGATTGTCGGCTATGTTCTTGCCAAGATGGAGGAGGAGACCACTGAGTGCCACGGCCACATCACCTCCCTCGCCGTCCTCAGAACTCACCGCAAACTCGGCCTCGCCACTAAACTCATGACTGCTGCTCAGAACGCCATGGAACAGGTTATTTGATTATACTTGCTCAAATTGCTTGATTTCTGAATGTTAATTTACCGTGTATGTTGGCCTGTTCAGCAATCTATGGGAATATGTTATTTTATCTGAGAATTTCTTATTCTAGTTCTAGAGCTTCAGTTCCTTGATACGAATATATTTGATTATTGAAAGTCTCGCAAGCTACGGGAACTGAATTTTGCTCGACTATTAGGCTTCATTTTTGGGGTGGATTTTGCTCGCATGAACTTCATTGTTTGATGATTAGAGTAGTAACGATGGGAAATTGTCTTTGCTTAGTGGAATGGTTTTTACTTAATTACTTGATAATTTTTTCATGGACCACCTTGTGATGATCTATCCTGACTTTGCAAAAGCTTGCTTCACTTTGCAAATTTACAACCTTTAAGGGATTTATTTTGGTACAGAGATGCTTCATGACACAAACGTTGGGTTGTGTTATAATGATAAAACAATATGTGCTCTTATCCTAAGTGAAAACCATCAAACATTCAATCTAGTCTTCTACAAATTAGGATGTCTCATATTTGACATCATGGTGGAGATTAGGGTACAATTTCCTGCACACTCAGCAAGCTAAGCTTTGCTTTTCCTTCATTTTGTTTACAACTTCATATATTTTGTTGTTAATTTGCATAAAGTTTGTTATTAGGACTCACATCTATTTCTAGTACAAGTTTTTAGCTTCTACAAACATATGCTTGCTGAAGGTCTTTCCAATTGTTTCTCAATGGTGGCAAAGTTCAAAAGTGAAATTTCTCTTCTTGTCAAATGAAATTAGCATTCCTCATGAATGAACGAATAGTGTCATGCATTCCATTTGAACAAACATGCAAAGTTGTATTATATTTTTACCTTCCCTCACTATAGTCGAAGATGAATTTGATGTTTAGCAAGGGTTAGTAGTAGTGCTAATTTATAATGGTGCAAAAGAGTATAAAACTGAAAGGTTGCACTTGGGGGGTTTTGGTTTCTACGCATGTGGTAACTTATTCTGGAGAGTTTTGGAATGGTTCACAAAATTAAGTTTTGTTTGTTTGATAGATTTTACTTGAATGCAAGGCTTTGCGAAGAGATCTTAGGGATTGTAATCAGAAGAGGTTGGCTCTTTCTGAATGGGAGTGTTTCCTTCTGTACTTTAGTCTTGATTTATCAAGCTTCTTTTGTCCATGAACAGGTGTATGGGGCAGAGTATGTTTCATTGCATGTGAGGAAAAGTAACAGGGCTGCTTTCAATTTGTACACTGAAACATTGGGATACAAGATTCATGACGTGGAGGCCAAATATTATGCTGATGGAGAAGATGCTTATGATATGAGAAAACAATTGAAGGGTAGGAAGCACCATCACCAACACCAACACCAACACCATCATCACCACCATGGCGGTGGGTGTTGTTCTGCAGATGCTAAGTCAGTTGAGAAGCCCGGATCAGCAGAAATGAAATCAGAGTGATTATAATTCATTCCAGTGGTCAGAATTTTGTTATATTGCTTATCTGGTGCAGAATTCGATCCGTTTTGGTAGCTTGGATGTATGAAATATGTAGTGAGGCAAATGAAGTGATGGTAATGGGATATAGAATAACAATGCTGGACATCTGCATTTGTATTTGCAGCCGAAGAAATTATGTTTGTTATGCTTCTTTTTGGTGACAGTCATCTGTTTGGAGTTTGCTTGGTATATTTGGAATTCCATTGGCTTCCATTTTATTGTTTCCAATTAATACTACTGCGTCACTTTTTGTGGACTCGGTTGATCATTCAGTCACAAAGTTTAAGTGTTAGAACCAAAGTAATTAGTGAATGCTTGTGCAGAAGAAGAGTCTGAAGAGAGTTAGCAATCAGTTTCTGATTAAACTCGATCAAAAGTATTTTTTCTTCTTTTGGTTTTATTGAGAGGGTTTTCTGATAATTTCGGATTATTATTTAGGCCTACAAGGGTTGGATGTCATTTATTATTTTTATAGGTAACGTGTAACCAGTTCCCACTCAAAGTTATTAAGGCAAATAGTATGTAAATTGTTGAACTTTGCCTAAATTCTCATTTTGCATACCAATTTTAAAATCTGCGTGTAAATTGCCAAATTTTCAATTTGTTTGTTAGTATGCAAAATAATCTGTTGAACTTGGCAATTTACACGCAAATTTTAAAGTTAGTATGCAAAATGAGAATTTAGGCAAAGTTCAACAATTCACAAGCTATTTGCCTAAGTTATTATACAGTTTCCAAAGCCAAAATTAGGGCGTAGGTACAATTTATTTCATGTTTTTTTCTTGAACGTATGATTTCATGTTGATGCCAATGTTTTCACGCATATTACATCAATAAAAATTGACATAGTTCCAGTGACAACCTTCAAAAACCAATATCATTGCTGATGATTTCACACATAGTTGAAAAACATTTCACTCTATACTCACTTGTCATGCTAAATCTCCAAAAGTCAGTTACCGAGAATGAAATATAGACACTGTTAAAACACACAACAAATAAGTAAACAAATCAACCAGTAGAAACATAAGGATTTGACAGAATAGTATTCTTATACATTCAAATTTCAAAATTGATCTTCTACAACTCAAAATTCTCATCATGCCTGCGGCAGACCAGCTACTTCTTGGCGCCACTTGAGGAATCTGTCGCATGTTTAACAATACTCAAATGCCCGCCATCTTTATTAGCAACTGTCACAGCTTTCATCTCATTGCAGTGGTTTATAAACTTGCTCACCTCCTGAAACACACCGCACCCAAAACGTGCCATCAATGAAAACTTTTGTATGCATCGAAAAAAGGCGACATAGATCTGCTTTGCTAGACAGTCAATATGTAGCAGTTATCGCTAAGCTACAGCTACACAATCTAAGATTTTGTTTTTGGGCGATCCTAGATTGGTAAGACCCGCCTATCGAAGTTTAAATGTCCATAATTTATCCTGTTTAATTGCTAACACGGCCATCTGAAATCCATTTCTCTCCGACTTATTTGCTTTCTAGAATTCAAATTGGCAAACCAAATGAAATAATAGCATCTAACTCAGAACATTGAGCAGTTGCACCAACTTTGAGTCTTTTCAACACCACATCTTAATTGTTGAACATAAGTGTAACAGATTTTACTGAGCACAATCTTCAAAACGTTAGTATTTAAATTCCTGAGTTGGTGCAGTAGAAACATAAGGATTTAACAAATCAACTAAGTTAATGAGCTTCGATTGGGTCGGTAAAGCACAAACTTGTATGATCCCTGAGTTGAAAGTAGCAAATTTTTTGTTACAGAAAGTGTATTATGTAAGCAATGCACCAGGAAACATAATACACAAGTGGAAGAAACAAATTGGGAAGGAAACAATCTCAAGAAACAACAAATTTGGCAGAAATTTGTCTAATACATGTACTTTGGCAACCCTTGCACATGAGAACCAAGCAATCAAAATCAAAAGCCCAGCTACCATACCAGAAAGAGAGCAGGACTAAGAATTAACCATACAAACACTTCGATTTAAACTGTTTTACAAAAGAAACGAGAGTCCCCATATACAACACAACAAAATCAATAATAAACACATTAAAAGAAAAAGAAAACATACCCTATCAGCATCCATCTCTTTGGTGACCTTTGATGGCTTCGCCACTTTCTTCCCTTCAGAATATCCGGTAACATGTTAAAAATTAGACTGAAAACGGTATAAAATTCATATAATTGTGCGCTTGAGTTACCCTTTCGCGTATGGACGATTTTTCCATGTCGATTGATAGGGACTGATTTCTTTTTCTGCTGCCCTTTGAAGAGATTTCCCTTCTGCGTCATTTTCCTTCTCAAGATATGAATTTCGAATTCTAGGGTTTCTGGCGAGAATTAGGGAAGGGAAATAAAATGAGGCGATCAATGAACCGGTTCGGGTTTTCATAATTGACAACCGGCCCGTCCAAGTTCGTTTGTACTACTGTTTTTTGGGACATACTATATGGGCTTTGAATTAAGAACTAAGAACCAATAATGGGCCTTAGAACAAATAAAATCAACAGCTACATTTGATTTCAATTGAAAGTTTTGTGCATCTTATTAATAGATAGGGATAGAAATGAAATTTTGCTTTACCATTAAATATAGTAACAACTCATTATTTGGAAATTCAAGGATTAAATATGATAACAATTCATTATTGGGAAATCAAAAGTATGTTTAAGGCATTGGATGTTTAAGTTATTGCATTATGAATAAGATGCAATACTGCATTATATGTATGAATTATTGTATTCGATGTATAAATTACTGCATTTAGATATTTTAGAATGTGCATTCATATAATGATGAACCACATCGTGATATTGTATGAACTGCATTATATATAAATATCGATTCCAACTTCAATGAAAAAAATAAAACTCGCAATCAAATATAAATGTCTACATTTTTATATTATATGAACTACATCTTATATAAATATTGATTTTAGCATGAATTAAAAAGCAAACAAAATTAAATATGAATATTTGCATTTTAATATTTTATGAACTGAATTTTGATATTGTATGAACTGCATTTTGTATAAATATTAATTTTAATTTGAACAAAAAAAAATTGAATAAAATTAATTTTTTTAATATATATTGTATAAATATTGATTTCAACATGAAAAAAAATTAAATATAAATATAAATAACTGCATTTTAATATGGTATGTGCATCCTGATACTGTATGAACTGCATTCTGTATAAAGATTAATTTGAATGTGCACAAAATAACCAAATCCAAATTAATTACTTCATTTCATTCGGAATCAATTATACACGATTTACAAAATAATTATTTCCATATAATCCTAATGGACATAGTCCTTCCATTGTTAATCTTTAAATCGCTAACAATATTAAAACTCATTAGTCATTCATGTAGCTTGTTGAGTTGCTGCTACTAATCTTCAACCAAGTACAAAGCACGAAATAGAAAATGGAGTAACCTCCATAATTAATGAATTTAACCCACTAATGTAGCTAATGTAGGTTACAAATAAATTTCTAATTAATATAATAATCATCTACACTTAAAAGTTTATAATTAATCTTGACCATCCAATTAGTAAGATGAACCATCTAGATTGATTCTTAGTTCTTAAAAAAAGTTAGTTCTCAATTGAACCTTCCTTCATACTGTATAGTAAAAAGTGTCATTTTATTACCATAACAGTACCCAAACTTTTGCTTAATTTTAATTTATCAAAAAAATGACATTAATAGGGAATACTTTTTTCTCTAATTTAACCTCCGTTGATTTTGAATACATTTATTTCTTACCCAGATTAAACTTCAGTTGAAAAGGCTTATAAGCTTATCAAAACATCTTATAAATTATTGAAAATTTTCGGGAAAAAAAAAATTTAAATAACTCACAAGCTATTAAAATAAGTTACAATAATTTATAATCTTCCCAAAAAATAAACTCTTCACCTTAATTTATATTTTCATAGTCTTATAAATGATATACTACTTTCCAAAGAAACAAGCTATCAAATTATGATACTATTTATTTTGATTATTTATGAATAAAATCTACTTCGATCAGAAAGGCATTATTTAGTGTCACACAAGTTTAATCACATTTATCTATTTTCATGTGTTATATTTACAAAGAAAATTATATTTATTTTGTACTTTATTTGATAATACAAATGACATGCGATCTAAAAAAAATGCATTACGATGAGCTACGAGTTGTGTGTTTCATTTTAACATAAAAAGTATTAAAATTAGAAAGAAGATTAACAACTAGCTAACGGATTCGCTAGCCAACATTCAATTCCAACCGGTGAAACCATTTGTTTTTGCAGGTAGTGTTAGAGAGTCACTGAATTTTATGCTAACTTTTTCACATGGAATTATTTTGTTTTCTCCTTTAATTCAAATATGAGTATTTTTTACAGTTATTATACTCTACCGTCCCACTAGCTTGAGTCATATTCATTTTTTAGTCGTCCCAATTAACTTGAGTCATATAGGAGTACGTATTTTACACATCACTTTAGTCGTCCCAATTAATTTGAGTCATATAAGAGTAATATATATTTATATCCTCACTTTACACCATTTCTTAACTCTCCTTAACTTTCATGCCAAAAGTTTCTGTTGGGAAAATATATGTAGTGAATTTTATTGTTTTAATGATCCCAAAACCTCCTAGACATGCCTTTGAATTTTGCTTTTATGACCTACTTGTTTTGGTCCTTAGATTAGTTTTTAGCAGGCTGAAGACCAAGGCTGAAGACCAAG
>JAYJMF010000001.1:3189357-3217801 GCA_036873715.1 Salvia sclarea | reverse complement strand
TATATATATATCATAATATTCTGACTATTTTACATTTATTAGCTAGTCTACGTACGTAAGAATCTACGAGGAATCGGATTTGTATTTAACAGAGTTGTATACGTGCATAGTAAAGTTACATTTAATAGTTGGCGAAGTCAATGTCAGTTATTGCCTCAAGTTGGTATTTTTTTATATAGAAATGCATGTATTTATTTAGTCTTAAAAACTTATTTATAGTTATATTTGCACGTAAATATGACAAAAAATTGATTTTCAATCAAATATAATATTTTGGATAAAAAAATACACAAACTTTTTTTTTGACATGAATCTAATATTTATTGGTCAATAACTTAATTGTTTTTGTTGGTCAATCACTTAATTATTTGGAGTCCCTTCAACAACATGAAACTATTGCTGAAAAGCTCCCTAAGTACTCCTCTTAATTAGATTTTGATCGTGAAAAATTGTCAGAGAATTGTTTGAAAGTCTAAATTCATCACGTGTATCATGTACCATTAGAAAGTTATTATCGAAAGATTTCCAACTATAGTTTCAAATAATTAAGTTATTGACCAACAAATTTTATAGCAATGAAACTATTGAACAACAAGCCTTAAATTTAAGGCGAATTCCAAAATTGTATAACATTCGTGTATTTTTTCGATCAAAATTTTATATTTGATAAAATATCAAAAGTTGGGTATAATTTATATAATTACATGCAGTTAAACCTCATAATTATATCTACGTATACGACAACCAGTTAATAATGTAAACTCTACAAAGTCCTAATTTTCTATATGTTATCTCCAATTCCATTGTCTTTCCAAGTGTTACATATCATAAATTTTGAATTGGTCATTGCATATTTGCATATAATAACAAAACGTTTGTTCATTTTTTGGTTTGTCATACAACTTCAATTCCCAGACACTAAATACACGAATTTTACACCTTATGCCGTTTACAACATTTGGCAGAATTAAAGTTAGTGTGATTGTCGGAAAAGTAATTATGGTCAATTGTGTGATTTGCAATTTTGAAATGACAGTCATTAGCTTTACTTTCACCTAATTTCGATCGATGTTATATAAACCAAGCAAATTGTAGAATCGTATCTACAATGCTAAAAGTCGGTTAGTAAAAGAAGGAAGAGGTGAAATGATGTTATTGTATGTAAGGGTGAGTATTCAAATTTCGAATTTTGGTTCGATTTTTTTTTTGCATAAATCGGACCAAATCGAAAATATGAATCCGAAAATTCAAAATTCTTACAAGAAAATTCGATCAGAACCGAAAAATCGAATTTACAACATAATTAAAAAAAATTGAAAATTCGAAAAATGAAAAATTGATACTCCCTCCGTACCATCAGTAATGACACAATACTTTTGGGCAAGGAGATTAAGAAAGTAGTGTTATTTGTGTGTAAAATGGTGGGATCCATTAAGTTGAGTATTTTTTGAAGGCAAATTTCTTACTTTTTTTAGTATGTGTCAATACTAAAGGTTCATCCCAATATGACAATTGTGCAGCTTAATAAATAAATAAATATATATATATTAACTTGTACGAAAGCAACTCAAATTTTGAAACTTTTTTGAAGGGAGAAACAAAATCCAATAGTCATAAAACTGTTATTAAGGCACGGGAGGGGGTACAAATATTTGAGAAACAGCCCAACTACACGCATGCCGAATATTACGTATTTATGTGCAAATTTATAATGGATGTCGCACGCTCATAATTGAGTAGATATTTCATTATTTCTATGCTTTTATTACTCATCTTTTGCTGGATATTTGATTTCAGCACATACATATAAAAACATTATTTCACCACGGTCTCCCATCGCTTTCAAAACCTGAACGATACATTCCACGTCATTAATTAACAATTTTATTCCCTTTTTTCATTAATAATAATATATAGTTATAACATAATAACGCGAACTAGCTAGATCATTACTAGTATAATTTATAATCATTTAAGCCCCTCTTTTAAAGATACTAACAAACTCAAAAGTTAATTTCTCTCATGAGGAATGTTAGAATAAAGAATTAAAAGGCGAAATGAATGATAAAACAGCTAAATAGTAAATTCTCCACGACTTAATAAAATTAATTTAGAACGTTCTACATCATCGCACTATGTGCCAAATGCATGTGAGATCTCTGTACCACACTAGATTTTTATTTGGAAGTAGCTGTTATTCAAGATTTTTTTCCAGGAAAAAGAATATGCACATATATTTGCAAATCTAAATATGCGATATCTAAAAGTCATGAAAGATAATCGAAGTTTTAGATCATTATCAAAATTAGCCAAAATATATATGAATTGTTTGTCTCTCTTCTGACATGAACAAACTCGACCACCACAGACTGCTTGGCCTGATTCATGGCCTCAAACAAACATTCGCTAATATATTTTCTTTCCTTATAATTAAATATATATATATATATATATATATATAGGGGTGCTCTCTAGTGAAAATTGATTTTATCATGAGAAGTGAGAATGACGAACAAGAGCATAAAAGTGACGAACAAGCGCATAAAATCAACGAACAAGAGATGAGCGAAATAAAAATTAAAATTTCGCCTCCTCTAGGATTCGAACCTGTCTCAATGAACAAGCACATAAAATCTATGAACAAACGCATAAAATCAACGAACTTCTCACTTCTCACAATAGATATCTATTTTCACAAGAACCAAATCCTATATATATATTTTGTGTGTGTGTGTTGGTTATTTGGTTCTTTTTGCAATAATATAGTTGTAATTTAATTTTCAAAAGAGGAAATAAAATAAATTATACATCATATTTATATTTGTAAGTTTAATTTGCATTAAAAGTCCAATGATAGTGAAAGTATTAAATACGGAGTCAGAAATTGTACAATTTTAAATTTGAATTATTATATTTAAAAATGCCAATTTTTAATTTGAAGTAAATTTGAAATTTCGAATGTGAGCTTTGTGATTGTGATATCTAGTCTAGTTAATAATGGGTCATACGAGTCAGAGAAGTTGGTTTTCAATTATTTGAAATTAATGGGATCGCTTCCGAAAATGATTATTTCACACAATCCTTCGATTTCAAGAAGCTGGGCTTCTTCCCACGCAAAAATAAATAAATAAATAAAAACGAGGCTATTTATAGCAAGTTGTCACCCTTAAGCTACATATGATATATGTATCTCTTATTAATTTATGCGTGAAATCTAAATAATTGATATCAGTCGTATCAGTTGAATTCGAACTCAAAATTATTCAATGTCATAAATTCAACCTGCTACGCGAGAAATTCATGTACAATTGAGTATTGGATGTAAGTGCCGGATATCTATGACGAGGATATAAGTATATAGTAAGAGATGACCGAGAATCAAATCAAATATTTTAAAGTATAATGAAAAACAATATGCATGCTAAGAATAAGACGTATTATTTTCTTTATCATCGAGTAATGAAATACAATATTAATTATATTGTATTTTAGATGTAAAATTAGAAATAGCTTCATAAATGCCTTTTACTAATCGAAACGGGTCTACAGAGCTGTATATAAACGACTCTCATATATACGCTGCTTATTTATTTATTTATGTTTTCATGATTTATCCAATTAATTAGCGTGATTGCACATATTCTTTTTGTTTATGTACATATTTTTCATTTGTCATTATATAAATAAATAAGTAGCGTAATCAAAAAATAAATAGCCTATATATGAGAGTAATGTGGAGTCGTTTGTTAGAGATGATGTAACTAGTAATCATGATTCAATACATCTTGTGATCGATCTTTGCCTCAAGAAAAAGGTTAATTATAGCAAACTTTGGAATCATTTATTCAAATAAAGCTACGACAGGAAGTTTTTGGACAGCAAAATGCTCGTTGAGATATAATGACGTTTGGACTAAATTATACTCCCCTTGTCCCAAAAATATAATAAATTATATTAAATTAAATTTAGTATCCGAATCTTTTTTATTTATCCTTTCCACAATTACAATAACTCTTTTTACTCAAAGTGCATTATGATTTTCTTTTCTTTTATATAATTTTGTTTAATATTCTTTAAAATCAACAATCTATTAATATTCGGTTAAGTTTTGCTAGCTCTCCCCTGTTTAAGGGTAACCGTTGAAACATCTAATGCTGCAATATTTCGATGTATAAAGGAACTGTACATGATGAAACTTTTGACATAATATTTTAGAAACATAACGTCATCACCTTCAAATATTCCACCATTAGGATTGTTTAGGTGGTAAATTTACAATAATTGAGATGGTAGCTCGCAATAATAAAAAATAATTATATGGATTAATCAAAATTACTGTATGATAGATACCAGATTATAATCGAAACGGGTCTACAAAGAATTAAGCTACTTTTGCCTTTTACTTTTGTTTCTTTTCTTTTACTTTCTATTTAATTATTATAGCTAAAACGGTCGTTTGATGTACCTGTGAGACTGCATATGCTTTGTACATCTTTAACTTCATCTTTTGCATAGACCAAAAAAGAAGTTGGTTGTGTTATATAATTCGATATTAAAAAATCGAATGACATATCAAAACAAAAGCAGCATAATTTTAATATCACACATCCAATTATAAGAAAATAAATGAGAAGAGTTGGAAGAAAAGACTAAATAGGCGCCCCTTCAAGACGATAAATTATGAATAATAATAAAGACAAGTTAGTGCATGGGTTTAAATTTTAATTTGAATACGAAGATTCTATTAAATTTGGTCAAATGAGCTAAACTAAACCCATTTATTTAAGAGGACTATACGATGTTATCCAATATATTAATTTCAATAAAACACCAACTATCACTATATTAGCTAATGCTAAAATAAATTTACGATGAAACTAGGTAGAAACCTAAAACTATTTGAGGTTGGTGAAAATTGAGGAAAAGAGAAACCATGAAAAATTGAAAATATAAAGAAAAAGAAAATTGAAAAAAAAAAGTGAACATGGCGTGGAACGGCTCTGTGTGTGTGGGATAGTTGACTTTGACTCGAACTAAAAGAGCGGGACCCACGGTGAGCTATTTAAGTAAAATCCCGAAACTGCCCCCCAACTCAAATTCATATGCATGCCATGAAGCGGGTCGCGGGCGCCTCTTGGCTTCGGATGTGGGATTATTATGAGACTCACACTCACATTTCAAACGCATAACCGCCATTTTTTTAATCATTAATTGCTAATATAAAAGTTTATGGACACCAACAACTTACATAAAATAATTATTGTGGATACCACGTTATGTTAAATATAGGTAAGCATGATTTATATCCTTTTTTCTTTATGTTATTATATGTATTGTTAATTGCAGGTGGAATAATATTGGTAAGATTGAATCTATGAAATTTTTCAAGTGATGCGGTTTTCTTACGTCAGCAGTGAAGTTGAGGTTCGAATTCGTATTTTTTTTTTCTAAAATAAACAGCTATAAATATAAAATATGTGAAGATTTCAAAATTATAGGTGCAATAAATGTAGATGTGATAATCTCTGATTCGCTACAGATACAAAAAATACCAGTTCGATATTTTAGTTTGATTAGTTACAAAATACATATGCCTAATTCCATTGAGTAATCGCATTTGGCGCCAAATTAGTTAAACCCCAAAACACCAATTTGTTTAGTAATCCCTAATTTCCACCAAAGTTAGGTAACTCGGTCGCCGTCCCCAAAATTCTCAACTCTCCTCGATTTGGGCAATTCCTATAAATTATATTTCCATTGGCAAGTATACTATTTTAATTTAATTATTCTCAAATCTTATACAAACCAACTTTCAAGTACCAAATCATGTAGTTGACTGTTGGAATTGCACATGAATTGTTAACTGGAATATAATGACTTTATTATATCCACGTCATTTTTCTATTCGAGTCCAAAAATCTGTGAGATTTTGGTTGAGACCTACACAATTTTACCTAGAGAGTATATTATTGTTATGATTATAAATATGATCTGCACAATTAATATTAGTATTTCTTACAATATTTCTTAGTACAATTTTAGTGATTTAATATATTCAATAGTTGATAAGCATTGCTTTGAAATTGATTCTTCTCCTAACGACAGTCAATACAAGAATACATAAAATTGACACATACTGTCTCATGATTGGGGCGACTCGTCATTACGACCGATCTCAACTTGCTGCGTCACTCAACCTCCAATTATTAATCATTACTTCTCTCTCTCTCTTATTTCTAATAAACTGATTAATAGTGTCGTGTCCAAATATGTAAGATGATCTTGTACAAATTGCATAAAAATTAAAGTCATTTAGATAGCATGAATAGTTAGTAGTAATACGGAAAAGACAAAACACATCTTTCCCGCCCCCAAATAAATAATCATTTAGTAAAAATAATACTTGGGTACTTGTTCAATGAAGAGAATAAAATTCAGAGTTACAAGGCGACATATAGAATTAGAAAAAATAAATAAAAAATGAAGCAGTAAAGGGAGGGCCGAGGGGAGTGAGATCACGTGCAGCAACGTGATGTAAAAGCTCTACTCCCAACTTTTTGTGTGTTGTTTTTATACATTACAATACAAATTATACAATACATTGTCATTTTTTTGGAGTCACCCTAAATAAACAGCCTGTCACTTCGTATTTTTACCTACTCGCCTTCCTTCTTTTTCAGATTCTTGTCGCATTATTTTTCACTTCACCCACCTCATTTTCACACATTTAATTTAGCTCATAGTAATAATCACCTCTATTATTTACCAGATCAAACAATTTAACCAACTTAAAATGTGTTCAAATCCAACCAGAGAGAGACACCTCATTGAAAATACAAGTTTGTCAGAAAGGAAAATATTCATATTTATAAGTATCTTCAACAAACTTCAACAACTAGTAGTAAAATTTAAGTCTTTACAACTATGAGGAATCAAATTTTGTTTCTATGACATCCTCATTTTTTATTTTATTTTCTTGATAGTTGAATTGAGTAGTAGCTACCATTGATGAGCACAATGATTTTTTATTTAATTACTTTCACCAAAAAGAACAACCACACATAAAAAACAAGTGCAATTCTGCTGCACCTCATAATGCTACATACTAAAAAAATACACCAACCATCACCAATTTCAATAACTTAGCGTAGAAAATGTCTTTAATTTCTCATTCCATTGCACCAATATTTGTACATCATGCAATGAGAAAATAATTAAAATTACTACTGCACAATAATTAATGGATCCAAATCGTCCTACATTTTTTCCATACAAATTACGATCAAAACCCCCCAAAACAATTTGACACTAATTTTAGGTCCCAATTCACACTCTAAGTAAAGAATTTTCATTTTTGAATGTGTAACGAAAAATAGTAAGACGAAAACCCCAAGAAAATTAAAATTAAAATTAAAATTAAGATATTTAATTTACCAGAAATCAAGGCACAAATTCATTCTCCAACAAGGGCTTCGTCCGCGTCTCCATCGCCACCGGCGCCTTGGTGTTCCCCACCGCCGTCATCGGTAGCGGCACCCCCACCTCCGCCGCGTGCTCCATCCGCCGGATCTTTTTCCGCCGCCGACACCTCCTCACGTAGGCGAACAACACCGCCAGCGCCGCCACCAGCGCCAATCCTCCCAAAACAGCCGCAACAATTATCCAAACCCTATTATTCCTCTTCCCCTTCCCAATCCCCGCCGCACCGCCGCCGGATTCAGGCGCCGGAGCCGGCGCCACCACCGTCTCCACCACAATCGAGTAATGCCCCTGGTTTCCAGTCAAACAAGTGGTTCCATTCACCACATTCTCGAACTCAACGCTCCCATCCAACGCGAAATGCACGCATTTAGGCGGCGAATCTCCCGCTTTCCCGGCCCGAATTGATGGGAATGTGACGGAAATGCGGTCGCCGGCGGCGCGAATGTCGAGCTCCGAGAGATTTTTGGCGGCTAAATTGGAGGCATCGTAGGCCAAAAGCCCTAAAACCGGAGCTAGAAAGGTCCGGCCGGGAAGAGGATAGTATAACGAAGACCAATTCCCCAAATTGTGGTAGACCAGCACAAGGCGCTCGACGTAGGGCTGCGCGGTGACGCCTACTGGTAGATTAAACTCCTTGTAATTCACCCCCTTCCGCCGCAGGCTGCCGCTCCTCAGGCGCAGCGCCGCCACGGCGATGCCGGTCAAATTGGACGGCACATTGCCGTCGTAGACAATGCCGGTCTTTGGCCTGACTAAAGCCCTAAACGCGTAGTCCTGCAGCAGCGAATCGAGCGCGATAGCGGAGAGCTCCGGTCTCGGTTGCGCAATTGCCGCTTGGAACAGAAGGATTGTGCAAAAATATGCTAGAAGCATCGAGAAATTGATAATCCGAGATTCAAACGCGCCTCTTCAGGAAATGCAGGGAGCAGGAAATGGGGAGTAGTGCTTTAATGGCTGCCATAGCTCCCCCTTTTTGCCGATCTGAGGGAAATCAAATCTAGCTACAGAGATGCTGCTGCAGCGAGGAGATTGAAGGATCGAGAAGTTGCCAAAGATGAAGAGGATCTCTGGGAAAGCAACAAGGGATTCTGGCAAGGAGATTGCAGAAGCTGAAAAAAAGGGAAGAAAATCAATATATTTAGGAGATAAAAAAAAAAAAAGTACAACTGGAAAGGAAAATAAATGGGGAGCAACTAACCACACCACACAGCTGTGGTCTGCGACAGAGCAGATTCCACCGCTGGTGTAATAATTACAAAGCCCCGACCAATAATGGGGTGACACGTCAGCTCGAGATTAGACCAAAAAATAAAATAAAAGGACCACCTGCTTGTGCGATGGCGAAGTTTGCATAGAACTTCAATCTCTGCAAACAAAACTACTTAGGTAAATATATTTTGGTGTGGTGGGAAATTCCTAGGTATTTTTCGCTCGTGCTTATTTATGGTAAAAATCTTCCATATCATTTCCATAACGATTGGATGATCTTCATATTTTTGTTACGTTAGGGAAATATAAAGCTTGAGTTTACTTTCTCGCGAGTGATTATTGTGACATTAATTATTTCATATTGTGCATTATTATTAGTTATTACCCGGTTGACTTTGTTCCTTTGTGTTTAAATTCGGGCTTCTCCTTTCATATTCAAATATCTTGAGTGTAGCTTCTAAAAATTATAATAAAATCTTGAGAATTAATGATGTGTTTAAATTCAATAATGAGTATAAAATAAGATTTAAATGAAATCATATTATCTAATTTCACACATACTAAACATAAGCATTCACGAAACACATAAGTCCCGTACCTTAGCCCAACATTCTTTTTTCTCCAAACCTTGTCCTTCCTCGGAATAAATTATATTCTTAAATACTTATTATGAAAGACCTAAACTTCACAATCCACACAAATTCTTTCTCGTACTTTTTCATGGAAATCCCCTAACTGTGTAAAGTCATATTCATGTGTAATATATTGCCATACATGTTTTCTACAGTTTAAGAGGATTTATTTTTCTATTTGTAACGTGAGTACACCAAATAGAATCATTTCTACCAAGTTCAAATTCCACCAACACGTGAATTTATATTTTTATTTTATTTAGATATGATTTAATTTGTACTAGCTTCATGATTTGGTTATTGTGAGAATTAATAAAGTTCTTTAAAAGTCAATTCATGAAATGATTTGTAGTATCATGTATCTAAAACTATGTTCAAATGGAATCCTAATTGTATATTCCATGTAACTTATATAAGAATTAATTAAGACGGAGCCAATTCATGGAATGATTTGTATTCCTGTATTAATAATTCATGTATCAAACAATAAGCTTCGATGGAATCCCAGCTGTATTTTCCATGTAATTTATTTAGGAGGGAGATAGATTTATTAAACAATTGATATGGGCCCACACAACCTTGATGCATGCAATGTAACCCAAAAGTAATTATTTCACTAAATCAGCACCTATGCAGAATGCAGTATAACTACAGTAGGCAGAAATACAGTTGCTCCATAAAGATGAAGAAGTAAATATATAGTAGTTCCCAGTCACCAATTTCACAATGTCATAAAGCACCAGACAAGCTTACAAAAGTGTTGGGCCAGTTTCTCTCTATAGGAAAAGAAAAAGAAGAAACAAAACAAAACAAAACAAAACAAAACAAAGTATTATATTATCAGTAATACGACAATGAAAAGCCTATTAGGCTCTTCGTCTTCAAATGAAAAAAGAGTGAGTGGAGGATTATCAGAAATACAATAATTTACAGAAGTAAAGTAATTTTTAATTTTTTTTGAAAAAAAATCAAAATAAAATAGCTGACAGATTCCATGTTCACAAAAATGAGAAACTGGGATCAATTCAACTCAACTCAAACATTTGTAAATGGATGAAGACGAGACCGCGCTATTGGAATCCATTCAATGTTTTCTAACATCTTCTCCTGGCATCTGGACATATGGGTTGGACGCGCCAATATTTTTTGGAGACTCTTGGAGTTCTACAGGCGTCGCGGATTTGAGAGAGACGTTCTGCGGTGGTGCATTGGGCATTGCACCATGGGGAACAGTTGGTGTCGGAGAGGCTGCAGAGGGTTGCGTATTAACGGCTGTGGGTAACTTGATGGGGTAGACTTCTGAGACCTCTTCACTGCCTTCATCAAAATACACGACATCCTGCATGGTGAGCTGATGGTATTCAACAATCTCCCTCAGGAAACGGTTCTCCCGTGCGTAGACTGAGTTCTCTTGGGCAAGTCGAGCTTTCTCAGCCAAAAGAGACTCGAGTTGGAGCCTTATCTGATTAACAATATTGCAGTTCACTTGTTAAGTATGCATTTATAAACCCATAATGTATCTGTAGTAGCAATAAATTGAACCATTTCCTTTTCATATACGGATTAAGAGGAATATAAACTGTAGAAATGCCCCAGCTAAGCCTGTGAATATTGTAGTTAAAACTTAAAAGGCACACAAAGAAGCATGTTTTCTGTACTGAAAAAGTCAAAGATAACATATCACCGCTTTTTAAAGCTGAAATCTCTGGCCTCAAATCAGTTAATTCAAGGCCTCAATCATCTTTCAACTAAGTAGAAAGTTTATAATACCATAGAGTATATACATGATACACAATTATCAAGGTTTTGAGATGGAGAGCTTCAGGTAGGTAATTCGCACATATTTCTTCTTGGAAATTTATGGTGATACTTCAAGAGAATAAATACTCAATATATCTGGAAGCTAACCTTTTAGTTCGTTTATGTTCAAACTTCTAAGCAGTCAACAAATGCATGCATTTACCCTTCAACAGAGCAAGTAATATTCATGCACCCACACATACAGACAAGGCAATTTATTATGGAGAGTATTAT
This sequence comes from Salvia sclarea, assembly GCA_036873715.1. Lineage (NCBI taxonomy): Eukaryota > Viridiplantae > Streptophyta > Magnoliopsida > Lamiales > Lamiaceae > Salvia > Salvia sclarea. Next base: position 3,206,444 of record JAYJMF010000001.1, on the reverse strand, counting down.
AGGCACCATAAGGTATAAATAGCCGTGGAACTTTACTTATTTTCAACCTCGGACAGTATTTTAATAGTTGGATACAGCACATTTTGGCACATGAATATATACTACACATTTTCTTTGATATCTTCAAATATAAGACTTCCAAATATAACTTGAGGATGATAGCTCCGTCCATCAAGATGTTTGAGACATAGACAGAGGGAATTGACAAAATGAATTGGATACTTAATAGCCTTCGAGAGCATTTCAAAATCAGTGACAATGACACAGGACCAGGATTACTTACTAAGTCATCATCATCTGGGTTGTCTCCTTTTTCACGGCTTTCCCTAAGCATCCTGTTTTCTTCTTCTAGTTGAGCACATCGGTCTTTTGCAAAAGCAAAATCAGCTTTGACTGTCTTCAGCTCTCTCATCAGAAGTTTTGCTTTAGCAGCCATTGCCATTGCAACCTGAGGGTTTGGGACAGAGACTATCATGCATGTCATAAATATTACCAAAATTCTGTTTTCAAAACTGTGGGTAGCAGCTTCATCTCAAGTTAGATGGATCAGATGCTTATAGTGACCGCAATATTCAGTATATACTTCACATTACCACCACAACAAGTTGTGTGAAAAGGTTTACAAGCAGAAAGGCAACAACAATAGATGATAAAGGCAGCTTAGGAAGTACCGGGACAGGAACGGGAACAAAATACCTATACAATACGATATGGAGACGAAAATAGATCAATTTCCCAAAAAGAAAGATATTAATATGTTAAAAATAAGTTTATATTTATTTATAATAATATAACATTTTGCATGTATTTCCCAAGGTATCTTGAACACCATTAACAGTGTTTGTCCAAATTATTGAATGCGGTATGTTGACATTGATTTCCTTTAATATTAGATGCTGCTGTGGATGTTAGATGCATCATGGATTCAGACATGCTGGACATGACAAAATGGCATAAAAGAAAAAGGAAATGAGTTCGCTCGAAAAATGCCTCGTGCTCTAAAACTAACACTACAAAGTTGCAACCTTACGTCGCGAGATGCCTTCAGCTGTGTTTCCACTGTACTGTGATTCTCAGGTTGCACATGACTCTGTTGGAAAGGTTGTCGTCTCAGGTTGTCATAATTTGAAGCCTGGGTCTGTGATCCAGAGCTATTATTCTTTTTCCTTATCTGAATCTTACGAGTCTCTTGAATTAAGCCTGCAGTACGGTTCTCAACGGCTGTGATACCCTCCTGCAAAGTGCCCAGTACAGAGAAAGTGTTATCTATGGGTGAATATCCAAAAAGAGGTTTTAAGATACCATCAGCTTCAGTCTGGTGAAGCTAATTAACTATGAAGAGTAGCATAAGGATCTCGACAAAGAAATAAAACTAGGCTTATTAACATGACAAAGCCCAATTACAAGTTACAATTACATACTCCTGCCACAATGAATCAGTAAACAAGAGATCAAAAGCCTACCTCAAGAGATTTACCAATGGTGCCACCTATATAATTAAGGGATGAAGCAATTGCATCTAGTCCCTTCTGTATACCAGGACCTTCAGTCTTCCGACGACTGTCTTGAGAATCGTATGTGCTATGGTACTGCAAACAATGGATAAAAGAATTAACTTGAATAAGAGAATCATATGAAATAAGTGAAATTTTCCACAGAACAATGTGAAATTTCAGTGGTCAGAACTCAGAAGTGATTCCATTAACACCAACCTTCATAAAGTTAATGTGAATTGTGACTTTAAGTATGGTCAAACTGCTGAAAACAATTTAAGCAAACATTTCGCACCTGGCCCTTTTTGCTTCTGTCAGATGCCTCAAATGTGGTCTCTCTTGGCGACTCATGTTGCTTAACTGTATCATCATCCTCATCAATAATTGATTTAGCTTTACGAGCTAGCACCCCCCAGAATCCTTGCTTAGATTCATTTATGTTCTTCTTTGGTGCATGGTCATAGATGGAGGGATCCTATATTGAATACTGACAATATTACTTCACCAAGTATAAGATGATCGGAGAGATCTGCAGAGTCAATCTAATAACAAAAAAGGTCGATAGATTAATCGAATTCAATCAAGATCCTGTATTAACTGATATCTAATTCTGAAATTATAATTACACAATACATGTTGGATCAACATACAGGTTTTCAGGTGGAGAGAGATAATACTAAAGTTGAGGATTAAGAGCAATATGCAATTTGTGATATGGAAAGTTACAATTTTATCACTTATCAAATATATCCACAAATGGCCAGTTTGGTACATCTACAAAGTATGGAGTGCTTTTGGAACTATAGCCTATAAAAGACTAAATAACTACAGAACTGACTATCATTTGCAAAATAGGGATGGAAAGTGGATAAATATGGCAAGAACCATCCTACCACCATATTCAAGGCCATCAAACCTTGCACTAAACCTTTCATCCAGAGTCCATCTACCCCAAGTTAAGTTAGCAAATGATACAAATTTCTGTTGCTGATTCCAAGATCCCCAGATATATGGCAGGGCAGATATTATACATCAATAACTGTGCCCTTCCATTTCTAAAATAACCCCAACCACAGCACTAAAATTTCAACAGAAATTATAAACCCAACATGATATTCTCCCTTCGAGTTCCAATTTAGATCCTACAGCAAGCTTTCAGCCCAGAGTCAAGTAGACATGATATTGACTTGTTGGACTCTATCATGAATGCATAAGTTATATTATACCCACTCATCTCATCTATTGTATTCGCATTACTACTACCACACTTATCCAAAGGAAATATGATACCTCAAGCCAATTGTCACCAACAGATAAGAAATGCAATACCTACAAATGCAATTGGACCAGGAAGGAAGGTTTTAGGTTGATCTTATATTCATCAATCTAGAAGGATAAAACATCAAACCTCAAGGAACATTGCGCCGCAAAATACATATTGTTATTAGAAAATTATAAGGAAAACAAAGAGAAAATGAAACAAATCCAATTCTAAACACGAACAGTCGCGCCGAAATCGCACCTTAGCAAGGGAAGGAGCAGAGCCGCGAGGAGAAGAAAGAGCCGACTGTTCGTAGACAGAAGAGAGCGATGACTCCCTGTAAGCCGACGAAGCTCTAATAGCTTTGGTGGCGAGCGAGGATGCGGAAGAAGAAGATGACGAACTGTCGGCGGACGGCGGCGGCGGAGAATCGTAACTGTAGGAGAAGCCGCCGTCTGCCTTCCCGATTTGCTGCCTCCTCCTTAAAGCCATGAAAAAGGTCGTGTGGTTTTTGGATCTTCTGGAGAGAATTGACGGTTTACTTCTTCAAAAATTGGGGGGTTTTGTCCAAAAAAAGAGGACAAATCAATTCAGTTTGAATTGAAGTTCGAATCAGAACTCCATTGATAATTTCAATGAGGTTTGGGATTCGGATTGGGTGAAATCCGCCGGAGAAATGAAGAAATTGGAAGGAAAAAAGAAGAAAAAAATGAGAGTGTCAACGGAGGAAGAAGATCAGTTGAGTTTCGTTGAGTTCACGTTGGGCACTATCTTGGAATCTGGATCTGATTCCTCTAATTACTTTGCACTTGTTTTTTCCAAAACTATTTTATTTTTCATTTTCGTGTTACGTACAGTGACTTTATTGTTATTAACTTATGCATACGTCACTATTTAACAACTAAATATATATTGACTGTTAATAATACTATATTCCAAATTTATTTCTAATATCATATTTATTTATTATAAATATAAACAAAATAAATAAATATACTAGTATAATAATAAGTATATATTTGAAATGAGATTTCAACTCGTCTTACAAAATACTGTACCATGTTATAAATCAATTATTTTTAATTTGATTGTACATGGTACAAGATTAGTTGTGAAAATGGTGTCAAGAGCATTGCTTAGTGTAATTATTTTTGTTCAATTCAAAATATGCCGGAAAAACATTAAGTCTAATTAATTAGGTGGACAAAATGCATTATTGTGTGCATTGAGATTTGCACATCCTTAATTTATCAGTGACAAAATTGTTCACTGTTTCTGACGAAGAAATTGATTTGCTACCTAAAGATGTTCGTAAAATTATGGATTTGATAGCTTAGTTTGCAATTGCAGCACATGTTATTAATTTGTGGAGTTAAAAAAGTTGTTCTTTATACATCAGTATATTTTATCATAAGAGATTAGGTGAACAACTTATTTGGGTGATAGGATATTCCGATGTGTTGTGAGAAGGATCAATACAGTAATTTTTATTTTAACATATATATATTAAAATATATATCAGTGTCAATTCAGTCCAACAAAGATCCGGCTATCTCAGTTTAGTTTAATTTTTTTTCCTAATCGTGTTGATATTTCTGCGATAAATCTTTATGCTTTTACAATTAAAAATGAATTTAATTTTTCACATCGAAGGACAAACGAAAAAATTGAACGTGAAAAGTTTTTTATTTTTTGAGGGGAAGTGAACGTGAAAAGTTGGGCGATAATTTCACGAAATCGTGAAAGTTTGAAGCCCCTCCACACTCCACATCTTTCATCTTTAAAATGTACACTGCATTTTCCTAACAGCTGGCATTCTAGAATTCCATACTTCCAAAAAAATCTAGTACCTTGAGGTAGGCCTACAAATTTTATTTAAAGAAAATCTAGTTTTTCGATTTAACTACATATATTTTAAAAAATTTGGGCTAATAATAAAGTAAACCCTCAAACAGAAAGCGTTTAAGAGAAAAAATAAATAAACGTAAGGCACCTTTGACGGTGGTATAATGATGATATATGATACAAGCTTTTATCTGTGATATTTGTGAATATAAAGCGGTACGTTACAATTTACAAGTTGGAAAGGTGCAAAATTCCATTCAAAACCCACGCTAAATGCTGCACTTACCTTTCCAGCCTGCGTCTGCAATTCAAGGATCATAACCAGTCCAGTCCAGTCCACTCACCTAAAATGCATAATAAAGAAATGCCACATTACTCATAATTTCACTTTTTCATAACTACCATCAAATCATATTAGCTAACACAAATTCATCCAATATTACTCTTCAATAAAAGATAACAAGAATACAGTATTATTAATAAGATACTGAATCTTGATAAGTTCACATCATCAAATTCTCTCTTTATCCTATATTAATATGAAGAATACCAAAACCAAATTAACACAAATATTTACCTGGGGTCCAAAAAAATCACTGATGATGCTCCAAACAGGCCCCCACCAATCGCGTAATTGTGTGGAAATGGATAGCGATTGGAGACGAAACTGAGAGAAGCGCATTCGGAGTTCCAAACAATAAATAATCAAATAGGGCTGTATTTTTTTGCTAGGCACAACAAAAGGGGTTAGTTAAATGATTTACCATGACAAGTTGCCTCTGAGATGCCCAAGAATTACAAGCATGCGAGCATATGGCGATCCTGTGCCCAACTCGACTTCTAGAACCACCTTCGCCGTGGTTCTGTACTCGAGAGAAGAGTAGCAGTGAGAAAGCGTTCTGCTCGGAAACATCTTAATTTACAGCTTCAGAAGGGAGATTGGCACAGCGGGCAAGTTGATTTGTGAGAAGTCGAGAACCACTTGTAAAGACAAGCCGAGTGAAATTTATGCTTGCAGGTCTTGCATGCCAGGCGCGGCAAACTATGGCTGACCGTATGGATCACACTGTAACAGATGGGGCACTCCTCCACTCCTTCGAATTCCTTGTCAAAGTTGCTTTTCCATATCCTTATTGCTTCAGCTAAGGCACCATTCTGCACATTCCAACACGTTATCAGCGTTTAACATTCAAATTCATCGTTTCAAAATTCAAAAGCTTCATGCGGGAAATACCTGATTACGGACAAATGCCATCAACGACATTAACCATTTTCTTCGCTTGACCTCACTAATGCCAAGGCTCCTAGTACAATCTACATCAACAGGTCTCAGAGGATATGATGGAGGAAGGCGAATCACTAGATCCATCCCCGTCTCGTCCTTCGTATAGGTGGCCACAACCTCATTAGTCGACTTGCTCACGACAATGGAGAAATTGTCATCAGCAAAATTAGCCTTCTTAATCTGCAATGATAAACAAGATGTTCAGGTCAAACAAAATTGCTCCCATAATTTACAAAGACAGGGCAAGTGGGCAACTAATGTGATTTCAGGAACAATAACACTAGAGTAAAAGATAGAAAGACAATTAAACCCATACTTTCTTGTAGGGGTGAATATCCAGCTATTAACCAAACCGAATTAACCAGACCACATTTAAGTTTTTGGTTAGGTTCATTTTTGCAAAATTTTACCCACTCCTACTTTATTGGCCTATATAATAGGCACATATCATCATGTGAATGAAATAACAGAGGGTATAAGAACAAGACCGATGAAAATCTAGACCAAGCTACACAAACCTGAGATAATTCATTCGATATCAATGTCGGGCTACACCATGCCTTCGTGAAAGTCTCAATGGCAGATAATGCTGACCGGTCCCGTATATCACTAAACCACCCTCGGACATATGCTGGAAGATTATTAAGCATCAAACCAAATATTGCCCCGGCAAGCGAAGCCATTTTCACAGGTTCAATGGGCCAAAGCATTTCCAAAGAAAACAGAACAGAACATGTTGTCACAGAACATTTCGCAGCATTCGCAGCTTCAGAGACTTCTGCAGGAAGTTCGACATCTTTCCTTTTCGAACTGCTGCCCATGTATGGATCCAAGGGAATATGCTGGAAAAGACAGTCCAGTATCGCTGGATTCGTAGAATTTTGCACGTATTGGATCATTCTCTCCCTTGCAGGAGATGACGAAGGCAAGGATACAATATGTGATAGCAGTAAAGACCAAGCGACTAATACATTTACCTGAACATTCAATACAAAGCCAATCATGGTTATGAATAAGGTGTACAGGATAATAGAAAAACAAGAAAGCATGCAACCAAAAGATATTGCCCAAATAAGATATTACTCACCCGTTCATGTGCCACTAAGTCCATTTCGAGAACCTCATGAGGTGATTTTTCTAGTTTGGATGAAATTTCTTCCCTTATATAAGCATTTTCTGCTGATGGCGTATCAAGAGAATCCTCATTATTGTTAGCACCATCATCAGTGTAGTACGTAAAAGCAGATTGAACCACAGGCTCGGTTGATAGAAGAATAAAAGCTGCATATTGCAGAGGTGCAAAAGGTTTGCATGAAAATACTAAAGCATACAACGAGCTTATTGCCCCTTCACTTAGCCCCCAAATCTCTAACGATTTAACAGCTTTGTCTCTTGCATGTGGACTAGACTGAACAGAACAAGAAGCAACCAACTCCCAGAACCTACGATGATTGAGCCTAGATGATGCAATGATAGAGGAAGCATCGGGACAACGTGAATTCGCCATGGCCTCCACCACAGCAGTGCAGAAAAACAAACGCAGAACACCTTCAAAAATACGATCAGTGATGACTTCCCACTTATCGTCCCCCAAAAGATTTACAGCTCCGTCCTGTGACTTGTCCTGTGATCCGATGAGGGAACAAAGCAGAGAGAACCCAACAAGTGCATTTCTCGCAAGTTCCATGGCAAACGAATCACGAATCACTACATCAACTTTTATCTTATCTAATGAAGCATCGGAATCATTAGGTCCATCCATTAAAGTGTGATTGATATTCTCAACAATTTCTTCGATCATGACTACTGCTGCTTCAATCCAAAATCTTAGCTGATGCAGAACGAATTTCCAGTCATCTTCATCAAAATCTTCCCAGCAATAAGCCACTGATATAACGACTAATTCAGACTTCAGCTTCTGCACTAAAGGTAGTTTATTTATAACAGCTGTGGAACCATGCCTCTGCTTCAGAAATAGCTCGTACAGAGCGGTCCTTTCCACAGGGGAGGCATACCTCCCAGGTTTTACCCCACCTATTAGCTCTGTTACTTTTACAGGGAAGCAAGAAATAACCAAATGAAGCCAGTCCTCCATATCTGCAGAAAGTATAGCAATTGGTGCAATTAGTTATTATGGAAAATGATTGATGCGACAAATATAACTGTTCTATCCTTTTTGAATAAATAACTGGGGATTATCATACAAAAGTATAAACAAAGTTTACTGAACTTATTAAGGACTCAGATTCCCTTTACTTCACAAGTGATGATTATTCACGATGTATAAGATGCAAAAAAGAAGTTGGACTACCTTCTCCAGTATGCCACGTATTTAGTGGAGGAAATGACACGGTTTTCTTGAGCCAGTCAACTGTCGCATTATGGAAATCACTCAGACTATACAAATCATGCTGATAATTCGTAGAATTTCCATATCCAGTGACCAAAGGTGCAATAAGTATGTTCACAACCGATGGTAGAATCTTCAAGCAATTTGAATTTACAGTATCACCAATATAGAGTTTCTCTAGCAATAATTTAAAGAGTGATGCAGCCTTTTCATTCCCCCACACATTTTCTTGGAAAAATGTTGTGAGCAAAGATGCTAGTGCTCTCAAAAAAGGTTCCTCAACAGCCTCTAACTCATCAACTGAGGCATGCCATAAGAGATTTAGCCCACTTCCAGCTCCATGGACAAGAGCACCATCAAGCAAAATCGTCAGAATGGAATCTGAAAAACCATGGTCTCTGCTCTTCAAGTAGCTGATAAAAGAAGGTAAAAAGGAACTGAAAATACTGTCGTCAAGCCATTTCCATGTGCACAAAATTTCAGCAGCAAGCCAAGGCCGAGAGTAATCGAATTGATTAATTGGAAAGTTATTCACAGAACCCTCAGCAGAAGAAGGTGATGCCTCAAATACAACACCAGCTATTATTCGATCAAATCCAATTTTAGATACTAGTTTGTCAATCAAAGCAACAAACTTTGTACTTTTGGGTGCCTATAAAACAGAATGTTACCGTTAGCTTCCATTGCCTGCATATAAAAAAAATAACTGCAAAGGATATGATTGAGTAAGCAATTATGGGCAATAAGAAAGAGTAAACAGACATAGTAAGTTCTAACAAAAATGTGTAGACTGGCATAACTAGAGAAAGGGGGTCACAGTTAACACAATTCTGTTCAAAAGACAAAAGGAAAAACAGAGCACAACACAACTCACGTGAATAGGAACATTGTCAGTTCTCAATCTCGCTCCCGTCTTATCTGGCAAGACCCATGATGGCCACGATTCATTCTTACTCAAGAATTGCTCCAACAGCTGCTGTTCCTCAACTTGGTCTCGGCAGAAAAATTCAAAAATATCGAGTGCCCAATGGCAGCATGAAGAAATGAAATTGTCTGAATAATATTTACTATCCATGAACATAATGCATTTTATTGACTGAACCAAAGCAGTTGCCAAACTCTTCCGGCTATTAACGGCAAACACTTTCAACAATTGATTGCATGTTTTGCACCGGAAGGCATGGACGGCCTCATATAATGACAACCTGGTCTCAGTGTTTCCTAGACGCTCTTCATCAAACTTGTCCTCAGAAACATTGACCCAGCTAAATTCCCAGTCAATTATGAAAATTGCAGCCAATATGTCTTGAAGAAGCTCACTATCATCCTCAATTGTACTCAGACAAAAAGAACTACCACTGAGAATATCGAAGGCAAAACGAGTCTTCTCCAAGGCAGTATCAAAAGATCCTATATTCTGGTCTGAGTGACTTCTCCCATTAAACAAAAAAGAACATAGATCTTGAACCCAGGAAAATGCAGAATCCATCACAAAAGTCATTAGTGTCTTACGGACTTCCTTGAATATCAGAGCTGATGTGTTCCATGATACAAAGGAGAAATTATCATCTTTTGATTCCCCACCAAGGACAGCACTGTATAGAAAATTGCAAAAACAGTCTTAAGAAACCGGTAGTATGATCAGCAGAGCATATTCTACTACTCAAAGTCGAGCACAAAGATAAACCTCCTCTCCCCCATCCCACCAACAAATAGCATGTCGAGATTCGATCATTTTACGAAACACGATGTTCATAAATAACAATCACTTCTCAAATTTCCACAATATTGTCAGAAGTCACCACAATTATATGGGGGAACAAAGAGGTGGTTTCCACAAGCTAACATGCTAATGCTAGGGCAACAGTAACATGAAAAGAGTCCTAAAATTCACATGATCCTTGCTTGCATACATAAAATAAGCATATCTGGAACTAAATCCTGGTTATGAATTTGCTACAATTAGAGTAATTTTACGATGGGAGAAATCACAAAACAAAAGAGAGGACATCATAGCTAGATATGCAGTCCAACTCCGGCTACATGTGAAACAAAAAGTGCATTATCTTTATGATTTTAAACTCACCAAGCAACACTCAAATTTACACCACAAAAGAATCATTAGAGGGACGTATACATTCCTAAACAATCCAAACCCCTTCATCCAATTTTTTGCCTCAAAATTTTCATTTGATGAACCAAGTAGAAGGTGAAATCAAATCAATTGGCCAATATTGTGATACCCAGAAGTGGCTGGAGCTCTTAATTCCTTCAAGCTTTCCTAATACATATGCTCAGTTAATCATTCAATTGTTTGAGTTAAGATACACTATAAACATGAACCTGCTTTCAACCTATAAACTGCCTTCAGCAAAGGCATTATTTCTTATATATGAACCGCCATTTTGCAGTTGTCCATAGAAAGAGTAAATGAAAATGAATCACTATTAACATCTTCATAAAAAGAGATTAAACACGATATCAAGGTGAGCTTAATGCAATGCATTTAAAAGATAAAATATTTTAGAGAAAGATTTCTCTCAGCCTACCACAAAAATTTAGCATCGGAATTTCCAAATGGGGGATGGGCTTGTGCAACATAGACAGCAACCAAATCCAGAAGTTCATGACGCCAGTTGTCTTGATACAATGCAGACTGACAAACAGTCTTCCTAGTTCTCTCCCTTACCTTCTCCATCAGAATCGCCAAGATAGATATGCAATTTCTGTCCACGGCCACAGGATCAAAACCAACCTTTTCCCTGTCCACTAAATATGAAATAATTGCATCCCACTGCTCTGAGAAGCACTCATCATCAAGTAAGGCAAGCAAGAGATCAATTCTAGCAGCAATAGAGGGACTAAATCTGTTCAAGCACCAAGGAACAATTATTTCATTGAACGATTTCAGAAACTGTTCTTCTCCCACTTCGCTACATGTAAGCTCTTGAGTTATCTTGCGAGGTCCAAATATGGAGACAGAAACTAAAATAATCTGAACCGCGTCAGGTGCATCCTGAATTTGAGGAGATTTTCACAATGATGTCATGAATGAGTAAAAAAATATTAGTGCCATAAAGAAGAAAAATAAGGACACACAACTAGTAAGAATATAAGGACAACAACAAAGCTCTCTTTATGGATGCATACAAAATATATGGAACTAACCAATAACAAACTATTAGACTATTAGTATGCACATCATTTGAATAAAAGACAGAAGAAATCTCTACTTGTCGAACCAATGAGCCAGAAACCAAAGATGGCTGATAAATGACGGACATAATGCTAGTCTTTAATTAGTGAAAAAAATATATATGTTACATCACTTTTCAGATACAATTATGAAATTCTAGTGGTACGATCAGTACCCCCCATGAGCAGAGGTTAATAAGATTGTGTAAACAAGAGGGGTTACTTGATCTTTCGAATAGCATCTACCTTTTCATGACAAATTAAGCACTCTGACATAAAGCAAATGCCCCAATGTTTTTTATTTCTTATCTTATTTCATGTTCTAACTTATTTAGGAATTTAAGTGCCACTCATGCAGCTCCCAAGTAAGGAAGCCTTTCGAACAAATGAATAACTTTTTCTTAATTAATCTCATAAAAGATGCTATCTATCTGAAGCTTCCCTTCCTTAGAAATTTAGCTCTCAACACATTTTGACTCCTGACATAAAAATTCCTCACTCAAGAAGAGCTAATCAGATGAATTATTAAAGAAACCACCTAGAGTATTCTTCTTCTTCTTTCCCAAAGGTCAAATTTAAGCTGGATTGTGATAATTTAGTTTATCAAATTAACTACTTAGAAAATAATAATCCATAACACTTAAACTAAACAGAAAGAGTACATTATATAGCCTTCTTTAACTTACAAGTGTCTCAATTAATGGGAAAGACTTTTTCAAAGTGGGGCCCACTATGTCAAGCAAAGGCCATGTCTCTCCTTTCTGCACTCCATCAAGTAGGAAAATAAATCTGACTATCTTCTGCACTTTTTGAGAAGAATACTCTGTTTTCTGAAATATATCCAGACAATCCGCTTGAAATTTCGAAGTGAAAATCAAGAGCAGGTCATGTTTTATGTTATGAATCCCAGAAATGATCTTAATGATGCATCTTCCAAGTTCCTCATGATCCCTCGGATACTTAGTGTTCACTCCTTCTCTTGACTCCTTATAAATAGGCTGGATGCTGCTATTTGAATGACCAGTAGAGTATGATGGAAAGGGGAGATCCTGGTCGTTTGTGCTGGCTGTCAATAGATATTCATGCCAGAAAAGGCCCAACAGAATCTCATCGACAAGCTTATACTGTAGACGGTGAATTGCATCTTCCCCATCAACATATCTGATACCAAGGCACAAATAGGTGTTAAGTCTTCAAAAGATATAAGGAAAAGAAGCTACCAAAACCACTTCAAATTTCATGGATAGTTACATAGAGTAGATAACTGCTGTATATTCATCTAACTCCATACCTGGAAGCATTTCTCAAGCTCCAAATGAAACACTCTTCTGCTGCAAGAAAAAATGCAAGCCGATCGGCATGTGATGAATAAGACAGGTTTCTCCCTTCCCAGAGGCTTCTGAAAAACTCAATAAGAAATTTCTCCCCATTGATTGTATTTGCAGGTATTTTTTCTAAAAATAGAACCAGAGCTGGATATGATACTTGCTGAGACCCAAAACAACCATTCTTCAGAAAATTCAACAATCGGTTTACTACAATTTTCTGAACATTCACAGAGGTCCAACTGTTTGGAAAGCTAGTTGTAAAAAGCAACAAAGTCTCCCACATTGATGAATGGCAAGCTGGGTTCTTTTCCTGGAAAGAACCAAGTACGGTTCCTGCAAGCACTTTCACATCTCCTTCACCGATTGTCCGAGGAATGTTTTTCAAACAACTTCTGATCACTGAATATGCAGCTGAGCGAATAACTGGGCTTTGAGACTTTAGGAAGTCCAGAAAATAATTATGATTCAAGAACAACTTTTCTGCAGAAGAAAGAGCAATGCTCCGGGCTTTCACTCCATACTTCGACTCACCAGTTACATATTCTGGACCAGACCTTGCGAAGAAAATGTCATAAAGAGCTGCTACTGCCAGTAATGATGAAGAAAGCACCTGCCATCCAGTATAATAATAACATTTGATTTAGTGGATTTAGTCATTCGATTAAATGAGAACCATACCCATCATTACCTGTTGGTGCATTTCTTCCAGTTCATCCAATGCAGTGGCTTTATCAGACAAACTCTGCGGAGTGAGCTTCAGATTCTCTTCTATGTATGTAAATATTTCCGTTGAATAGAACATCAAGGCATCTACTCTTTTCTCTTGAGCTGGAAAGGCAGTCTGTAAATTAATTCAAAATCAAATGGTTAGCAAAAAGTTCATTCAATTAAGAAACATTTTAAAATTTAAAGATTACATTCGATTGAGAAACAGAAGGAGGATTTAGAAGACTACATTCAGTATACACACACCTGAAATGACCGTTTTGCAGCTTGGGAAACTTCATATATTGAATCAAACTGAGAAAACCACCATGCTCCTATCAAAGGCTTTAGGTGTGGAGCCAAGTCTCTTCTGGAAACGGCAAAAGCAAAAAGTGACCATAGTATAAACCAAAAATAAAAATTGAAAAAAATTAACTAGCATCATATTAGCTATATGCAAAATTGAAAGCAAAACTAATTCTCTATCTTTTCTTTTTCCTTTTTTTGTCAACATCCAAGTAATTTAAAGGCCGCATCATGTTGGAGTTCAAACCCAAGACCTCAGGCCTCAGGCATTAACCACTCTACCACTTGGCCTACACACACACAAAATTAACTCTTTTTCTATTATCCATGAATTAAACAAAACCTAGTTTTTGCCAAAAAAGCGAAGTGTATATTTTAAGTGTATCTCTTTCTCTAATATGATTTGTAGGATAATAATACCCAAAAATGTCGAGATTATATATTTGGGGGGGAGGAGAACACTCTGTACCCAAACCAAGCTTCATATCTTTTGAACAAATCTAGCAGTTTGAAGCAAAAATAAGGAAAAGTAAGGTGAGATTGGACAGTGTTCTTTTACCGAGAAGATTCTAAGTTCTAAAGTTTATGAGGAAAAATACAGCATTGAATTCAAAATAATAATGCAAAGTGGTCTCTTTTTTAATGAAGTTCCACGATTTAGTTGGTTTATTCTCGGCGACTTGGTTGATAGGAATTTGCGAGATAGCTATACTATATCTGCCTAGACAACGGCATTTCTATATACATAAAGGAATCTAGCAGCTTCTAATTTTGTTATATTTTTAATTCCAACCATCAATGACAACATTAAAATAGATCAGTCCTTTCAAATGAACCAAGCACAAACCCCACAACAGTGACAAGATTGGTCATGGTGTCATGTGTTGCTCGTCGTACTTCTCTGCTGTAGTCCAGCAACAGTTTCTTGTACTCAAATGCCTGTGGAAGAGAAAACGAGAATAAAGCGCATAAGAATTTCAACAATGTAGTGATATGTCCATCTCATCCCTTCAACAAGAGCTGGTGAATGAAGATAGAGCACTACTTTAACAATCCAGTTTACATATCAATGGGTAAATTTATGCATATGAGCTTACCCACTGAGGAATGATCATTATTAATTCCTTTGCAGATTTCTCTTCCATAAGTTGAGAAAGTGATGTCAACGCTTTAAGCTGTGAAAAAACCAAAGTAAGCAATCTAGTGTGATATTATATGTTCGACGCAACTGAAAAACATCAATAATTCAACACTCGGATCATCATACTCAATATTTCACAACAATGTAACTTCTATTATAAAGCATATCCAACATTAAACAACTTTGAAGAGAAGAAACATAACTTACTATACACATTACACAAATTAAGGCCTATAGAGCAATAACTATTCTTTATTCCGTGGGGAGATTTATCCTATATCCAGTTATGATGCTTATTAACGAACTTCAACCATCGACACAACAAACCACAGTCGACACAGCATCAAGAACGTCAAGGCCCACAGAATCGGGTAAAGAAAAATTCATTTTAAGATCAAATTTCCCGCGGATACAATTTACCTTGGTTGTAGGATCTTTCCGCGAAAGCCGCTTCAAGTGCAGCGCCAGGTCACCATCAATATCCTGCAATCAAACGAGCTACTTGATTGATAATTAAGTTAAGCTCAAAGTTTTCATCTTTTCAACAATAAAAAACTGACCGACACAGGAGCTGCATCAGGCGTCGATGCGAGTGATGAGTCCACCCGTGAACTCCCGACATAGCCTCCGAACCCCACCGCCGGGGCGCCCGACGGCAACAGCGAAGCAGCCATGCTGCAATTATATCAATTTTCATTTAATTGATTTATCTTTTCGGAGAGGATTTCTCATCCAAAACACTTGACCGAGAGTTTCAAAACAATTCAGGAATTAATTATTCAATTTATTGGGAAAAAGATGGGGAAAAACCTGCTGCTGGAGGGGCGAGACTTGGTTCTTGCAGCATCCCCTTTCGTTCTCCCCATTCTCTGCAGCTCGAATTTGAATCAGCTCAAAAGCTGGTGCCAATTTAAATAAGATTGTGTCGAAAAAAAAGATTCGATTTGAGCTGATAAATTAGTTTCTGTTAATGTTTAAAGGGGGTTTTGGGTTTTGGTTGAAGGAGGGAGAAAAAAAAGGGGCGCTGTTCCAAAAGGAAGAAGACTACCTTATTTATACCCCTTCTGTAAATTACAATTCTGCCCTTAATTTTGTTGGTCGCGCCTAGCCGACTTATTTATAGCTTCTTATATTTTTGTTCCTCACATAGTATTTCGACCGTACAATGCCAAATCTATATCTATATGTCCATATTTATGGAGCCAAAATTAAGAAATCGATTACAAATTTAGTGACAATTTTACAAATATATAATAAAATTGCAGGATTATGTACAATGTCAACTTTGTAATTAGCATAAAAGCATTTTATTATCTGTATGTTTGTTCTTTCTCTTTTTTCCTTTTTTCTCTTTTCTATAGTTAAGTCTATTTCTCAAAATTTTGTTATCCTACAAATTATGCAATGTGTATCTTGAATTAAAGTTTGCAAGAGTTCTAGTAATTTAAAGTTTCTAAAATGAATAATATATGTATATATAGAACTAACATAATTTGTTTTTGGTATTTGTATAATGAGCATGGTCCCTAAGTTAACTCACGCGACGTAGCCACATAAATTGCACTCATACATGAATAATATTTCTTGTGTATACGTACAGAATTTAAGAATTTATTATATACTATTTTAATATACTATTCCATGTTAATTGATATACTTATTCATTGTTAAATAGTTAAATAATTTGAAGTACTCATACAAGTCTTATTTGCCACATTATTATAGCTTTGCATATGAGATGATTTGTTACCTTATTACTCGATCCGAATTGTTTGTATTGAGACAACAATTTTTACACTCCCTTTAAGAAAAACTTTATTAAGAGAGTGACCCCACCTCATTTAATATTAATATCCCCTTTTTGTCCCTTTTATATTTTATTCATTTATTTTTGAAGCACACTCTGGTGCAACCTGCCACTCATGTGCGACCGGGTCAATGGGCCGGGTCAACGGTCAACGCGGGTCGTTGACCGTTGACCTGGCCGTTGACCTTTTTTTTTACAAAAAGTCCAATTTTTAATAATGTCGAGTGCCAATTTGAAACACTAAAAGTGTCATTATAGATAACTACAAGTGTCATATCCAATAAATAATAGTGTCCCCTAAAAACAATAATAGAAAGAGTGCCAATTTGAAACAATAAAAGTGTCATTTTATATAATTACAAGTGTCATTT
>JAYJMF010000001.1:3174983-3189257 GCA_036873715.1 Salvia sclarea | reverse complement strand
GCTATTTCTTTACACAATAAATTAATCATGTGTAATAATTGACTGTTAGACGTGCGACGCACGTCCTCTCAACTAGTTACTATAAATGGAATATCATAACTTTTTTAGTGGACGAATAAAAAAGAATTGTAGAATATTTTTTGTAATCGGGAGAGTATTTGGTTTGTAAAAATGTGTTAATTCTGGCATTGAGGTTGAGGGAATAGTCACTTCAAATAGAAGACAAATTCGTTCCCATCTTTAAATAAACCTTTTTGACAGTTTCTGAATCTCTCTAGCTTTCTTCATTAGCCATTGAAATCCAAATATCTCTTCGCACTTTGTTTTAGCCAGGTCACCCGACTCTTACTAAAATAAGTAAAATCTTAATCAATGACAAATATAATGAATACTATTAAAAAATAACTAGAATTCAAAAGGTTTGTAAAGATTAATTTGGCCTTTAATTTCATATTGCTTCTAGTAGGCCTGAAATTGAATATTCAAGAAGCATTTTCTAGAGTTTCTGACAACCTTGATTATTCATCAATCTGTGGAAAATAAGCCGTGAAGAATATACTTTGTACTATTTGATATAAAATGGTAAGCGAACTAATTAATGCCAACTATTCCAAATTAAAGTGATTTATCAGTTTATTCTGTTATTAAAATTCACATTTTCTACTGCTTATATTCTACTCCTTCGTGAATCTATGCTTCATATTTTGCGAGCTAATTAGCTAACGTTAAGTTCAAATAACTTACGAACAGCTAATTTTAATCAAAATCTTATTCCTAATTATCAACCAAAATATTAAATTAAAATTAATGAAAATAAAACCAAACCAACCGTTGAGTTCTACAATTTCAGACGAGTTATTTAATAATTTAATTAGCGTGAAATAACTGTTGGTTACCAAAAAAAAAGATCCGCCTGAATCACAAGGTTTGAGTAAAAAGTCAATACTATTGACTCCAAGAGTAAGGGGAAATTCAATTTGGTTGAAGAATTTGAGATCATTCCATGAATCTTACTTCAGTCGGTCTCCCAATTTCCACCTCTCACCAACTTGTATACTATTCGCCGGAAGAAAAAAATCCATAATTGATCAACGATGGCGGGGCTTCTGACCCACGCGCCTCGTCTCCATTCTGAATTCTCCTCGCCGGCGGCTTTTCGCGACGCGCCGATGAGTTCTGTCGTGCCGGAGATTGAGACTGGCGGCGGCGACGCCGTGTATGTGGCGGTGGGGAAGTCGGTGGAGAAGACGGCGGCGTTGCTGCAATGGACTTTTGGCATGTTTCCAGGGCGGGAAATTTGTTTGATTCATGTGCATCGACCTTCTCCCCTCATTCCCACTCTGTGTAAGCTCATCACTGTAGATAATTTAATTATTGGGTGTTAATTTTACCAGTATAGTTTACAATCAGGAAATTATTTGGAGTTGGAGAAAACATAGGCGGAGGAAATGGTTGAATTGATGGAATTTACTTATAGAGATATGTTTATTGATCTTATTTCTTTTCTGTTTTTTCTTATTTGTGTTGCTAAAATTTCTTGCAGTGGGGAAACTACCAGCTACTCGAGCAAGTCCTGAAATTGTAGCAGCATTTAGAAATAAGGAGAGAGAGGAGATGGAGAAACTCTTATCTGCTTACTTAATGACTTGCAGCAGATCAAGGGTATATTTCATTGATATATGCATTACTTTTTTCCCTGTATAAATTTACTACTCCCAACTTCAAATGTTGACAAGATATGATTGTTGTAAAGATGAGCCGTATAACCAATTGAATTGGAAATCTCAAACTCTCATCAGATTAGCCCTGGAGGTGATAATGGTAGCATTTGAATGGGATTTTTTGATGAAATTCTATATTTATGCAGGTTAGAGCAAGCATTATCACTGCTGAAGCTGGTGAAGTTCAACAAGGGATTGTGGATTTAGTAAATCTGCATACTATAAGGAAACTTGTTGTTGGAGCAATTCCAGAGTATGTTTCACTTTCTCCCTGTTTGCCAGTGCTCTACCGGTTTATGATATACTTTACGTGCTCTTGATTTTGGAGTCCTCAACGTGTTCATTGATAGTTGACTTCTTGAAATTCTTGCTTGACTTCAGTTCATATACTTGAAATCCCTTTCCTGTGTTTTTGAAGATTGAGAAGTAATCATCTTAAAACCTTGGGAAAAAAAAAGTTTTATGTTTTTGGACATTCTACCATTTCTGTAATTGAGTTTTGGCCTAAGCAGTGTGGAACATGGCCTATACCAAGTCGTGATAACCTTATAGGGACTCATGCTGACTTGAGCACGACTCACAGTTATTCGATATTTTTCATTTCCTGACGGGTTGTAAGGGTAATAACGTATTTTCGTTATATGCCTCTCCTATGAAAAGCTAGGTATAGCAAATGTTTCAGTATCTCAAATGGGTAAAAGTACAGTTCTCTCAAAATTCTTATTGCTTATTCCTAATTTTTGATACAGTTTCGTGAAAGGGAAAAAGAGCTCCTGCAAGGCCTGCCATGTTTCAAAACATGCTCCACCATTTTGTGAGATGTGGTTTGTCGACAAAGGAAAGCTAATCTGGAATAGAAAAGCTCCGACAAGCTTAAGCATTGCAGATGATTTCAGATCCTGCTCCTTAAACTCTGTCCACAGTGAGGTTATATTCTTTCATAAAGTCTCTTGTTCTGTTTCAGATAGGAAATTATGTTGACATGGGACAGAATCATGTACAGGAAGAATGTGTTCAAAATTCGTGTGATGCGCTGCACAGCGATAGCACATCATCCTCAACGAGCTTTAGTTCATGCACTGGAAGCACCACCTTGAAGGAACCAAGAGAATCTACGTCTACTTTAAGAGCAAAGTCTGAGGAAGAGTTGTGCATTCAGGTTGCAAAAACACATGTTGAAGTTGATGAATCAAAAGATGAAGCATATCGAGAGCTCCTAGAGCAACAAAAGCTGGAAGTCGAGGCTCTTGACGTGATTAATAAGGTGAAACTGGAGTTGCTAGACTTCATTCTCTCTTTTTTTGGGGGTCAATTAACAAGGAAATTTAAAGGTCGCGTCACAATGGACTTGAACAAGGCCTCAGGCATTAACCACTCTATTACTAGACCAACATACACACACAAGCTAGACTTCATTCTCACATTGTCATCCTATCCTATTATAATAGGTGCTAATAAATTTTTTGATGTATCTTGGTCATGAAATATCTTTTTGTGATCTCTTAGGTTAAAGAATTGGAAAGTTTTTACTCTCATGAAGTAAAACTTCGAATAGATGCTGAAGATGAACTTACAATCACAATTCAAGAACAAGAAAAGCTACTTGAAGAAAGAGAGAGAATTACTCAAGAGTTACAGAAAACTTTGCGGAGTATAGCTGTCCTAGATAGTCGTGCACATGAAGCAAACCACAGACGTGAAGAAGTTGCTGCGGAGTTGAATCTTATTCAGGCTTCCGTTGCTACTTTGCGGAAGGAGAGACAGAAACTGCAGAGGCAGAAGAGTGAAGCTACGAGATGGCTTCATAGATGGAAAAGTCACGAACAATGTGAAGATGCAGATAAGAACGAATTTCTTGGTTTCGGAGGAGATGCATACGAAATGCCAGAGTTTTCATTGTCAGACCTGGAGGCTGCTACATGCTGTTTCTCTGAGAATTTCAGCATCGGACGAGGAGGGTATGGCATTGTGTACAAGGGGGAAATGTTGGACAAGACTGTTGCTGTCAAGAAGCTCCATTTGTACAATATGCAGAGGCAGCTGGAGTTCCACCGAGAGGTAGTTCCTCGTTTCCTCTCCAACAACCCTGGCCGCCCTTCCAATTTCTTGAGGCACATTATGGTTCATCCACCCTAATTAAATCCTAATTGTGGTTAATAAACCCTAAATGGGGATTAGTGACCCTAATTGGGGTGGATGAACTGTACATCTGGATGTACACAAGTTTTTGCCTTTTTCTTTCTTTTGTCATGCTAATCCTCCATCCTTTAACTATGAAGGTTCTATGTCTCGGCAGACTGCATCATCCTCATCTTGTGGAACTAATTGGAGTATGCCGAGAGTCTTGGTTGCTAGTTTATGAGTATTTGCCCGGTGGTAGCCTCCGTGAGCACCTTTCAGATAACAGCATTGATGCCCTTACCTGGAAGATGAGAACACAAATTGTGGCTGATATTGCAAGCGGCCTTCTGTTCTTGCATTCTTTCAGACATAAAAGGATCATACACGGAAACTTGAAGCCTGAGAATATCCTCCTGGATTCTCAAAACAGATGCAAAATTAGTGATTACTTGGATCATATGCTTACAGCTGGCCAAGCTGCTCGCTGCCCTAGTTTTCGTGGCTGTTCTGGATCGAGTGGTTGTTTATATACTGACCCAGAATCTCATAGAACTGGAGCACTGAGCCATAAGTCTGACATATATTCACTTGGGATAATCATACTTCAGCTAGTCACGGGAAAGACTCACGGAGGTTTAGTTGGCGAGATACGCAGGGCATTATCATGTGGCAAAGTCGAATCCGTCTTGGATTTTTCTGCTGGAGACTGGTCGACATATGTGGCTCGAAGGCTGGTGGATTTGGGGTTGCAATGCTGTGAATTGTACAGTAGGGAAAGACCAGAGCTTACTTTGTTGCTTGTTAAGGAGCTGCAGTGTATGCCTTTCTTGGAAGAGCAGACAGTGCCATCCTTTTTCTTATGCCCGATTCTTCGTGTAAGTACAAAGACCAAATAAAACAATTGGTAAAGTCATCTTGTTGGCTTCTCGTTGTGTGCTTACATTACACTGGTCTCATTTCAGGAAATAATGCACGACCCTCAGGTGGCAGCGGATGGGTTCACGTATGAGGGAGAGGCAATACAAGAATGGCTGCGAAACGGGCATGATACTTCACCCATGACGAACGCGAAGTTAAGTGACTTAAACCTAACCCCCAATCATTCCCTAAGGCTTGTTATTCAAGAGTGGATTGGAAATCTTAAAATCACCTCATGATAATTGTTAAAGATTCGATGTTAGTTAGCATGTACATAATGTGTAGACAGTTAGAAATGCAGTGATTATTCACAGATTATTACAGAAATTAGTTGCATAGAAACACTGTATATCTCTTTTCTTTATTGAAACATCACTGAACCATAGAGGATGACACCGATATTCAATTTGATTTACCAGAAGTAAACTGTGCTTATACTCAAGATTACAACATATAATGTTGTTCAATATGCCTAGCACTCTGATCACTCATGTTGTCCAGTGAAATCAAGTAGCAGTGATCCCATTCGATCGAACAGAACAGAATACGAGCATTC
This sequence comes from Salvia sclarea, assembly GCA_036873715.1. Taxonomy (NCBI): domain Eukaryota; kingdom Viridiplantae; phylum Streptophyta; class Magnoliopsida; order Lamiales; family Lamiaceae; genus Salvia; species Salvia sclarea. Next base: position 3,183,941 of record JAYJMF010000001.1, on the reverse strand, counting down.
CTTTTGGTTCTCAATAAGCCTGCAACTCATCTGCACCCGAGAGCAGTGACATAGCCGTTAGATTCTTGGAATCTTCAAACGGATGATGATCTTGATTTTGTATCTTCGATGTTTTTATCCTAGAGTCGTCTCTCCGCTCTCCCAACAGGGGCTTCTTCTCTCCCGTGCAGGTCCGGCTTCTTTCAATGAGTTCTTTCTCAAGAATCCTCTTTGTTGGGGCCAGATTCTCTTTTGAATCGACAAGAGGGGTCGTTTTTGTAGAGGTGGGGGTGATTGGCTTCTTCTCTGTTTGAGTTTTGGTGGTAACATCTTGGTAAATGGAGATGAGATCTTCTTGATTGGTGTGGTGAGTGAAGTCGGAGTTGCATCGGTCGAGTGATTTAAGGGATGATTGTTGGTGCTGTGTTTCTTGATCTGATGAAGCCCTGATGCAGAAGCTACCAAATCCTTGAATCCCTCTTGAAACTTTCCTGGCCTTATCTCTTTCTTCTTTGAGAAGAGGGCCTTTCTCTAACAGATTCAATACTCTCTCTGATTTCTTCCTCACATTCACACCCCAGTCGAATCTGTAATTAAACAAGAATCCTAACTAAAATATTCCACAAACAGAAACAGAAATAGAAAAGAAATACCCTTTTTCATCAATATAGTTGAAATTGTTCATTTGTGTGATGACATCTCTGTCGCCTTGAAACTCCTCTGCAACTCTTTCTGGGCCATGGGTCAACAAGTGTTCTAGAACCATGAGAGCCTTGTATGAAGCCCTCCAATTCCTCTTCTCAAAACTTACAAATCTACCACACATGGAAAAATAAATAAAATAGTATTAGACATATAAGAATGAGGAGTGATGAATTGGGTTTGAAACCTTTTGTGAAGGATGTCAACGATTCTCCAAAAATCATCGACCTCGAAAGCCGCCTTGGATATCGTCTTCAGCGTCCGAGCATCCGGCCCTCCCGGATTCCCATTTGTGGCCTCTTCAGCCAATCTTGATCAACACACACAAAATTTAAAAAAAAAAAAAATGAAAAAACATACATAGAGAGGGAGGGAGAGAGAGTTACAGTTGTGCTGGTGTGACATCAGTGAGAGCCAATCTTGCAGTTTTAATCTTCTCTTTGAGGAAGAAAGAAGCCTGCTTCTTGAATTGATTGAAAATGGGGCCATTCATACTGCCACTGCTGCTGATGCCACCAAGGATCGACATATTCTTTACTAAACTAATCCTAGAATATGAAGCAGCCGTGGGAGAGGAAGAGGGAGACAATTTCAAAGCAGTTTACTCAGATTTAGTGGTAATAAATATTTTGAAGAGTAATGTGTTTTGTCTGAGAGCGACTGGCCGGACTTTCCGAGTTGGTATAGATGTAGATGTAGTTGTGTACACTATTTATGGTTCATGTGGAAATATATGAGATTTTGAATTCAATTCACAAAAACCAGTGTTCAAATATTTACTACTCCCTCCGTCCCTCAATCGTTGGTGCACTTTCCTTTTTGGGATGTCCCACCAATTTGGTGCATTTCCTTTTATGGACATTTTTACCACACACACAACTTTAAATATAATATATTCTTATCACTACTTTATACAACTTACACTACTTTTTCAACTCTCCTTAATTCCCGTGCCGAAAAGAAATGCACCAACAATTGAGAGACGGAGGGAGTAATATTTTATTGCTATATGTCAACATCTCAAGGGTGTAGTGTAGGGATAGAGCAGTAGAAGTCCGGCTTTCACGTTTGAAATTTGAAATTTTCCTGTTTTCTGATGAATGGACACGTGGATCTTCAACTGAATCACGCCCAGGGCCCCACGCAATTTTTCCCATCAAAATACTCAAATTCAACTTATTTACTATAGCATTATTGAGTTTTGAGATAAGATATCATGATTCATGACTCACCTAAGTTAAGCACGTATGCTGCTTCTAATAAGATTTCTTTAATCTTTTGTTAAAAAACCTATTAAAATATTAAAGCAAATGTTTAGCTTGGTCTATGGAGCGATAGATGTTGCGCCTATTTTATAGGGCCAACTAACATTTTGTACCTACAAATAAGCATTAATGGAAGTAACTAATTTTGGGCTCTAATGGCTGAACAAGTAATGGGCTTGGACTCTAGTGAACGAAAAGACAATTTTGGGCTTATTGAACGGGCTGCAGATATTTTATGGGCTAACACAAGTTTGCTAGTTATCATTTTAAGTCATTAGGATTATCATCTTACTGCTCAAGCCTCAACTAATAACAAAAATAAACATTAACCACAAATTTGCGAGTTTCAAATCGCGTTAATTAGTTTTATTCTGTATTATTCTTTCACAAAAAAAATTGTGCATCCATTATAATTAGATTCAATTAAAATTTATAACTAATTCCGTCCCACTTCAAATGACCCAAAATATTTGGCCATACAAATTAAAAGAATTATAATTTAAGAGATAAAATAGGGGGCCAATTGCTTTATACAATATTATAAGATAAGATATACAAATAAAGTATAATTTTTGATATAAAGTGGGGGGATCTACTTAATTTTATTTCCATATTAGGTATAAGGTCTTTATTTGTGAGACATCCCAAAATTAAATTTGGGTCATTTGAAGTTGGTCTAATATTTTTAACTACAATTAAGTTCAATTAGTATGGATGTACCGTGCATCTTAATACAACAAATATATACTTCCTCCGTCCCATTATAATTGGTCCATATTTTTTGGGCACAAAAATTAAGGAAAGACTTTAGTAAAGTATATAGTGTTAAGGGCCCACCAACTTTTTTGTGGTTTATGTGTTAAGATTTTGCATTTTTTGGAAAGGACCAACTGTACTGGAACAATTCAAAATGGTAAGAGGGTCAATTGTAATGGGACGTAGGGAGTACACAATAGTATAATAGGTATTCCTTTCATCCCATAATAGATGACTCGTATTTCTTATTGGGTTGTCCCATAATAGATGGTTCGTTTCCCTTTTAGGAAACTTTTTTCACCCACATAACTTTAAATAATTAGTGCATATGAGTAAATATCATTTTAAACCCTGAACTGTATCAACTTCATCAAAAATATCTTGAACTTTAACAAATATTTTTTTAAACCCCAAACTATTGACTTTTTATAAAAAAATACCTTGTACAGTATTCTTCTTTCGCTCCCAAAATCCTTTTAAAAATTAGTTTTTCAACGTGGATATACTTGGATTTGTTGGCAAGCCGTATGATGAAAGTAGAATATTTGAAGAAAAATAAAATTTTCAACCCATATACTTGGATTTCTCATCGAAATGGAAAATGAACGTAGGGTATTTTTAATAAAAAGATTATAGTTGGGGTTTTAAAAAAAATATTTATTAAAGTTCGGAGTATTTTTGATAAAAAATTGATAGTTTGGAGTTTAAAAAAATATTTATTAAAATTCAGGATATTTTTAATAAAGTACGTATAGTTCAGAGTTTAAAATGATATTTACCCAATATATATTTATTTCATCACTTTACACTATTTTACACTACTTATTACTTTTCCTCACTTTTTAAATCTAAAAAATGATTTGACTAATCATCGCAGTCAAACAAGGCGTGATCCACTTTTTATCTTATGAACTGATCAAAGATTCAAAGTCGTAATCAATTTTTCCCGAGTCAGTCATATTCCATAAGACTTTGTTCATGGACTTTTAGTATCGTTTGGTACTTGTTTGCTTAATCATATGGAATAAAATTTTATATATGTTTAATTAGGATATTTCTTACCGTTTGATATATTAATAATTTAATATTATGAAACAAATAAAATATTCATTTATCATATATATCTATTACACTATTGAGCAACAAAATTTCTAATATATTGATATGGCTAATAAGGTAAATAGGTTCCTTCAAAATTTATTATGAATCTGTAACCATGAGTTAATAGTATAAGGACAAACATATGTTCAAAAAGTATAGAGAAATATTGATAAGACGGAAATATGAACAAATTGAAAAGGGAAAAAGACGATTCTAAAATTTAGAATTTCCCTATGAAAAATCCAATTACTGCAGATAGTGTTATACAACAACTTTTTGTCAGTTTTGACGTGATGAACATAGACATTGACAATACTAGTATATTATATAAACATAAAAAATTAATATGATCACGAGACATGGAGTTCAAAATTGAAGTGCTAATATTCAAAACATTCTCGATGACATAATCCCCAAATATCTATCATACAGAGATGTCCAAACACGTGCAACAACGTTTTATTGGATACATGCATTCTATTTCATGTTTTTGAACAACGTTTTATTGGATACATCCATTCTACTTCATGCAATTGAATTTCCTTCAGCATCAATTCTTCTGGCTTTAATTAATATCAGACAAATGATATATCACTTTGTTGAAATTTCAAAAAGATTTAGTAACATCCCCTAAAATATGTCTTAAATTTGAATATTTTAATAGAATCTCCATCATTTTCAAATCTTCACCTATTGTCTTGGGCGGGCTCGTAGGTGGCCCCAATCCGCCCAGAACTGGGCAGATGAGTCGAACTTGTTTTGTCAGCTTTAGTCCCCCAAGTTTTAAACAACAACGCTCATACCCCTTTACAAGAGCTGATCATTGTCATAATTTTCTAAATGAACCTTTTTTACAAAATTACAAGAAGATATTTAAATACTTATTTTCGAGAAGGCTCTTCTCTAGTGAGCTTATCATGTACTTGGGCATCTAAGTCAACATTCATATTTTTGGTTCAAATCATAGTCATTAATGCGATTTTTTTAATCGGTGCAAATTTGACTTGGACCATTTATGAATACTATTGCTACCACCACAAAATGGGTTCAATCACTTAAGTCCTTTCTTCCCCACTGCCATAATTCATACTATGACTTTAGTTCTCTAACAAAATCTTGGTCCAATATTTAATGACAAGATAATAGTCAATCGCCTCACACCACTAATTAAACCTAATCCCAACCTCCCCACCTACACTTCATTTACTCCCACAATTTTCAATCGGTTAGCTGCTAGCAGTTAGAGAGATGACAAACAATATCTATCTCTATACAAATAAATAGGTTTGGATAATAATAAGCAAGAGATGCGATCGTCTAGGGCTCAAGGCTAAAAGGGGTCGAAAAACGAAACTATATAAGTAACATAATGCAAGATATTGATACGAACAAAAGAATCCCTTTGGAAGGGGGTCATTTATTTGAAAGATTACAATTTAACTATGACAGAGGATGATTATTTAACCTTTACAAACAGCACCACCCAAACCAAAAAAAGAACAACTAAGTTCTTGTTTAATTCTCAGAGCTTAGTTGTTTAATACAGAAATGTGATTAGGAATAGAAAAGTGAACAAAATTGGGTACCTGGATGGTTCTTTTTTTTTTTTAGAATAAGAGTATTATTCTACTTCTGAATTTTTTCCTAATTTATGCACATGATCTCCATATCCTTCCCTCCAACGAAATCACTATTATCGAGACGTCGTCATGGTAGCGCCGCCGATCCCCTTGTGGTATTTCCAGTAGTTCATGGAAATCCATACCTGAAACAACACATACCAAACTTTAGTTTTCCATAAATCAAAATAAATAAATAAAAAAGCAGAGCTTTTTTCTTCTTCTTGGTGAAGTGAAGCAAACACATACCAGCCCTTTTTGCTGCTCGGAATAGCAACTCTTCGACGAGATGCTGAGCAGGATCACCTTCCGGTGACCAAGAAATGAAAAGCTCGACTTCGGATACGGCCTCTTCGTTCGTGAAGTACTGGTAAAGCCCGTCCGATGACAGTATGAGGAACCTGTCCGAAGCCCCTAAGTGGTGATGGTAAAGCGATGGTAAGCAGTTTATGTATGGTGACTCTCCAACAAAGTCGATTCTAAACATCTCAAGGAGCGCGTTGTTCCACTTGGGCTGCAATGAAAATATTCGTATTGACAATCAAAATCAGAATCAATCGTGTCGAGGGCACAAGGCATTAGTAACAGATTAATAGGCTAGCGTTTATAGATGAATAAATAAGATAAGAAAAAGTTTCTCCAAAAAGAGCTGCAGTCAATTTCACTACTCCTAAAGCATGGAAGATTCTTTCTCACCAAAGGAGTTGCAGTCAATTTCACAATATTCTTCTCATTTTTTCACTATACTTAACATGGATAAAAGAATCTCATCTACTCCATTCATGTAGTTTAGCTTCAACCAAATTTCAGTAATCCACTTTCTATCAAACAGCCATCCATTCAATTTCCCACTACAAGATTCCAATATAAAGCGAATGCAACTATGAGATCATCGCGCGTGTGGCCCGTAAAAGGTACACATAGAACCAAAAGGAACAACACAATATTCATTTTATACTTTCTACGAGGATCAGATGCACAACAACAAGTACACATTGCACGATGGTGAAATCAACGATGCTTTATCAAGTAACCACTAGGCACTAAAGAATATGCTCATAAAGATCATACCTGCTTGAGAAAGCCGGCACCAAAGGCCCGAGTGACCTTCAACGAACCTTTCACGCGCTCATTCACCACAGCAGAAGCATCATCAGGATGTTCATTCCTAATTCTTGCAACTTCCTAAGAGACCACAATCAAATCAACAAAATGATCAATCAACCAACCAACCAACCAACCAACGAATAAAGCAAGCTTAATCCGAATTTAGAGGATCATAATCTATACCTCTTCGACAGAGGTGCTATGGTCCATGGTGAGCTGCAAAGCAGCCAAGCTAGGTTGAGGATTAGACATATAATCATCATCATCATCATCAAAATCTTGAAGATCATACAATGTTTCCTCATTGATCCTCTCCAAGTCTTGACTCCAAAGATCAGGCTGCTTCTTCCTGGCTAAAACGGCGCGACTATCGCCCACATTCATCACATACACATCCTCCCCCTTCATCAACATCACAAGCACACAAGACCCCATCAAAGCCAGCTCAGGATTCTCCATCACCATCTTATCAGCAAGGTCCAAATAGGCCTCCTCGGTCTTCTTGAGGGCTTGAGAGAGAGCCTTGAGCACGTCCCCGTGGTTAGCCTCCCCCGTTGCCTTCGATCTCAGCTGCTCCTTCAACCTCCTATCAAGCTCCAACCTTTCCCTGTCCCATTCCAACCTCCACGCCCTCTGATACTCCTCCCATTTCCTCGCTGCTCCACGGTACTTGTATCTCGAGTTTCTCCCTCTCTTTTTCCTATAACACAAATCTCCAATTGTATCCCCATTTGAACTGGGGTAGCTCTCTTGCTCCACACATCTTGAGCATCCATCTTTAGTCCTATCCTCCCTCGAGGCGTCATCATTCTCGTTCGAACCCTGTGTCTCAGAACTCGAATTCTCGATTCCAATTTGGGGATTTGTGAACCCATTATCATCCCAGAGCAAACCCTTGAGCTCCTTATGCACGGCCGAGTACAAATTGGATAGCAGATAATCCGGCGCGTCGGGGCCGTTGAATCCGTCGTAAATCCCCACAAACATCCACCCGTGCTCCTCGGAGACGACAACGTGGACGCGATCCTCTCCCGCCTTCCCCTGCGCCCACTGCAGATTCGAATCGTCATCATCCAAGCTGCATTCGCTGCTGAAATTGACACTGCTGTTAACAGTAAGCTCATTCTGTTTCTCCGAATTCATCACCCAATCGCTCTCCCTCATCGCCATCACGCCCTTAATCGGCGCGACGATGGAGTTCTGGCCGCGGGAGAGCCCTTTAGAGAAGGCCCGCCGCAGGGCCCGAAGTAAGGAAACCTTCCTCGATCTTGGGCGGAGCGCGAATCCACCGTGGGAGAAGCTTCTCTGGAACTGATCGGAGGAGCCCTTTTCGAGCGGTCCGGAGAAGATCCCGCGATCGAGAGGGCCCGACATGAAGGCCCGCTCAATCGGGCCCGACATAAACCCCCTTTCGACAGGGCCCGAATTGAAAAAGGGGCCGGAGTAATTGGTGGAAGGGTTTCTCGGAATTGGCTGGAGAGGGATGGAGGCGAAGGAGGTGGAGCCCTCGAAGGCGGAGGCGCGGTCGATGCTGTTGTAGGAGTAGACGTCGAGGAGCGCAGTGGAGAGAGGGGTGGAGGTGTTGGCGCTGACGGCGGCGCCGGAGATGGATTTGAATGTGGTGGTGTCGGATTCGGAGTGGACCTTGTTGGAGGAGAGGCGGGCGAGCTCGGGGCGGATGTAGCAGAAGGAATGGCCGAGATCGTCTAAGGGATCGGAGATGACCATGCCGGCGGCCAGCTCCTTGCGCCGGCGGCGGGCGTCGTCGGCGGTGGGACCGGCTCCGGTGAAGCACACCGTCAGCTTCCCCACGCCGTTGCCCATTTAAAAAAAAGATTGAATCTTCTTTTAAAAAGGGTTGGGAAATGAAATGAAGGGATTGTTTTAGTTGACGAGCGCGGAGTTTTTGAAGCTCATTTGGGAAAAAATGGGGGAACTTTTTGGGAGTATGAAAAAGAAGGGGGTGATGAAGGAGAGAGAGGGAGACGTTGACTTTGGCAGAGAAGTGTTTGATTGAGGTAATAAAAACAGACGACTGGGAATCAAGGGCAAGGTGGATGCTCTCTCTCTCTCTCTCTCTCGCATTTATTTGAATTTTTTAATTTCGACATCTTTTCCTATTTATTTCGGCCTTGTGGGCCTCAAGGGAGATATACTTCAAATGTTTCATTGGAAGTCTACTATCAAATTTTTTACTTTCCTCATACAAAACTTTTACATCATACTTCCGAGCACGAAAATTAAAATAATACAGTATATTTTTATATATAAAGTAATGGACTCCATTGAATTTGACTTAAAACAATTTTTTAGGCTTGTATTATTATTACTTAACATTTCAATATTAAAATATACTCCCTCCGTCCACGAAGAGTGTTCCACTTTTGCCATTTTGGGTGTCCACAAAGAGTGTTCCATTTTCCTTATTT
>JAYJMF010000001.1:3092340-3174883 GCA_036873715.1 Salvia sclarea | reverse complement strand
CCTAGTCATATTTTTATAAATAAAAAATAATAATAAGGATATTTTTGGTACACTATCAATAGTTTATGTCTTTTATTAATATTATTGAAAGTTCAGAATATTTTTGGTACAAGCCACATAGTTTAGTATTTAATTTGATATTTGCCCCAAAAGAAATGAGTCGATATTTGTGGACAGAGAAGTAAGTAATAAATTGAAGTTGGGTGATCTTATGGTTTAAGTGACGTGGGTTGTGAGGATGAGAAAGTGAGGCATTTAAGAAAGTGCAAAATATCATATAGTTAAAATGTCAAAAGTAACTAGTAAGAGATCTCGTGATTTATTTATTAATATTTTTTAAGTTAGCTATTGATAACGCACATAAATGGGCCAACTAACTAATGTGTGGTCGGACCAGCAAGTAAATGGGCTGATGAAACTAAAAGGGAAGACAGATTGGTAAGTTTCATGAAAGTGGATAAAACATTTAAAAAATCTATTTCCAAAGTGACCACCTTTTACATAATTTACAACAATATTTTATGAAACTTATTTTTATTATATTTTCTTAAATCACCAATGCCTAAATTAAGAATCCCCTCATGAAGTTTCTTAAAACGGCTGGTCAAAATATGTGGTTCCTATTAATATATTTTTTTTTTCCTCTCATTATTAATACTAAATATGTACATTAGATAGAATAATCGATTTACTACTTTTTACCTATAAAAGATATAATAGTCGATGAAATGAAACCGCAGTCAAGGGAAAGGAGTTGACCATGACATTTAATTAACTGGATAGTAGTACCATATGTATAATCAAAATTAATTAATTAATTGGGTATTTTGAAACAATGACGTTGTGATGGATTGTAGCATGAGATAATAATAATGGTGGGAGTGGGAATGCGTGTAGGCCACATGGTTCGCATGTGGGCCTCCAAATGCTTATATTCTCAATTCACATGCCTGAGTTTTCAAATCTCCTTGCTCAAATTAATTTCTTACCATGCTAAATCAAATTTAACCACATAATAAACTTTATTCAAATTAAAAATATACACCCAACACATCGTCTAGAACGTCGATCGAAGATTCAGTTATTGGGAAAAGTTAATGCAAAGACCTTTTAGGTTAAGTATATATTAATCTATCATAAAATCTTATTAATTAAACAGAATCAAGCATAACAAACTAACAAAGATTTGTGTATGAGTGTACATGTCTTGAACCGGATCTTGATCATGAAACTAACCTAAAAGAAAAATATTTCAATTTTCTTGAGTAACTATAGCTGTTAATTATGGATGCATGCATCACATTTTATGTAAAAACATTAGTACGACCCTAGTCACGATCTGCTGGAATTTTAGTCGTACGATTGTCGCTTTATCAATTAGATCGTGTTATATGAATCAAATATTTTATTTATATATAAAATGATGCTACAATTAAAAATAAAATTGAGCTAGATAAATATCAATGTGATGCTACATTTACAGCTCACTCATCAGTCTAAATCAGCATATTTTGCATTATAAGCACGAGTCAATTTGAGTCCCAAAAAGCAGAAGTACTATCAATATCAAATGTAATACAGCCATTTCTTTATTTTATAATTCTATACTATGCAAAATACCGAATATTCGTTTATTTTACTCATTTTCATTTTCTGCTCAAACTTTTTCCAATCATATAATCTTGAATCATAATTATATATCTTTCGAATATAATTAATCTCTTATCATATATATTAATTAACATAAAAAATATTCATTGATCATATCAACACATATATATATTTGTTCCTAGTTTAAATTTCATCTACCTAGCTAGCTTGTACATAATTTTTGTAAGGTAGTGAAATGAAAATGAAAACATATGTGTATAGTGGGTGAAGAGTAAATAGGAGATTATGATGAAAAAGTGAAAAAAGCTTCACCACACATAATGGGAAGAAGTAATGATAATAGTGGAGGTGATGTGAACAAACAAACCAAAGTTTGAAAATGAGTGACCAATAGACAATGGTCACATGATTTATATTTGTTGATAGTACAAACATTAGCAGCAGTTCTGTTCTGTTTATTTCTCATATTATAGTTTCATATCTACAGTTGACTGGTCAAATTTTGAATTTTCAAATAATCTCAACAGTCAAATGATTCCCAATCAAACTACCAACTTAATTAGCATCCTATAAACATTGTCGATTCGCATTCAATTTTGATGTCGCCGCTTGCGTTCATCAAAATAATCAAACTATGTTCACAGGTGGTTAACCAACTATAAATCGAAATTTTAATTCGCCGTATAATTTTGATTCGATAATGTTCCAAGATTCTGCCTAATTCTGCTGGATTAATTAATATAAATAAAAAATAGTACAGATGGGATTAATTAAACTCGTAAAACTGTTCAATATTTAATAAATCGAATTAATTAAAAGAGCTCGAACAAATAACGTGCCGTTAAACTCGCCTTATCAATCACCATATTTGAAGATAATGACGTTGGACATACGAAGCAAACAAATAATATAAGATTCATATGATTATGATATAAATATTTGATTACCTTCTAGAGTAAATTTAAAAGCTAATCTCACTTCACTATCATGTTTCCGAAAATATGTTACTCTATTTTTGATGAAATTAACTCCACCACAATCTTAGTTGTTGTTGTTGTATTTTAATATAATTATTGTTATTTTGACTTAATTATTATTGTTTGATGAAGCAGCACAATCTTATTTTACTATTAGGTACAAAATTTTCTGACGCTGGCGCCGAGCCCTACCATGTGCCTATGTTACTCTCATCTATTCTCTTTTAACTTAAATACATACAAAAATAACTTTAATCTGTTGACATTTGACTACTTTTAGAAAGATTTGATGCTTTTAAACTTAGATAATCACTCGGTGCAATCATAATACAGTATCCCATTTTAGCAACAACATGGACTAGTTTATCAATTATCGAAATGCCTAATTGCCAAAGATAATACGATGTTTGGCAACCACATCATCCATAATTTTTACATTTATAACAACAAAACTTGCTCCATTAGCTAAACAGCCCAATTTAGTGATACATGTTGAACTAGGCTTGATTAAAAATTCGGGATGTCGGAATTGCAAAAAACAAAATAAAATGAAATACTAGTGGTGCTGTAATCGCGACATTTTTAAAATATAATGTAAACATAGCAAATTCAGATAAATGTAATGATACTTCTCAAATTAACCATTTCGAGAATAAATACATATTAAAAAGCTAAGTACTCACGGTTTAATTTTGATTTTTCACAATAAGTGCGAAAATTATTGACTATTGGTCTAAAATGAACAATTGATTACATATAATATAAGCGGTGGACCTCTATTATAAAGGAATACATCCTTTGCCAATTTCCCAACTCAAGAAAAAAAAAATGATACTACAATTGATATCAAAAATAAAATCTCTTGGTTTGAAAATTATGAATTTTGTGTTGTAGTAGTTATTATTATTTTTTAGAAATCTCCCAATTTTGTAGACCACCAGACACACGCACACACATACACACATGACATGAATATGAAATCCTCTTAAAGAAGAAATAATGAGGAAGTTGAAAAGAAAGCCAAAAGAAGAGGATGAGAAAATTAGAAGGAATAATGAAATGATAGAAGACAGTGAAAGTACAATAGATTAATGAGCACCGACCTTTTGCCTAAATCAAATCGAATTTCAACAAAATTCCACTCATGTTCAAATTCCAAATCTCACATTTCCCCAATCTTTAAAAATGAAACTCTCTCTCATGTGCACCCTGCATTTATAAAATCACCACAACTTTGCTTCGCTATGTCAAAAACTACTGCCGGCGCAGTAAAAGTCGCATCTCCATACAATAATAAGTTATTATTCTACACACTCACTTATTAAATACTAAGATACAAACCAATGAAACAAAATATCATTTCACATTTTTCTTCATTTACACATTTTCATTGTTGGTAACAATTCTACCTCGCTAGTAAAAAAAGTCAAATTTATTTTCTTGGAGCATAAATTCGTCCGACCCTATCATCGGTAGCTGGAATTAAAACCACAATTGGAATCCCTTTTTCTCCAGTTACAAAATTCCCAAACCAATTTTTCAACACGGGATCAATTTGATGCATGATTCCACCTCAAACCTGTTGGAATATGGAGCCTAAATGAACCGTACCCAAAGCCCGATGCAAAATTCCACCTCAAACCTGTTGGAGTGTGAAGCCGAACTTCTTAGGCCCACATCCAAATATTAGGCCCAGACAAAATGCTATTGTATTTTGGATTAAGGCTTAATTGCTATTTATATATATAGTTGTTCTCCTATTGTATCTATATCCAAAAATCATAGTAGAAATCTCTGACTCAGCATCACCCTCAAACATAGTTGCAAGACGAGTTTGGTAAACAAATTCTCGTATTTTATTGTTTTCGTAATTGCGTGCGTGTGTTATTTCTCAACAAAACCATCACGAAACCCCCCAACTCCGAACGTTGGATTGGGATGGCAGTTTGAGGTATTTGTAGTTCAAGTCAAGGACAATAATCCCAGTCATGGTCGGAATACTAGTGATCAATAATCGAAACTATCGGAATTAACGCTGCAAGAAAAGAAAGTGTGATTTTATTTTTTGAAATTGGTGGGGTAGAAATGTAGGAAAAAGTTGAAAGGCGGGGACATAATCCGTAATGAAATGAATAATGAAATAATAAGGTGAATTAATGGGGAAATAATGGAAGGGCAGAGAGGCAGGAGCAGAAGGGGTTGGGGCCTATAATAAACGAGATCCAGCATAGAATTTGGCTGCAAATTATAAAGTAAGGCGCAAAGCCTGACCATTTTACTCAAGCATCCACATGTGATGCTGCAACCCCAACAGTCGTCAATACCACCCACCTCACCACCATTGTCTCCACACTACTATATATTACCCCACCACCACCTCATCCCCCCCCTCAACTGCACCCTCTCTCTCTCTCTCTCCCTACATATCCACACACACACACACACCCCAACCATCACTTCTAATCAAGATTAAGCAGTGTGGATCCTTACCTTTCCATGGAGTATTACATGGATGAGAAATGGAAGCTATCCAAAGAGGATAATAGGCCACATTCCTCATCCAAGCCCTCCATGTCGCGCAGTGTCTCCACCAAGCCGTCATCCCTGCAGAAGAGCTTCTCCACCAAGAACCCCTTCGGCCTATCCCGGAGCACCTCCCAGAAGAGCTCCTCGTCCAAGTCCGCCCTCCCCAGAAGCTCCTCGCAGCACTGCTCCGGCTTCACGCGCAAGTGCACCAACCTGGCCAAGGAGCAGAAGGCCAAATTCTACATCGTCAAGCGCTGCATTACAATGCTCGTCAGCTGGAAAAAGAACGGGGATTCTTGATCGAAAAATGATTATCTCTTGTTTTGATCCGCGCATCTCTCATACGCGCGAGATGGATCTCTCGGGGCTCGTTTCCGGCCCTGCAGAAGTTTTCCTGCCATCTGAGAACAGAGAGAGAGAGAGAGACAAAAAAAAACAGATCGAGAAATTCATTTTTCTCAGATCCTCGATGTAACTAGAGTGCCATGTTGTGAGATGTAAGATATTTTTAAAATTCATTGCAGACACAAATCTTAAACAAGTTATTATCTCATCATCATCTTCTTTTCTTCTTTCTTTCTTTCTTTCCACATTTATTATGTGCATTCAATTTTTTACTATAATAGATCTGTGTACAGTTATTGTCCTATCTCTTTTTCCTAGTCTTCTGCTAGTAAATGTGGTCTCTATTTCTTGTTTCTCAAAGCATCTAAATTGATGATAGAAAAGATTCCTCTGCAGCAGTAGAATTCAAGTGCTATATACAATACTGCTAACTCTCAGAAAAACAATGGGAATCTTCACAAGTACCAAAAACGATGTTGTATTATTATTAGAAAAACTGTACCTGCTTGGCTGCTTCTAACACTCAGGTTTTTCAAAAAGTTACTGTCAACTCTTCAATTTTTTACCTTGTATGGAACAAAACACTAAACAAACATGGAGGCATGGATATCTTCCTACATGTAAGACTTCAATACAAAATTCTACCTAACGGCTAATGCAGAAAATCTTCCATAGATAAAACAAATTTACTACCTTCAATCTCTGTCAGGTTGCCTCTGATCCTCTACGAATATAAAAAAAAAAAGGCTATAGCATCAACTTTGAAGTTCTATCTGCATCCATAACTGTGCAAATTGAAACATGAAATATCAACAAAATTTACTCAAGTTAAAATACAATAGTAAAGTTTTGGATAGGCGATATTCAAACTTTCAGCTGTACTGAAATTTAGCATGTGTTATAATTACAATTCTGATTTTGTGACTGGTATCAATTTGGCAGATTGAGCATCCACCATGTATTTGCAAAAATAGTTTTTTTTTCAATTATCTTTTCTGTTTGTTAATGTGAATATTAAACCATGTGCTCCCTTGGAAGATAATATAAGCTTACCAGAAATTGTTGGAATCCAATAAGTGCTAGGAGTCCCGTCCTCTCCATACTGCACCTACTTTTATAAAGTACGATGTCATGTCACAACCACCACTTTCATTCACTGATAATAGTTTTCAAAAATGAAATTTAATCACTAAACCAAGCTTTCAACACTCATTTGCTTCTATAACATAATTTCTCGAGGCCATCTCCATTCATGTACATGGTGCAAACAGTAGAATGATCTCCAACGGTTTACAACAATAGGATTCCTCAAATTTTGAACACGAATGTATTTTTAACTACAATCGATCTTTAGCTATGAAAATGCAATTAATATTCAATTCTGCATTAGCACGTCCAATTTCAGTAGCTCTGTCTTTGAAGAAATTTTGTGTTTATCTTGCAACATATAATTTCATTGATAAATTTTAGTGTACATTTTTTAATTGCACAACTGAAATTATGATATTAATTCATTTCATACTGATTCAGTCAATCAAATGGCAAAAATACAAACATACTGAATTTTGCACGGTCTGAAATTGTTAATATAGTGAAAGAGAGAGTATATAGAATTCTGCTCGTGTGAATGGTGATGTGTTGTTTTGAACAGTATTTTTCCAAACCACTGCAACATTTTGGCATTATATTGCAGATTTGCTGCTGTGGTTGGAGGGGAAGTTCATAGCACCTTGCAGATTTTACACCAATTTGGTGTAGTTTAGGAGAGATGACCAAATACTACACGTCTATCACTATGTTTTCAACTATTTCAAGAAACTATCCATTGCTATGTAAACTGAAAGTGCACATTGACAATTGAGTTTCCCCTTTTCTATATAAACTTAAAGTGCACCTTGAAAATTGTATAAGTCTTTATTAACTAATATAAATCACTTCTAGAAGAGGGATTTTCCAATCTTTGTATATAAACACTTTCCAAACTATGTAGATGGAAGTTATGTAAGCTTACCAAAGATGATAGCGAGAGGGCATTGGACAGTTTTAGGCCAGATTTTAACATGCCAGCAAGAAGATTCTGAGCCGCGTCTTGCTTCCCATCTCCCTGAAGGACTCGGATAGTCATGTTGTAGCTAGCTGCATTAGGCATCATGCCCTTCTCGGCCATTTCTTTGAGCAGCTTCAGTGCTTTATACGAGCTACCTTCTAAGCAGTATCCATGGATCATCGTATTGTATATCACATCATTCGCTTCAACTTCCATGATCTCAAACAATTCTGATGCTTCCCTCATATTTCCTTCGTTGCACCACCCCTTTATCAAGACGCTGTAGGTGTAAACGTCCGCCACCAAACTAGCCCTCTTCATGTAGGCAAGGACTTCAAGCGCCTTCTCCATATTGTTAGCCCGCGCAAAGAAATCAATCAAGATAGTGTACGTCACTTTCGTTGGAGGAATCCCCCTCTCTTCCATCTCACCAACGAAGTCCAGAACCCGAGACGAGTCCTCACTTCTCGCGCATCCGGCAATCAGGACATTGTAGGTGATCACGGTTGGAGATAAACCGGAAGACTTCAGCTCGTCATGCAAATCTAAAGCTTTCCCAAGCATCCGAACGCGGCAATACCCATCCATTAACAAGTTGTAAGTGATGATAGTCGGCCTCAAACCGCAGCTCCTCATCTCACCTAACAATTTCTCTGCCTCCCCCAAATTCCTCTGCTTACACAGCCCCTCAATCAATATGTTGTAAGTCACGACATTGCACGTCACCCCTCTGTGGCGCATTTCATCAAACAGTTGGAACGCTCTCCTCATTTCACCTTCGCTGCAATATGCATTCAACACAGAGTTGTAAGTGTGCAAATCAGGCAATGCACCTTCGCTCTTCATCCGCTCAAAAAGCTCAAATCCATCCCTCTTCAAACCTCTCTTGAAAACCCCATTTATCAACACGGTGTAAGTGTATTGATTGGCAACCAATCCAATACTCTCCATTTCAGAAAACAATCCCTTCGCCTTCTCCACTTCGCCCTTCTTGCAGCACCCATCGATCAAAGTAGTGTACACAACGACGTTAGGTTTAAACCCCAAATCACACATTTGACCTAAAACCTCAAATCCCCTCTCCAAATCATCACCCTCGCAGCAGCCTTTGATCAGAATCCCAAAGGTATAAACATCCAATCCAACTCTCCCCTTATACCTCTCAAAAACCCCCAAAACCTTCTCAAAGCGACATTCCTTCACGAGACATTTCAGCACAGAATTGAAGAGAATCGCAGACGGCGCAAACCCTCCATCGATCATATTGTCAAGCAACGGAAGCGCGCCCTCCGCCGGCAACTGCGCTTTGACATAAGCGGTGATGATTGTATCATAAACGCGAGAGGCGTCGCAGCAATTCGAATTGGTGGTCAAATGCGGTAGAAGGGAAGTGATTGTGGATAGCGGGGATGTGATTTTACCGGAGAGAAGTCGCACGATGAAGGATTCGGCCTGCGACGGCATGTCGAGAGAGAGAAGGTGAGCGATGATTATTGAAGTGGATTCGTGAGTGTGGTGAGGTGAGGAGGTGAGGATGGAAAGAGCTCTCTGCGACGGAGCTTTCACCATTCTGGAAAGGAGCGGGAGAAGCTGATGTTTGGTTGCAGACATATCTACAAACAGATTGAGGGCAACTCTGTTTGATTTTGTTTGCTACAACTACGATTCCCTCCCTCTTTCAAAAACAAAGACTACGATTCCCTCCACTTTCCCAGTTTGTCGTAGTTTTCAGAGTTCCTCAGCTCCACCGACCAAATTACTTATACAGTATATAACTCCTCACAAAATTGAAAATAGGGCTGATATTTTTTCATAGGTTTATTTGCCTATAAATACACAGATTATTCTTAAAATTTTTATGTTTAATTAAATTTATTTTTTGGGTCAACAAATACATTTTTTTTAATATAGTAAGTGAATAGGACTATGAAATTTAAAATATTAGGCATAAATTTTTAATATGGAGACGGTAACGAAAAAGGGAGTGAATACAATATTGTTCGGAATATTATAACAATTGCATGCCTTTTTTAAGCTTCGAATAGAGGATGAAACTAAAAAAGTGGAAATTAGCACTTGAGAGACATGCCTCATTTTGTGTTCTATTTTTACTTTTTTAGTTTATTAAAATATTTTTTTCTACAATTTTAATTTTATATATTTTAGTTTAAATATATGCTTTTTGAACTTAGTTTAATTATTAAGGTACCATCCTATTATAATATACGGAGTACTTTTTTTTTCTTATTATTTGATCTAATTTTTAGTAGTTAATAATTTATTTTTAAGAGATAAATTCAAAGTTAGAATATAATATAAAGTTCCTAAACTTTTTTATATAAAGATATTTTATGGTGGGATACCTGGCAAGTGGCATACATAAAATTATGGGACATTAAATTTGATCTAAAAAATTAATTATTTCTAAGTAGATAAGCTTCATATATATATGCCACATATATATATTCTATAACGAGTTATACTTTTTTTTAGTCGAAGAGAATAAAATATCTAATTTGGTAATCGAACACGGTTAATATTAGGGGTGAGCACGGTCCGGTTAACCGCCCATTTGTTATATAAAAAAATCGATCATACGATTTTTTATCGGTACGGTTAACCGCTAAAAAATATAAAATAAGGACCATTAACCATTATACCGGTTAACCTAAAAATCGGACCGATTAACCAATTATACAATGGTTAACCACAACAATAAAAAATAATTTTATATAATACAAAAAATGAATAATTTTAAAAAAATATTATAAATCATAAATGGTATAACAAAATCAAAATCATTCCCATAACCTCCTGACCAAAAAAAAAAAATCAATTGTCTATCATCATAATCATAAACTTAATATTATCTATACTATATATTATCCAATCATTCTCATTATCTAAGTAGTTAGTAGTAGCTTTATAGTTTACCTTGAACCTTCATGTCATTAAGGAAGATTATAATTAAGCTATTGAGTGAAATTAAAGAGATTAAAAGATTTTAATTTTGAGAGGAATTAAAGAGAGAGAGAGTGAGCTGAGCGGTAAAACAAATTAAAGAATATGTATATTTAGGGTTGTCTAATTAATAAATAGTTTAATGTATAATATATAATATATTTATAATTATTTAATAAATACCGATTCGGTCAGCTAACCGTCAGTTTTTTAAATTTAAAGACCGTAACCGAACCGCCGGTTCAAGTTTTTTAAAATTACAAAAAAAATCGACCAAACTGGTACGGTTAACCTTAATTTCGGGACGATTTCGGTACTTTTTGCTCACCCCTAATTAATATAACGATCGGTAGGAGAATAAATAGATAGGATAAAGATTAAATAAGGTAAGTGCATTCTTTATTTCTGATTGGTTGTAACAATTTGATATCGCGTAGACAAAAACCCAACACAAACCAGCCTCACAAAAACAACAAACAAACCCAAACCCAAAGCCGGCCTCATCTCTCACAAAATCCAAAAAAAGCAAAATCAATAATTAACATCTCAACAAATGAAATAAACCCTCAAGGCCGAATATCAGCATGCAAATCAGCACTTGGGAAGATCCGGCGGCGGCGGCGGCAGTTTCTGGCCAGGCAGCTCTCCATCCAACACTATCCACGCCATCTTCAATCCCCAGCTCAAATGCACCTCAAAATGACAGTGCATGAACCACACACCTACACAACATCATCATCAACATGAAAAAAAATTGTTGATATGCCTTGAATCTATATCCCGACAGGCATACAGTATTAGGATACTATGATATTTTGAGAGCTGTAATTTGTAATCTGTAACCTAGCCTTCTTGTTGAACCATGTAAATATGTGTTCTCTTTACATTTCTGTTTCTTATTGCTCAATAATCGTAATTCGTTACAACAAAAATAATTTGCACCTGGATTGTCAGCCCTGAAGCGGATGGCGGCCCAGCCCCCCGACGGCACGGCGATGGTGTTCCTCTCGACGGGATCGACGAGGTTGAACGTCGCCGGATCCTTGGCGGGGTCGAAGTTGCCGAATCCCTGGCCCACCACGTAGAAGTTGTATCCATGGAGGTGGAGCGGGTGGCTCTCCGCCCCGAGAATGCTGGTGTCCTGCATCACCACCTCCACCGTCGCATTGTACGGCAAAACCACCACCTTCGTCCCGTTCATCACCCTCGTGTTGTTCGGCGCCGCCCCCGTATAGTTGAACGGCATCAGCGGCGCGCTCGGGAAATCCGTCGTGTATACGCTGTTACTCTTAACTTTACCGTTAAATCTACCGGAGAAGAAATATGTTTGGAGGAGAGCCGTTGAATTTGGGCTGGTGAAGGAGACGTTGTTGACGGAGGCCGCGAACATCGAGCCGTTGGGGCCCTGGCAGGTCCGGTTTTTCGGGCAGGGGTTGCTGCCGAGCCCCACCGTGAAGAAGAATTTCCGGTCAACGGTCAACGGCACGTTGACCGGGAACTCCGCCGTCGCCAGGCTGCGGAACTTGCCGCTGAAGTTCGCCACCACCGCCGTCGCGTTGATCGCCGGGAGGGGTGGGATGGCGGCGGTGGCGTTGAGGGGTAGTGGTGGTGTTTTGTGGGGGAGTTTGTATTGGAGGATTCCGGCGACGGTGGTGTTGTCGAAGGTGCCTTGACCGGTGAAGTAAGGGCTGGCGGCCATGAAGAAGGCGGCCGCGGCGGGGTCGGTTTTGGTCTTGAGGAGGACGTTGGTAGTCTGCCCCGGCGCGATCACCACCACGTCCGTCTCGAACGGCTTCACGTAGACCGCGTCGGCCTCGACCACGGTGAGAGTGTGGTTGGCGATTTTGAAGAAGAGTTCGTCGTTGAGCGCAGCGTTGATCATACGTAGGAGATACGTCTTCCCCGGCTGCACCCTCAGCTTGAATGTCTCTGCAATGTGAAAGGCAACAATATCATTTGATGTTACACTTGTCTTAGCTAACAAAATGATGATGGTGCAAGTGCTGCATTGAAAGGTAGTTTAAATTGAGGATTTGGCGGGAAATACGGTTGGCGGAGCAGTTGTACAGGGGGCCCGGGAGGCCGTTGATGGTGTATGCGTCGGAGACGTTGGGGCCGCCGCCCGTCTGCAGGGCTTGGCTGATGACCGCCTCCGTATCGGCATTGAACCACTCTCCTGCAGTCATGTAACAAACACTACACAGATCAGAGATTGCATTTATATATGTGGATTGTAAATTTGTAAATAGGGAAGAATGTTTTGGGAAGTGAACCTAGGATGATTGGGATTTCTCTGTGGGGTTTGGGGAAAGGATAGGAAGTGTTTTTGGCAGGGAGGATTATGATAGGACCATAGAGAGTGGCTCTGAGCCATGAGATGTGAGCATGCCATAATAGAGTTCCTCTCTGCCCTATAATGCTGAAGTTGTAGGCATAGCTCTGCCCCGTCTGGACGGGGCATTGGGTCACGTAGGCCGGCCCATCCGCCCACCCGCTCAGCAGCTGCCTAATGCCGTGCCTGTTTATAACAACGACCACGCGGTCACTTCACAAATAGCTCGACCGCCCTTCAACAAACGAGAGAGAAAGAGAGATTGTACTGTACCAATGGAAGCTGACATTGTTGGACACATGGTTGGTCACTTTGATCACCACGCGGTCTCCCTCCCTTGCAACAACCCGAGGCCCAGGGAACTTCCCGTTCACGGTCAGGATGGTCTTGGTCTTGCATAATCTGGTCACATTCTTCAGTTGCACCTGCACAAATATATCAAAATACATTATTCTAACTATATATAAACAGGGTCGTGGTAGTAGTAGTAGTAGTAGTAGTTACGTTGAACGTGTAGTGCCTCGTTCGGCCCTCGACTGAGAAGCCGAGATGCAAAAAGATGAACAGAGAGAAGAGGAAGAGAGGAAGTGATGAGGCCATGAGTTGTGAATGTGAGTTGATGAGGAAAAGCTAGCCTGTTGAGAAGCAGGGATGATTTGCTCATTTCTTATATAGGATGGATTAATTCATTTGATTAGGAATTAGGAATTAAATTAGTACAGTATGAAAAATGGAAGAAAATTATACCTAAAGTAAATGTGACAGTGTAGAAGGATACTGTACCAACTGTTGGCCCAAGTGCCACAACTTTAGGCCTTTTGAACTCCACCAACCAATGCAAGTTAAGTGATCATCATTTTGATTGGACATTCTCCCTAATACATACATACATTTATCTAACTCATTATTTTTATTATTTTCAATCTCTAGTTTAATTTCTTCTGTATATCTCATTTATTCCAGGATTTTGAACCAGTCATATATCATACTATGTTCAAAGTGGTGGGAAAAGTGAATGATGAATCGATTGGATGGAAGTTTTTTGTAGCAGCAGAGTTTAGCAACTGATAATCTTTGTGATTAATACAGTAACAGCAAGCCTAATCATGTAGGGAGACAGATTTGGACATCTGATCCGCCTTATTTCTTTCAAAGAAGATAAAGAATGAGATGTACCATTTAGATATTGTTCCACTTCAAATAAGACCCCCAAAGATTCACCGTAAAGTAAAAATCTCCGTATAGAATTAAACACAAACTAGCACTATCACTTTTAAGTTTGGGACTTGATTTATGGATAATGAACACACAATCAACCATTACAAAAAGAATTAGTATTGTACAAGGTTTCAACATTTCATGTTTGTAGTTGCACCAACTACAGATCTTACACTATACACAAAAATTCATTTTCTTGTATGAAAATTAAACACACAAACATAGGACTAGTCCCATATCATCACAACTGATATTACGGCGACGCCAAGGAGCACGGCGAAGAACTTGAAGAAGGGGGTGTCGACGTAGCACTTGGCCTGAGGCTTGAAGCCCTTGGCTATCAAGTGGTTGATGGCAACGTAGACGAAGACGCCGCAGGCGATGCCCATTGAGATGGCGTAGGTCCAGTCAGCACCCCGGCCCTGGCTCGTGGCATCGAGGGCGATGCCTATCCCGACCCCGACGGGGCTGGAGATTGCGAAGGCGAAGGAGTATGCCACGGTGGCCAAAAACGGCCTCTTTGGGATCATCCTTAGAAGTGCAATTCCCATTGCAACTGCAGCAAAGATTTTGTGGAGGGAAATTGTCCATAGATTTCTCCATGCGTCTGCCTTCGTGTCTGAGTCAAGAGAAATTAATTAATTAAGTTTAAAATCGGATGAAATATATGAAAAGAGTAGAAAGGCTATTAGGCGTGCAGCTTCAAAATGAAACATGACAAGTAGTATAAAAGAAGCATTATCAAAAAGCTGAATTGACAAGAAAATGCTACTTTCGTAATAAATATTTGAGAAGGAATGATCATACAAAATCCTATCCTAAAGGCTAAAGATATGCACTAGCACGTATCAATTCAACATCATTATTTCATATGGTCAAGGGTTTATATTATGTAAGAAGGCGGGTTAATTCCCTATTAATGCACAAAAAATTTCGCTTATTTTGTAAATTTAAGTTTTTAACTCGAAATTTGAAATGTTGCAATAATATCACCATCTTTCAATATGTAAAATTTTATCCGCCATCAAAGTTGGTGCGGCATGATTCAGTGATTCACCATAGTTTGCGACACCGAATTGTGGTTGCACGAACTCGATATTTTCAATCTGGTTTGTAGTAGTATTATGTATTCCCTTCGTTTCAAAGATATCAGCCTGTTTTTCTTTTCTTTTTTTGCACAAAATTTTAAGAAAGGTGAAAAATAATGTAAGTGATGATAGCCCTTTACCAATATATAGGCTGGTTGGATTTTTTACAAGAATTAAGAAAAAGCATCGTAAAAAACAACTATAGAAGTAAATTATCTAATATGTCCATATATTAATTAATTAAAGTTAATATTAACCGAATTAATTAAATAGGGTTATATTAGTCAATGAATTAATAAATCATTACTTTTTATGGAAACAATTCTATTTTTATAGAGTATATATGAAACATCCAAAAAAGGAAAGGAAACCAATATAATTAGGATGGAATACATTATTTAAAGTTGTGTGAGTAATAGAGGTACTACGATTAGGATGGAATACATTATTTAAAGCTGTTTGAGTAATAGAGGTATTACGATTTATAGGTAACAAATTAAAAAAGAATTAGGATGTTACTAACTTGCAAGATATTGAAAGATTGTGAGATCATTAACTAATGCAATGTAAATGTGTCAAAATTGGAACAAAAATGCAAGAAGAAGAGTGATTACCTGCAACTCCAACAGCAATGCCCTCAAAAATGGAGTGGAAGCAGAGAGCTAGTATAAGAAGAATGGTGTCACCAACCGAACTAGTCTTCACAAAAACCGGGTGTAGCTCCGCCTCCTCCTCCTTTCCCTCCACGTCGACGCGACTCTCCTTGGTGGCGGCGCCGGCGCCGGCGACGACGTGCGAGATCGCGCAGTCAGCCAGCATAGTCAGCAGATACCCCGCCGCCGCCAGCATGAACGAAAACGGATACTCCTTGGCCGTCAGCTCGCCGAAAGTGGAGGTCGAATCGCTCAGGAAATGCATCAGCGCCGTGCCTAAAAATACGCCGCCGGCGAACTGAGTCCCCAGCAGGAGAAAGCTCTCATTCCACCGGTAGAAATACGGCGACACGCCGCCGGCGAATGTGCTCACGAACATGATTATCAGGCACCAGATTTTCACCAGAACAAGCCCCTTCCCGTGCAGATTGCCTTCCTCGGCGTCGGCATCACCGTCGTGGTCGTCGTCGGCGGCGCCGCCGTGGGCTATGATCTCGGAGAATTGGAGGAGGAGGAAGACCAGCGTGACCAATAAGGTTGACTTGAGAGAAGCCATTGGAATTAACGGTTTGGGTTTATTAGATATTTCGGTTATAAGTATATATTAATTACTATCAAAGATTTTATTTATAGTGGTTGTGGAATTTCACAAATTGATTTTGCAGTACATGTGTTGACTTTGAGTATGTTGTACTATCACAAGAACAAGAATTTCGCAGTACTAAAATTAGCTGGGATGATCACTACAATCCTGTGTGAAATGTGGTGGCCACGAGAGCAACATTGATCAATGAATTTATTTATTTATTTTTATTTTTGAGAAAACATTGATGAAGAAATCCATTCATCCGGCGCGATTAGAATATTATGCGTAGTTTGTCATTTTCGCATGTATTAAAATTGGGCCCTCATCCTCATCCTGTGATAGAATGGGTGGGCTTCGACACCCCCCGCATGTGTGGGCCAAATCATCGCCGGATGATCCACACGTGAACAAATAGATCTCACATTGAATACCATTTTGACCTGCCCTGATACCATATTAGAATTGGGAGCTCGCCCCCTTAAAAAGTTTCAGAAGGGGAGAGGATACTCCACTTTAATTATATATAAAGTCAGGAATCTTTATTAATTCGATGTGGGATAAAATGGGAGGCTTCAACTATATGCTATAATTAGGAGAGACTGCCCTGTATATATCGCCATTAATGACCAGTGATTAAGTGATAATTAAGTGTATGCATTTTGACCACATTCCTTTGTTTTTATTTATATCTGCTGGCGAATTGAAAACACAAAAGATGATAGAAGCAATGACGTGAAACGCATCCAATTCTTGAGGAAAAAGAGAATAAGAAGAACAAAAAAAGACTTAATTCGTTAGCAACTTCTCCAGTTAAAGACTCAACTAGGACCACGACTTCTTCCTGATGAAGTTGATAACTTAAATTCAAACATATACAGATAATAAATTTAGATACATACGCAAGGAATAATTGATTCTACGTTTTCCAGTATGGTCCTTACAAAATAAAAAGAGGAAATAATTCAAAATACTTCACCGCCTTATAAGAATTCATTAACTAAAAGAAATTATAAGCTCAACATATATATAAACTCTGAAAAAAAATTATTACCTTTTGTAACATCTTATATATCTGAAATTAATTTAGGCAGGCAAATTAACACCTGATTAGTCTCTTCCACGACCATTCTAATCTAAATAGGTGGAGCAATTTTGGTATCAGAATTCAGCTACTTCATAGTTGAATGATTAATTGGAGAAGTTGTTTCTCTCTTTATTTAAATCAAGGGGAAATGAGTCAATGATGAGTGCTATATATAGGGTAGTGTAATGCATCATTGTGAAAATGACAAAATAAACTACTCATATTGTAATTGTTGTTGATATGTAATTAAGGACTGTAGTTGAATAATCCGTTGCCAACTTCTCCAGTTAAACGTTCAACTACAATATTCATATATATGCGATGTTTCTGATGCAGTTGAATATTACTTAAATTGCTCAAATATTAGCAGGTCAAATAGATAGGTCACATTTATAAACTCTAGCATGTTTTATTTGCTCTCAGAAACAGATAGAATATCAGGGAAAGAAGAATATATATAATGATTAGAGCGAGTTACCATTAACTTTGATATATGAAGCAGTGAGTTATTTATAAGAGTGAAAGTGCTAATCTTATCAAACAAGAAAACAAAATAAATAAACTTTTATGTATATAAGAGATGACACATGAAACTTGTAAAACATGCCAAACGACCTAACCAATCGCACAATCAGATACAGAAACCATTTGCTATATTATACAGTCCTATTTACTCAACTAATCTAAACCATTAATCAACATTTTCTTGTCTTTATAAATTACTACTATAATAAGACCACTCAACCAAAATGTTATCACAATTCACATGCTGTTTAATTATTCTTTTTAGCTGTGGGCTCCTTCACCTCCTCAACACTATGCCTACCTATCTCTCATTCTTTCCCTAAATTAAACCAAATTATTTTAACCACTATAAGTTGCTGCTCTTTTAGACAAGTCCACCAATATATATTGCTCCTCCTAGGTCTCAATATTACCACAATTTTGTACCTTATAATTATAGAGTTAATTAAAGCATATCCTTCTCCATGTTTGTTTCTAAATGGTTTATGAATTTAAGCATCTTATACACTTTTTCTAACAATTCTCTTAGCTAGGTTGTGGTTGTGGACACTTTTTATCATTTTAAATAAAGAAATACTACTTTGCACATTTTTTTAGAAGTATACTCTTTTAGTCACTTTTTGGTATAAAGGTTAGAGATATCCTCACTTTTTAAATTCCCATTAATTTGTATGCTTGTATAACTTCTACTCTACCCCTCTCCGAATTGCAAATTGTATATTTTTATTACTATTTGTTTTCTCTCTCTTCATTTGCTTGTAATTCACTCACTCACCTTTGAGTCTCTACTCAATCAAGAACTACACAAGTACGCCTCTCGATAACTAAATTCTCTATACAATGAGCACAATTAGTTAAATTAAGGAAAAATATATAGTTTTTACTATTTTTAGTGGTCATTTAAAAATCTTTCAAAACAAGAAAGATCTTTCCCCATTAATGATACGTCTCATAAAATTTGTATATCATTTTTAGTTATAAAAAGCTATTGTTTTAAAATTTGAAATTGAAATTACTCCTACAAATGTTGGAAATTGTACGTGAGCTGGGCCAATTTGTCCCCCATAAATTCACGCTCAAGACATTAAATGTCATCAACAAATAATTTGAAATTTCTCATTGAATATTGATTATTTCTTTTTTTACACACACCACACAGATTCACATGTTTTTCTAGCAATTCGAATTGAACATCCGACTTACTAAGTGAAGGAGAGCGAACCTCTTATCAATTGAATTGTACGGCATAGTCGACATGTGAACTATATCAAATGAGTATATTATTTCTTTAAAATTAGCTGCAAAAAATAAAAAATCAATCGCCAAATTATTGGATTTACTATTGATTGAGATCCATAACACGAGTTTTGAACTTGAAATCAGATAATGTGACAGAAAATTACAAGCTTGAGATAAATCTAACTCAATAAAACAGTTACTTTCACATTGACGTAATTTTTTTAACAAAATATAATAATTTTTATTAAAATAATTAAAATGGAAAAAAAAAAACTTATTCGTTCGTAATGTTATTGGAATTACAAAGCCAACTAATCCGGTGAAATAAACAATTCACTCTATGAAATCCTTTTCACTTCGCAATTAATGTAGTAAAATATCGAAAATAATAGAGTTAATTGTTTTTTTTTTGTTCAGATTGATATACAATAGTTCCAGGCTTCTAGCTATATACATACCAGACCAATTTCGATTAAAAGAATTGGGGTGCTTTTATTGTCAAATTCTAAAAATAGTGATATTGTATTTGTAAGTTTATTATATAAACAAAAGGCTTGTACAAGAAAAAGCAAAGTTTGAGTTAATATTATGTTATTTACGACAATAATTCAGAGAAATATCATTAAGCAAGAATGAAAAGAAAGAAAAACAAAATTGAAATAGTCGAGTAACGTATTGCAATAGTGGCAACATTAATATTCCAGACATTGTTCACGCTTACCTTATAGTATAGTATAGTATTTAGGCAAAACACATCATGGGATCCTTATATTTTTAAATTTTATTTCAATAGGTCTTTATACAAAATTTAAATTTGTGTTTTAACTGATCCTTCTGCTTCCATTTTCTACAACATTAGATTAATTTTCAACGAATTGAATTAAGCTGTTAAGTTTTGTGTTTGACTAAAATCCATATAATCAAATTATATTCCATCTTTTAACAACTTTGACTAGAATCTTCAAATTCTTCTTCGCCATAAAAAAAGCTTCTCGACTTTCTATGCGTGAGAATTAATAATGATCTTAAATGCAGCCATCAAAATTAAGCAGCCTCCGAGCCCTCGTCGGACAGCTGCTCCTGCGGCAGCGTGTTCGAACGCCTTTGTGAAGGTAATGTTGGGCGCTCCACCTCGGCATCAACTCTAGCAAATTCTGTGGCGTTATTATCCAATACCTTCAAGAAACTGCTTTATTTGATTGTCATAATTAAATGGCCTGCAGCTTGTAACTAAGGAAATTAAAATTTAACCCCCTTGCCATTCAACATGCATGTCACAGTCCACAGATAACTATTTGTTGGAGTCATTAATACTTACATTCATTCCCCCTTAATCCTTATAACCACTAATCGTTACAAATTCTAACAAATGTTATGGTTTCAACTATCTCATGATCAGTTTTACAGTTAAAGCCCCTGAACCTCAAGGAGCTGCATTGTGTTTGGCGTGAGCTAAAAATTTATCACGCGTACGAGAGAAAAAGAGAGAGAGGGGCTATACTAATGCCCTTAAGGAAGAAGAAAATTGAAGACACTGTGCAGGTTACTAAAAGCTGGATTATACAGTTATGGAGTACTAATTAATATGAGTTGATGACATGGATTTTTACTAACGAAAAACTTAACAATTGAATGTAGAAGGGTTTATTAATGCAAAAAAATTGTACAAGGACCTAATTGAAATAAAGTATAAAAGTATAGGGATGTTAACAGGGGTTTTGCCTAGTATTTATTTCGAGCTTGAGTCCATGGACCAATGGACGACTCGATCCAATTCATAAATTTCAATTCAGATAAATATTGACAAGACGTATATAGTTTATAATTCAAAGTAAAAATTTGTAAAATCCACCAAATCTCACCAATAATTTTGTAGCCAGTCCAGATACATCTAAATTCTAAAACTACTATTAATTTATGGTAAGGCTAAAAGTAGGGGTTGTTAGATACAATAAAAAAGGTTAAGAAAGAAATATACAAGAAATGGAGCTTAGTTACGATTTTAAAGAATATCCTTATCAATCTGTTTTACATGACTTTACATTTTACAATATTGGCTGGCTAACAAAACTTGAACTTTAATCCCTAAAAGAGAAATGAAAAATGAAAGAGCAGTTAATTGACCATTTTGCCCTCCAATGCTATTGCTCAATGCGTATCGAAGTTGTGCTCCTATCCCTCCTTAACACGTATCTACTGAAAACCGAACCCGAATTTGAATCCGGATCCGAATCGCGAAGGCTCGAACTCCTCCTCAACGGAGCTCCGTTTGAGTTCGACGAACCCGACCTCCCCCTCCGAAAAATCGACCCCAAATTCCCCAAAAATCGCCGGAAAACGCCGCGTCTCTGGTGCCGCACCCACGGCCCCCACTCGATTCCCCTCGCCGCGCCGCCGTTGAGGCTGAGGCTCCCTTCCACCTCCGAATAAACCGCCGGCATCTCTCCATCCCCTCCCCCGACGAATCGCCCAACCGCGAATCCGCCGCCGGGGAGCCGCCAGATCGAGAGCCCTACCGCGGCAGATTGGCCGGCGCCGCCGTCGGGATCGTCGATCGGCAGCTCGTGGCGGCAGACGGGGCAGGAGTTGTGGAGGTTGAGCCACGGGAAGATGCAGTCGGCGTGGTAGATGTGCTTGCACGGCATCTCGCGCGCCTCGGATCCGAGGGCGAATGCGTCCGTGCACACGGCGCAGTGCGCCTCCGCGTCCACGTGGCACGCCTGGATCTGGACGGTCGGCAGCGACGCCACCGCGTGCTTGCTCGCCGGTGGATTCTCCGGCCGCGCCCACAGGCTGAACCCGATCTGCGAGAGGCGGTCCAGCATCACCTCGAATCCGGATCCGAGCAGCGACTCCGACATCGACGACGGCAGCGGCCGGATCCCCGTGCCGGAGCCGTCGTCGTAGTAGAGCTCGTAGCTCCGCCGCGCTCCGCCACCAGGAGACGACTCCGACGACTCCGATTCCTGCTCCGAGCTGTTCCTCAGCACAATCAGCGGATTGAAGGAGGCGCCGTTGCGGCGGCGGCGGCGCGGGGAGGCGAATCGGCGGGGATGCTCCGGCGAGAAATCGGTGGGGTCAACCGATTGGATGAATCCGCCGCGGCAGTGAGGGCAGACGACGGTTTCTTCTTCAACGACGGAGACGATCCTGGTGCACTGGTAGCACCAGAAGGAGGGCGAGGGAGGAGGCGGCGGAGGTGAATCCATCGGAGATTGGATGTGAGCGGAGGAATATTCCGGCGGAGATGATTGAATTTTGCAAGGGTTGCGTTTCGATTTTGGGGATTTTTATATAGAAATGATTGTTGAGTGTGAGCTGTGTAGACAGAGAGAAACTGATGAAAGAGAGGACATTAGAGAAATAATGTTACACGTTATGTCCAAAAATTAGAATGAATGTGTATATTATGTATACTAAGCAAATAGTCTTTAATAAAAACGCGTGATGACGCGCCCACTAACGCCGGTTATTCCTTCTTCCTTCAATAGACAATATTTACGTCAATACTTACTAAATGAAAATCTATAATTACGCAAATAACAACAAATCTATATTTACTTGCGCCTTTGCTAGCTCACAATTGTAAATGCCAACTGCCAAGTCCTTCAAATTTTATTATTTTTAAATACATTTTTTGGTCAGAGTTTCAAATTTCATTCATAATAAATTGTGTTAAATGTCCAATTTATATGAATTACTAAAGAATCTTATTTCCAATAAAGTTTGTTTCCAATGTTTTATTATAAAATCGATTTGTGTTTCCCTTTTTTTGGATATATTGCTTAAAGCTATTTTTGGCTATGGTTACTGCTGGTCTGTAGTACTAAACTTTTATCAGATTTGGATTCTATATACTCCCTTCGTTCCGCTGAAGTTGTTACATTTTTCTTTTTGGGTCGTCCCTATGAAGTAGTTACGTTTCCTTTTTAAAACACATTTATCACTCACACAATTTTAAATAATCTATCATCACTTTATACTACTTTTCAACTCTTCTAAAATTCAGTGTCCAAAAGAAACGTATCAACTTCACCAGGACGTAGGGAATACTAATTTTCAAAAGTCCGCCTGTAAATAACGATCTACTATTATTTTTTTCTTATTTCACTATCGATGACAGGGCATAATTGAAATACATGGCACCAACAAGGGACGACATTGTGATATTAGGTGTGATTGAAATAATGGTGTATTTTGTAATTAGATATTTGTTACTCCCTCCGTCCCATTAGTATTGGCACCAGCTCCACTAAGTTGACTAGTATTTTGAAGGCATAATTCTTACATTTTTTAGTATGTGCAAGGCAAAATTCGTACCCTTTTTAGTAATACTAAAAAGGGTACGAATTTTGCCTTCAAAATACTAGTCAACTTAGTGGAGCCCACAATTTCACACACAAAAATATCATTTCCTTAATTTCCGTGTTCAAAAGTTAGGTGTCAATACTAATGGACGGAGAGAGTATTTTATATCAAAATCCTCATCGTTGGCGAAATGACAAAAAAATCAATAGTTCAGTAATTTGCAATCGAATTTCAAAGTTGATATGCAAAATAAAAATTTGATGAAAGTTCAGTATTTACACGCCAATAACCTTTTTGTTCACAATTCAATAATACATACCATATTGTTTAATTTAGAGTATTGTCATTAATTTTTATGATCCACGCTGCATATAACACGATATTTTTGTATCTAATTAACATTACCAAATTCCATTAATACCCACTCGATAAATTATGAAAATATTTACTTTTTTGAAATTTACAGTTAATTCTAGCTAATAATGCGAGCTGTAGAGTATCCTATTTCATTTGAGCAGATACTATACAGCACACAGAATTTATGAGAATTATTAAAATTCCTAAAAAAGAGGGTATGTGTGAACAACCGTGAGAAGGGGAAAGTAACGGCGTTTAGCGTATTTGTGCAAAGTGGACTGGTCAGGATTGTGAAAACAATATAAATAGCAAGTTGAATAATAATGAGTAATATTGGAATTCGAAATAAATTATTACTTACTAGTAATTAATGGTGCGTGTGTGTGTGTAGTCAAATAGGCGCGCCGGCTGTAGGTGAGACACGCGAGGAAAGTTCGGCGAGGAACGCCGAGTTTGATGAATTTATTTGGAAATTAATCGGCGAGTCCTTCCAAATTGCAATTACGCGTCACGATGTATGCGTTTCCACGGACCATTCTCGGATGGTCTTCACTATTTCCAATCAATTTCTCAAATATTGAAGAATAATTAATTATCGTAAAAGCTTCTTCGTATTTTTAGTGTTAATTTTAGAAGATACTATTTGAAACTCCACTAAATCAAATCGGTTTGTTTGTCATTTACTTGATCACTTTTTTTTTGTTTTTCGAATTTTCAAGCCTACTACGTTTGAATTTGTTTAATGTTTATTGTCAATCTGAATCCGGATGAGATCTTTTTTCTTCTAAGGTAAGTGGCTTCATCTTTTTACGCTTTTTAAAAATATTTAACTAGCTTGACATGAAACTACACTTTAATTAGATATTATCATGCTAGAGATATGTTCAAGAAACTATTTGTGTTTGTACAAATCCAGCTTAAAAGTTAAAGTAGGAGTCAACTATGAACTATATATCTAGTTGATTTTCTTTTGGGTTTATAGATATTGTATTAGAATTTGATTGTACCATATGCTCGGACAATACCTATATAATTATCTAATAGTATTAAATTTGGACTATACATTGTGTTTATGTGGATAGATTTAAAAGCCATGAGTAGCAATTTTTTGTGATAGACAAAATGGTGAATTTCTTCTTCTCATCCTCCTCTCCAATCTTATTCCTCCTCTTCTATAATTATTTGACCCATTCTCCGTCTCATCTACCTCTGTGGAAACGACTTATCCCAATAACATACCACCGCAACTTGCTTGGTAGACAACGGTGGTGGTGGAGGCGACATGCTGTTGCGGCGGCAAGCAATGATGATTGATAAACGATGAATTATTGCCGTAATTCGAGGTAAAATGAGAATGAGTGTTTTTTAGTGAAGATTGAGGGATCGAAAGAGAAAGTGACTATAGTGGTAGTTTACGGCAAAGGTATCGGTAATCCTGATTTGTGACAATATTTGACGTAGTATTCCCACTAAAATATGATCTTTTAGTTATAAATCAATAATTTGAAAAACTTTACATCTGAAAGGATGTTAGTTTTTTTCTCCATTTAAGTGTTGGATTATAAATAACATGCATGTATTTTAAGTCATAAGTTGATCCCAATCATATTTTACTCGTGTAACATGGGCTATCATTTGACTTATTATCGGAAGATGTTAATCGACGTTGTTTGTCTTTTTTAGGGAAAAATCAGATCTATTCAATACATACACTCTTTTTAAGTAATGACTACCAATTTTTCTAGAAAAAAAAAAAAGTCATATAGTTACAAGTTCCTTGCGAGTAACGACCAAATCAAAAAGGGTATTGTGGTTGAAACTATTTTTAATACTTATCAAATACCGAAATAAGAAGTGAATCGAACTTTACGGTCAGCAAAATATTCTGAATAAATCGACATTAAGAAAATATAGAATTACACAATTGTGTTGTACTTCTTTGTTTTGGTGAGTGGGGTCATATACCTATACACCCCCACCCGAATATCTATACAAAATTATTACTCCACTAAGCAATAATTAAATCAAACGTAAGTAGTCGGGACATATGTATACGCGTAGAAAATAGATGAGATGGGTTTTTATTTATTTATAGTTACTTGTTAACTTAATTATAACTACTCTAGATTGTTTTTCTCCTTAATATATATCAATCGAATTCGAATGTAGTTTTTGTGTGTTATTTTTTCGTTTCACAATTTTAAAAGGTAAAATAATGATCTCCAATAAAAACGTAACCTCATATTTGGGATATTCAGATATTGTCGTGTTTATTACTGTTAATTTTTACCATAATTAATGTTTCTCTCCGTTTCTTATAAGATTTTCGTTATCCATTTTAGAGCAAACCGTTATATCCGTTTCGCCCGGTTGCAGACTTGCAGTCCTAATATATGTCCATGTTACACAAAATGTTATTTTCTTTCATGAACTAAATATTTTATCTTGAAAAGTAAATACAACTTTTTAACAACAATGTCAACAAATGAAACTACAAATTAAGTTATTAAGTAAATCAGACGTTGATTAAAAGCAAATTAAAATATTCCGAAAACAAATTAAATTTTGTTAATAAATTAGACACTTATTTAAGTAAATGCAAATTATACATGTACTTACCACGAGTTATATAATAAGTATATTCGTAAATGATCGACTTCTTAAACATGAATGAGACTTAGCTTTAAAATTAATAAAACATGTTCTAGAAATAATCGAATCTACGCACAAGAGTTACATTTATAAAAACAAATTAGACGTTTACTTACGATAAATGATATGATAAGTATATTCACAAATAAGACATTACTTAAAGTAATGAGACTTCATCTTGAAAATCAATGCAATTTCTTATATACAATAACAAGACGGCATATAATATATTCAGCAAGACGGAGGCACGGGTGGTACAGGACATAGTCGAGGAAACAACGATCGGAATCTGGAAGGCTTCGGCGCCTTTGAAGGCAAGGATTACGGCGTGGAGAACTTTGAAAGGGCGTATGGCGACTTGCGAAAATTTGGCTAGATGGAATGTGATTCTCAACGAAGAAGAGACAAGGTGTGTGGTATGTAAATGCAATTCTGAAAATTCTCAACACTTTTTTCTCCTATGTGAAGAATCTATGGAAGTGTGGAAGAATATTCAGAATTGGGTCGGCACGAGCTCGGCAATGAGGCAGCATCCAAAAGAACACTTCTTGGCATTCACTAACTTGGGTTCAAAAAAAGACAGGAGGTTTCTTTCAGGAGTATGGTGTGCGGTGGTGTGGTGTTTATGGAAATGGAGGAACGAAATTAAATTTAACAATTCGATATGGGATCGGGAGAAGATTATTACTGAGATCAAAACCAGGCTCTGGAGTTGAATTCGAGTTTTCGGGCATAAAGATATTTTCATTGACTTTAAAAATTGGCTCATCAAGGCCCCCCTCGAAGGTTAACTGAGCTATGGGGGTAGTTTTTGCTGATTTCCGATCTCTTTGTATTAATATGTATTTGTTTATGGTACCTCTGATACCTATTCTTCAGTAATGTAGAAGCTTTTTTCTGATAAAAAAAAAATAGAATTCATTTAAAAAAAAGAAAGAAAATGGGTCAAATGGGTAACGGATTCACAGGACGGGTTTAGGAGGCGGAGCTCTATCCACACTCACCGACGAAGGCATGCCTTACGGTTTAACATTCAATCATAAAAGAATTATATGGAACTATTATGTTTTGTTTATGTTGGTAAAGAATTAGAGATAAATATATGATTTAGTGAAATGTTACGATGTCTAATAAGATATACTACAAGTAAAAGATTGAGTTAAATCTCCTTGTATCATAATTCATAATGCACCACTTTCAAAATAAATAATTGAGATGAATGTTATATGTGTATTGGGGTGCGCGCTTCTAATTATACAACATGATAATAAAAATATGAATAATAGACCTAATTGGATTTAGTTGAAATAACATATTGACTTGTTCCGTTTTGTTAGAGGCCATTAAATATCTACCGCCAACTCTTTACTCGATACGTGAACTATTATTTGACATGTTCAGTTTTGCATGTCATTGAAAATTGACAAACTCGATTTTGAATGTTTAATCAAATAGAATGGGATCGATAGTTTCAAGTAATATTATTTATCATTTATCATAATGTAATGCAATGAAGGAGAAAATATTTTCGCAAAGGAACGTGCTAATTCAAGATTAAGTTGAATTGACCATTGCTCTAATGTAATAAAAATGTAGAAGTCAGACTACAAAAGAAAAAACAAAACTTAACAACGTAAGTTAACAAAACCGTAATCTAATGTCGAGTCAAGGAAGACCTCTGTCCGTAATACGAGATACGTTCTGTAGTTTTCTCGGTTTTGACGTATTGTCTCCAAAGATAAAACGACATCGTCTTGATGGTAGTAGCACCACAAACCAACAACTTCCGACGAACTGGAACGAGACGAGGACAATGCTTCGACTATGATGATATGTATGCAGAGAGCTTTTCGTGTATGCTAACCCCTTGAGAAACATATATGGACGTCCCCACGTACACGTACGAGCCCAACGAAGTTGGGTTTCATTGGGGCCAAATAAGAGGTGGTCCAAAAGGAACCTTAGGTTGAGCCCAAATCAAGCCCAAAAAACAACCCAAAGGCCAATTGACAAGTCCACACCCGGTCGCGGCTCGCGACCGAAGCCAAAGCCGAGCTGAGGCGGGCGGGCGCGTGTGGGCTGTTTATAATCCTATTTGATTATCCCGAATTTCTACCTTTTATAATTATATTTTCATGATATTAATTCTATACGTTATTATTCAGTTTACCAAATATTCATAGATATATAGTAAAATCAAATACCATATTATATTTATATGTAGCTATATAATTTGATGCTCAAAACATGAATATTTAAGTTTATGTATTGAGATTTAATGAAAGGTCAATTTGTTTAGGTTTTTTTTTCACCGTCTGAAGGTCGGGCTATTTGTATATATTGGATTAAAGGCCATACAATAAAGCATACTTAACCATAAAATATAGTTGAATTAAAGTTTGAAATCAAAATTTTCTGTATAAGCTAAAAAAATATTATTAATTTATGAAAATGACTATATATCTTACTGGTATGTACGAAGTTTTGCCCCCATGTTTGTAGTTTAATAATACAAGTGAACTACAATTTCTAAAATAAAAATATAATAAAAAAACATCAACCTATTATCATTATTTTTTATTGTTAAACAGCTTGATATTTATTTGGATATAATTGTAAATTACCTTTAGCGAATGAAATAATGATAAATAAATTCAGCTAATTATTTATGTTATCTAAATGAGTTAGTATTATGCTTATTACTTATTCTACACATCTTTTTATGAATTGTGTCATATACTCATATTAATAATATCAATCATAAACTTGTTCTGTTAAAATTAAGTTTGATCATATAAAAAAACTTATTCAAATTTATATGATCATTTATAAAATTATGGAATCACTTATTTTCGTTATTGATTATAAGAACATACCAATTGACCGTGACTTATAAATTTGAAGAAAATATGAAATTTCGGGCTCGGCGAGAGTATCATGGGTAGCATGATTTTGCAGTTCGGTTGAATGTTGTGCGGAATAGACGTTGTTTTTTCTTTTCTTTTCCGCAGGTACTAATATTATTGGAATTAGAATTATCTTACAAAACGATAAGGGAGAATTTTTGAAAGCAAGAACAATTACTTTGTAGTGAATGTCTGAGGGTGGCCGAAGGAGAGGCGATTTGATTACATGAAGCCCTTTTGTGGATAAAGGAAAAAGATTTGGTCCGTGTGGAATTTACTTCCAACAGTAAAGTGATGGTCGATACGATTGAAGATAAAGACAATTTCAAGTTGGAGCCATTATTAATAAACGCGGACTTCTACTTCACTCGGGTTGTAATTTTCATGTCAAGTTTGTTCGACGTGAAATCATTGTTGCGGCTCATGAACTAAAATTAAAATGTCCAAAGATTTTCCTTCTACGCATTCTCAGTACGATGTGGATAATCTTCTCGTTGCAACCTGTATTTGCGTTCATCAATAAAGGATTTTCTTCTCCTTAAAAGAGTAAAAAGTAAAACAAACAAATAAATTTGGGATCTTCATATTTGAGACTAAAAATTCTAAAAGCAGCTAACATGAAATATATATTTTAGAGTAGGTTAAGATAGAAATTTGGACAGATATAGAGAAATTAGAACGTTACGGAAAAAGAAATTTATTAGCCAGTGTAGTCCGTGCCTCCCTTCCTCTCTTTTCTTTAGTTGTGTAAACAAAACCCTAAATGGGGTTCAATTCGCCGCCAGATTGATCCTTCTCCTTATTAAATAAACCTGTGATCCTCTGTCTCACTCTCACTGTTCTTGCACAAACTCTACACCAATACCATTTCACTCTCTCTGTGGCAGCTAGCTCCGTTTTTTTTCCTTTTTCCTTTTAATCACAATTAATGTAATATTGCACATTTATTTGAGATTCAATGAAGGACAATGGATAATACTCCTCTGATTTACTGTTACTCAACCTACGCTGAAAGTGAGTTTTTCTGTGTGGGTTTTGGTGGACTGCTTTGGGTGATTTTATTAGTATCCAGGAACTGTGTTTTCTTTATAACTGATGGTCAAAGTTCGGATTTTTATGAGCTTGAAGTTGTGATGTTCAATTTCTACTGACTGGGTTTTGTTTTTTCGAGGAATTTATTGTTGGGATTAGTTCTTGTTGCATTTGTTTTAAGTTTCTAAGCTGCTGGTGTTAATTTGAGCTTTTATTTTGTTTGCGGATTGAACAGTTGCTATCTGGGGCTATTGAGTTTGTGAAGAATCATGTTGTCTGAATTGGGTAGGAGGCCGATGATTGGGAATAATGAAAATTCATTTGGAGATGAGTATGAAAAGGAGATAGGTTTCTTGCTCCGCGAGCAGCGGAGGCAGGAGGCTGATGATCTTGAGAAGGAGCTGAATTTGTATAGGAGTGGATCGGCTCCACCCACCGTGGATGGCTCACTAAGTGCAGTTGGTGGGCTGTTCAACCACGGTGGTGGTGGTGGTGGTGGTGGTGGTGGTGGCGGTGGCGGTGGCGGCGGCGGTGGCGGTGCCGGTGGTTCGGCTTTTGCTGAATTTGTGGAAAGCAGTGGCAATGGGTTCATGTCTGAGGAGGAGCTTAGGTCTGATCCTGCGTATTTATCTTATTATTACTCGAATGTCAATTTGAACCCGAGGCTGCCTCCACCTCTGATCTCGAGGGAGGATTGGCGGTTTGCTCAGAGGTTTCAAGGAGGGAGTTCTGCGATTGGTGATAGGAGGAAGGTCAATAGGGATGATACTGGCAATGGTGGGAGATCCATGTTTCCGTCGCAGCCTAGTTTCAACTCAAACAAGCAGGAGAGTGAGGACATGGACAGGCTGCAGGGTCACGTGGAGTGGGGCGGTGATGGACTTATTGGATTGCCTGGATTAGGAGGACTAGGCAGCAAGCAAAAGAGTATTGTAGAGATATTTAAGGTTAGTATAACCTGAATTGATGCATTCTCTTTTTCTTACTCAGATATTGAATTATGTCTTCGCACATGGCTTGTGATATTGGGATTTTCCAGCTTTCTTATGTTATGGTTGTAGGTCTTTGAAATGTTGTAATGGTAAAATTATCTCTCCCCCCTCACTTTTTCAATTGAACTTCTTTCATATTTATAGAATCATTGTTTTCTTGGTATGTATGGTGGGATGCTTACCGGGTTTCGTACTGCCCTTTGTTGGACATAGGTATCTTATTCATGCCAATGAAACTAATATTTAAAAAATCATTTATACTCATTTGGTGCCCTAATTGTGGATATATAAAATTTCCTTCTTTCTCAATCCATTGTAAATGTTTTTTCTCTGTTTTTCTACACTTAATGCTCTCAACTAACCATATTATTTCTGTTTGTCACCAGATTTTCTATGTTTCTCAGTTAAATTGGTATTATAGACATTTGAATACCTTTTGTTAAAATCAAATGCAGTGTGGACTAGCTGTTTTAATGTCTACATCCTCTGTTCTTTTAAGCTTATCTGATTCTTTCCACTTCTGCAGGATGACTTTAGCCGCGGTACTCCGGATTCTACACACCCTTCAAGACCGGCCAGCAGAAATGCCTTCGATGAGAATGCCAATGCTTTGGGTTCAGCAGAATCTGAGCTGGCTCATATGTATGGAGATTTTACTAACTCAGATCCATTACTCTCAGCTTCAAATATGCCCAGTTCAGCAGGTGTTCAACATGGAGGAGGACCTACTTCATATTCTTATGCTGCTGCTTTGGGTGCCTCCTTGTCAAGAAGCTCAACACCGGATCCTCAACGAATTGCAAGAGCTCCTAGCCCTTGCCCAACTCCTATTGGTGGAGGCAGGGCCAGCAATTCAGAAAAAAGAAGCATTAATAATGCGAACTCGTTTAGTGGGGTATCTTCTCACTCAAAGGATACCGCCGATCTGGTTGCTGCTTTATCAGGAGTGAACCTCTCGAATGGCATTATGGATGAGGAGCATCATTTATCTTCTCGTAATGAGCCTAATCCGGATGGTCATAAAAATTATCTTTTTAACATGCAAGGAGGCCAAAATAATGTTAGACAACATATGTATAAGAAAAAACATGAACTTGGGCAGTCAAATATGTCTTCTGTTACTCAACCAGCAAATATAAGCACCTCTGACTCTGTTCTAAGCAACGGTTATGTGTCACATCTCAGTAATAATGCCTATCTTCAAGCTGAGCTTCAGAAAAATGGTGTTCATTCGAATAACTCCTACAGGAAAGGATCTTCTAGTGCTGCAGTGAATGTTGGGGGTGGCATACTTCCTCAGTATCAGCATCTGGATAGTCCGAATTCGTCCTTTTCGAATTACGGAAGCGGTTATCCTATGAGTCCAATATCCGGTCAACTTGGGAGCCCCAATTTGCCTCCACTATTTGAGAATGCTGCTGCTGCATCTGCCATGGCTGCATCTGGAATAGACTCCAGAATGTTGGGAGGATCAAATGCCGTTCCGGAGCTCAACCTGAGCAGAATCAGCAACCAGATGGGCGGTAGCATGCTGCAGGCGCCTTTTGTCGACCCTTTGTATCTCCAGTACTTGAGGACTGCTGAATATTCTGCAGCACAAGTTGCAGCTCTTAATGATCCATCTGCCGATAGGAACTACTTGGGTGATTCGTACTTGGACCTGCTTCAGAAAGCCTATCTCGGTAATTTGTTACCTGGTC
Organism: Salvia sclarea; assembly: GCA_036873715.1. Taxonomy (NCBI): domain Eukaryota; kingdom Viridiplantae; phylum Streptophyta; class Magnoliopsida; order Lamiales; family Lamiaceae; genus Salvia; species Salvia sclarea. Next base: position 3,141,744 of record JAYJMF010000001.1, on the reverse strand, counting down.
AGAATTCAGAGTATGGTGTTCCCTTGGGAGGTAAAACTGGCAGTCCTCATGGTTACTATGGGAATCCTGCTTTCGGGCTTGGGTTGTCGTATCCTGGCAGTCCCTTGGCAAGCCCTGCAATGCCAAATTCAGCTGGTGGACCTGGTAGCCCCATCAGGCATGGCGACTTCAATATGAGATATCCTGGCGGGCTGAGAAATGCAGCTGGGAGTATCATTGGACCATGGCACTTGGACTCTAGCTTCAGTTCTTCTTTGCTGGAAGAGTTCAAGAGCAATAAAGCCAGATGCTTTGAGCTTTCTGAAATCACTGGTCACGTTGTTGAGTTCAGGTATAATTTTTAAATTTTGATGGCAATTTAATCAAGAAGATGGATATCTGATATTTTTCCAACTTAACATCTAGCGCTGATCAATATGGAAGCCGATTCATTCAACAAAAGCTTGAAACTGCCACAACGGAGGAGAAGTGCATGGTTTTCGAGGAAATTTTTCCTCAAGCTCTTACACTGATTACTGATGTGTTTGGTAATTATGTTGTCCAAAAGGTAACAAGCATGCTTGGCCAGTCATTCAGTCGACCTGTTTTACTTAATTGGGTCTTCTAGACCTTTTTAGTTCTTCAGGAGCTGATAATTTCTCTTCCCAGTTTTTTGAACATGGCATGCCATCTCAAAGAAGAGAATTAGCCAGCAAGCTTTTTGGACATGTGCTGACCCTAAGCCTTCAGATGTATGGTTGCCGAGTGATACAAAAGGTAAAATTTACTGTTTGATGAACTACCCATGAGATATGCATCTAAATTCCCATTTGGAGGAATTTCTTTTCTTCTGTAGAATGTTTAAATTCCCATTTGGAACATAAAGGTGTAATTCTTTTGTAATATGTTACTTTTAGTTGATCTGGAGGTACTTTTTTCTTCCAAAAAATACTCTATTTTTTGTTGTTACTGAAGTAAGGACATTATCTGATGCAGGCAATAGAAGTTATTGATGTTGATCAGAAAATCAAAATGGTTGAAGAGCTGGATGGGCATGTCATGCGATGTGTGCGTGATCAAAATGGAAATCACGTCATTCAGAAGTGCATTGAATGCGTCCCAGAGGAGCATATTCAGTTTGTTGTGTCAACGTTTTTTGACCAAGTTGTGACGCTCTCTACTCATCCATATGGCTGTCGTGTGATACAGGTTAGCGAAAAGTGTATGGTCTTTCTGTTACTTTGACCGTGATTAAAGCTGAAATATTACCTTACATCATGAGATGCTCTTTTATCGGCAGAGAGTTCTCGAGCACTGCAAGGATGAGAAAACCCAGATGAAAGTGATGGAAGAGATTCTGGGGTCCGTAAGCATGCTAGCACAGGATCAATATGGAAATTATGTTGTTCAGGTTTGTAATTTTGCTTTGTTCAAGTCATATATACTTGTGGCCTTGTGTTATGGTGCTGCTGCCGAGGTACTAATGTACTACGTGGATGCAAGAAAGTTTGATGCACGCTTTAAAATTGAAGTTTCTGTTAAAAAGTTTTTTGCTTGTCGAACTCCACCTTTGGGCTTACCCACCTTAATTCCATCTTCATTTTGCTTCAATAGTAATTTTATTCCTGACATCCCTCTCTACTTCCATTTTTGTAACCTATGTTAATTTATTCCTGACTTGCCACAACCCAATTCTTAATACAGAATAATTTATGCATCTTTCAGTAATTGCAGAATGTACTCTTTTCTTTTTTGCTCCCTTAAGAGTTCACAGGTGAAGACACTGAAATGGATAAGTGATTCAGTTTTGCAACACAGATGTTGCATCTTTTGCACATACTCAAAATTCCATGGGAATTGAAATATTTAACTTCTCTGCTTGTTGAAAGTGCCTTATTCTTTCTTGAAATATAATACCTCTGCACAAGCTTATCTTGTCTTTTTTCTTCGAGGGTATATGGCCCATTATTTTTTAGCATAAAGATTTCCTTGGAACCAGTAGAGTCGGTGAAGGAACATCACTTATTATTTTCCATATTGATGTTGTAGCATGTACTGGAGCATGGGAAGCCACATGAGCGAACAACCATAATTCAGGAATTAGCTGGAAAGATAGTTCAGATGAGCCAGCAGAAGTTTGCATCAAATGTTGTTGAGAAATGCTTGACTTTTGGTGACCCAAGCGAACGCCAGTTGCTGGTGACTGAGATGCTTGGAACAACCGATGAAAATGAACCTCTTCAGGTTTGTCAGTTCTTTTCACTTCTGATTACTGTGTTGAACAACTTCCATTCGGTTAATTATTTCCTTGTAGCAATCATAGTAATATAGTGGCTTAGAAGTTTTATGGTATTTGTTTTTGTTCTATGCTACTTCTGGAGAAGTTAATGATGGATTAGGAAAGTATGGCCATAAATTGAGTGTCATGAATAATGCATAGATAATGGATAATCAAATGCTGAGAACATGCAACATGTGGTCTTGCTCTTTACATTATTTTATTTTCTTTGTTCACCGTTTAAGATCCCAACAATGAAGTTTCTTGTTATTTGTAGTAGTATGACGATGAATGAGTGGATTAAAACTTTAAAAAGATGTAACCAAAAATGGAAGCTTGCATGCAGTTCTGCAAAGATTTGAGTATCACAGAGTGAAATATCTATTTAGTTACTGAGTTGCATCTAAATATGTTGTTTATACTATCAAACTTTCGTTCCCCTAATCTTCTAATCTTTGTTTGCAACCAGGCTATGATGAAAGATCAGTTTGCAAATTATGTCGTACAGAAAGTGCTCGAGACATGTAGCGATCAGGAGCGTGAACTGATCATGTGTAGAATTAAGGTCCATCTGAATGCACTGAAGAAGTACACCTACGGGAAGCATATAGTAGCTCGTGTAGAGAAACTTGTCGCCGCTGGGGGTATGCATATCCTAACCATCTGACAACCTTCTACTTTGAAATTATTCTCCTTATAAACATTTTGGCATCTCAATTCCCCAAAACGTTTAAAAAGTCGGCCAATTCTGATAGTTCATACGAAAGTTGTTACTGCTTGAATTGTGAAAAATGTTTGAAATCTCGATGTTGTTTGATGGTTGGCAGAGAGGAGAATCGCTGCTGCTGCGGCTGCTCAGAGCCCAAATGCTGCGTAGACGTGCTGTAGGAAAGAAATTGTACAGCTAACTGAGCCTAGATTGGCTAGTCGTGGTTTCTCCTCCTCCCCGTATCTCGTGTGCTGCTCTGCTCATACACATGTTTTGGGTATGAGCTTAATTGCAAATAAAAAAAAGTTACCTGTACTGGAAAATATGTACATTGTGTAGTGCTAAGTTTATACGTAGAGTGTAGTTTAGCTGAGAGGCGCAGGGGACGGGGTGTCGTTGCTGCAGTGCCCGTCCAGAGGTTATAAAATATGACTACAAAAATGCTGAGGTTGTAATATAGAGGTAAATTATGCACTGTACATTTGATGAGAGCTGGTTTTCCAGTTATGTATGGTAATTTAACACTTTGAGAAAATATGGGTTTTTCTGTACATTCTTCTTGAATAAATCCTATGTTGTTGCTGCTCTCATGTTCCAAAATGTGGGTTTTCTCATTTCTTTTTTTGGGGAGAGTTGAATGTATTATATAGTATGTTAAATTCTTTACTGAATTTTTAATGTAAAACTGGACCAACTTCATTTGTTGAAGACAACATTTGCCTTTTGGCTTTGACTCTTATGTCTCTATCTCTCCCAAATCGGTCCTACTTATTTTAAAACAAAATCTCTTGATTTTTGGAAGAAAATATTTATCTTTAATGTTATTGTCACTAATGATTTTGTGTCAAAATTCAAAAAGTATAATTTTTGACCGCTTCTCAATATGTATCGTCAAAAGTAACCCCCCCATACCACATGGCCAGATTTTGTATTTTACATTCATATTTTTGCAAAATTTGGTAATCTCAGCTCAAAATATGTATCATAAAAAATAAAACCTAACATCAATACCTTGTTGATAAAGTCAGCTTTTTTAATATGTTTACATTAAACACAATGTGGGGTTAACAAAGGCAACATTATGTGAACGTGTCACTAAAAATAGATAGGTGGGAATTTTTCTTCTAGAGTCAAAAAGTCTTGACATGCTATTTCTAAGAGTCAAATATTGACAAAGCTTACTTTTTATCCTAGCAGAAAAAGATATGGCTCTTATCTAAAATGCTTAATTTTTTCCTCATATTTAATAATTTCATAATGTAAAAAAATAGACTTTGATTGATCCTTTAATCACATGCCTAATACTTTCAATTCTAATTAAATGAACACTCTATGTCACCAGGTATAAAAAGTGAAATTATGTTGAATTGAGTATTACTGAAAGAAACGATGATACGAGCTAGGCTCATGAAATTTTGTAGATATGACTTGACCACGAATGTATATATAGTTTTAGCTTATGCTAATATTTAATTTGATTATAACATGCATGGTGCGCAGCATGAAATAAGTAGTTGGAGAAATTTAAAAGGAGTGCATTTTCACCCAAAATTATTTTGGTTTCTTTATAGTTTAAAAAAGAACGTATTTCACCATTTTCCCTTATTTTGTTCATTGCCGTTGAAGTTAGTTACATGTGTGTTTTCCTTCCTTTACAATAGTTGGTATTTTGTATTGTTAATTAAATTATAGTCATATTATTCTCCACACACATTTCATTGATTAAATGTTTAATTAGCCACTCCCTATTGCTATTGGTCATCCCCACAACCTACGTGGATGAAAGCATAATTGAGGTAAGTAGTAAAAAATTTGTAGGTCTCTTTATGAAGGATTTATGGCAATAACTAGTTGATTAATTTAATTATTCGGCGTCGAAGAGATGAATGAGGCGCACATAGAGTTGCAAAATTTAATTGCAGTGTTAACGAAAAAAAAAACAAGTATTCAAGAATTAGTTAAATAACTTAAAGAAAGAATTAGTTAAATAATATATGTTTTACATAATGAAGGAGGTGGTATATTTGATTTTACTTATTATACTCCACTAGATATATAGTCTTACATTTTTAACCCAATGGTTGTACATAAAATAATGGAGTACATTTTATTTGACTCTTAGCACCACTTCATATATGTTCGAGCAGCCCATTAACGTTATATACGTACTACGATACTGCCACAACAAAAAAAGTTAAATAGTCGCACTAAGAAAATAATTATTAAAAATCAAGATGAATTCTGACTTCTTTTCCTCATTTTCTAATGGGTGGGCCACCTATATGTATTTATATATATATCACAATTCACAAAGCCCACAATTTCATTAGCTTGGAAAACAATTTTATACTCAAATGTGGATAAAGGTTTACGTGGCATTTCTGTTTTCTGCAGTACATGCTAAAAATGGATTTCGAATACCTTTTCCAGAATATATGATGAAACACCAACACCCACACACACCCACACACACATACACCCACACACACACACATATATATATATATGGAGGGTGAGAATTTACTAGGATCCCTCCTGAAATTAGGATGTAGGATCAAACCATACCTTTAAGATGGAGAAAGCATTATGTTGTATGTGAGAAAGCATAATAATAGATTAAAGCATTATGTTGTACATAAAAAAACATAATCGTTCAAAAGCATTAAGTAATACATACGAAAGCATCATCAATATGGAGAATCAATCTTGACCATCCATCAATCAAAATCAAGAGATGAGATTGGATCCTAGTTAACATTTTCAGGAGAGATCCTAAATGATCCCCTCCATATGTATATATATATTGAAAAATACACACGTTTCAAGTTACATATTGAATATTAGCTGATGGGATCCTCTGTGCCAAATTCTTCGTGTGCCACTATGAATTTCGATAGTTTTAATAAAAAAAATTAAATAAAAATTTATTATTACATAATATATCATGACTAATATTTATAGCAAAAAAAAAATAGAATTTTAAAAAATCATATACCATGATTTTGGAATATTTAGATTAAAAAAATACTTATTTTGTTTGGTTATTCCAAAATTATGATATATGGTTTTTTAAAATTCTATTTTTTTGCTATAAATATCAGTCATGATATATTATGTAATAATAAACTTTATTTTACAAAAAAAAAAGTTATTAAAACTATCGAAATTCATAGTGGCATACGAAGAATTTGACATAGAGGATGTGAATATTACAGCGTACTTTAAGTTTTTTTAGTAACAAATGTTGATTGGGTTTGTGAAATTATAAAAAAAAGATATATTTTATAACAAATATTATTAAAATAATAAATTGGACACACAAGAATGTGGTATAAAAGATTTGAACCTTGAGCGATTATTATTATTAAATTAAAATGGAGATTTCATCTGATGATCAAATCTGAACGCAAGCAACTTGTTGACTCTGCAAATCTTTTACCAAAACACACTATTTTAATTTGTAGTTCTGTATCATTTAATCTGGCGTTTACTTCCATATAAACGAAATGTGATAAGAATAAAGCATTTGAGCAAACCATGAACAACATGAAGCTCCAAAACTGGATAACAACATAATCTCCAAAATCCTAAATTCAAATCCATCATCGCAAAGATTGGAAAACAAGATAAAATAAAAGAAATTAATAATTTGTTACCTTAGATGATATGAAACAATAATCCCACGAGGTACAACAGAAGAAGCTTTTGGTACTACAGCTGAGATATTAAAGCCTCTTCCCTCAAAACGCAGCACAGATTTATTGAGTGATGATTTTTTCGAGAATGGCTATTATGAGTCAATGGCACTTGCAACTTAACATCTATATATTATGAAGTTAGATGTAATGATTAAGAAAATAGGAAGAAATTTGTTGAATTGTTTTTTTAAGGAATCCCTAACTACTGCATTTGAAATTTCAATCAGAGTATAGAACGCGTATCCGTGGTTGGTATACAAAAAAATATTGCAAAGATAAATTTATTTATTTTATTTTTTTTGGAAGTTATTAGTAGTATATATGTGACAAGGATATCATTTAACGTCTAACTATATATTATTATAATTTTCCTATGTAACATTTTTTTAATGTTGTATTTGGTTTTAAAAAGTATAACTATAAATATAAAATTATCAACAAAGGTGTGAAAGACATAAAGAAATTAAATGATCAACGACAAGCGAAGTACAACAGAAGCCGGAGACATTGACGATTTCTTCATGGCTTCGACCATTGACTCTAAGTCTAACAGCTTTATAGTCGTTTTAATTAAATATATTCCGCCCGTCCCGTCGAAGTTGTTACGTTTTCTTTTTCGGGCCGTCCCAACGAAGTTGTTACGTTTCTTTTTTAAGATACCTTTATCACTCATACAACTTTAAATAATATATATTCCTACCATCACTTTACATTATTTTTCAGATCTCCTAAAACTCCGTACCCAAAAGAAACGTAACAACTTCGGCTGGACGTAAGGAAGTATATGTCTAGCTTTCAACACTTAAAAATAAAATGTACCTTTCGATCAACAATAATTAGATATAACTTACAAGGAATATGATTCCAAACCAGAATTTGTTATTTTTTTAATTCATTTTTAATATTACGAGTGGTATAACATAATAATTGGTCACACAAAATGGGAAAATACCAGCACAAAAGCGGAATTTGAACCCAATACATTAGACCATCTTTACTCATGATCCAAACCAATTCAACTTTTAAATAAAATATTATTTTCTCTCTCCTCCACATACACTATTCACAACTTAATGTTTACATGATTTTTTATACTCCATTCATGGTACTAAAAAATTACTCTATAATTTGAATTTTAAATATTTAAAAATCAATAAAGTGACATGTGTGATGTGTCAGTAAAGTGTGGAGTTAATTTTTTTGCCATTGAGATAGGTATACCCAATCTAGATGGGAAAAACAATCAAGTTATATTTTCTTTTATCTTTACTTTTATAATTTGTTGTTTGTTTTTTTAGTAAAAAAAGGGGAAAAAAATCATTGATGTGGGACCAATTAGACTTTTGAGATCCAATGTACCTCGTTGGAGGTCGCACTTGTTGCACTTTTAATTCTATCGATTTTCTTTCATGTTTGTTCTTTATTTTCAATTTTATATATTTTATTCAAATTTATAATTATTGACAAGGACCAATTAGAGTGTATAGTTTTTATTATTATTTAATTTAATAGTTAACCATTTATTTTGGGATTGATTAATCTAAATCTAAATTAATACTAATATAATTTTGTTAACTTTATTTTTTTTAGATAGAAGTTGATTATGATACACAATATTATAAGAGATTTTATTTTATACAAAATATTATTAAATTATAGATAGATATGTTTGGCGGGTCACAGTAGCTCGACAAAAAATTGCGAGAAACTGAATCTCATCCGACCTTTTCTACCTTAATGATGTTGTTATTATCTTTTTTAAAGTCAAAATTAATCTACATATTGATCAATTAATTTTATGAAAAAATTTAAATGACAAATAAATTATGCATGAATTTTGAATGAACAACATAAATTTTACAATATTTAATCAAATTTCTACTTATGAAATTTCGCTTCAAGGATTTTTACCAATTTATTAATTTTCTTTTGGAGATAAATTTATTAAAATATTTTTTACTAATTTAGTATATTAAATTTAGAGTCCACACCAATTCATTCAATACCTAAAAATCGAGTCTTGAAAGATGAACTGTTAAACCCTAATTGCAGAGAAGCTTTCACATTCATCAATGGCGATCGCAAACCCTCCATCACTAGACATCCTAGTGAGAGATCCCGGCGGCTTCACTATCTGGAGCGGCCCCCCATTCAGCAACGGAGAGCCCAAAATTAAGCTCGATAAAATCCCCTGCACCTCCACAAAATTCAGCGCCGATGGATCCAAGCTCATGGCCATCCGCTCCGATTCCTTAATTACCATCTACGACGCCGCCAATTTGGGGGAAATTAGAGTTCTAGAAGTCCCCAATCTTCTCGCGGCCAGCATATCGTCGTGTGGGAGCTATGTGCAGACATTTCAGAAATCGTCGACGCCGCAGGTGAAGAATGTGGCGCTGTGGAATGTGGCAACGGGCGAATCGGTTTATCAAGCGTTCCAGAAGAATATGACGAAGGCGACGTGGTAAATTGGTTGAGATTTTGGCTGTGGAGTTGCTGGATTGTTGTGAGTTTGAGTGAATGTGATTGGTGTTTGCTGTTTGTTTAGGCCGTCGATTCGATTTAGCTCCGATGAAGGTGTGGCGTGCCGCCTGGCGACGAATGAGGTGCAGTTCTTTGATGCTGGGGATTTCTCTAAAGGGATTGTTCATCGGCTTAGAGTGCAGGGGATTGCTGCATTGGAGCTCTCGAAGAGCCCTGGCTCGTACGTGGCTGTTTTCGTTCCTGAATCGAAGGTTTCGGGTTTACTACTTTGGTGTTTTGAAGTTGAAGTTGTAGAGTTGATAATGCTAGTCTGCTTTTATGTTTTTTTGTCCTTTTCGTATTAGATTCGTTTATGTCGATGATTACTTAAGTTTGATTGGATGAGCTGGCGATTTTACTTGTTTATTTGATCTTTGATAATCTTGAATTTATGAATCCTAAATTTTGATTTAGCACAACAAAAGGGGATTTGCAGTTTAAGGCCTTCGTAGTGTTTTGATTGAGGTCTCGGGATATTTTAGCGAGTCTTGTCTTTAGAGGGGAGATTTCAAGAGACGAATTGTGAATTTGTGGTTATGTACTGCTTTAGACGTCCCACTTTGCATGTAGGGGTAAAAGTATAATTTTTATCTCGTTCGTCTCTGTAGGGGATGTGGCCGTATTAGTTCTTGAATTGAAGTTTGTGGGTTTGGTGTTATAATTGAAGTTGTAGAGTTGACATTGTCACCACGCAAGTTTGCTATTTATAGTTTGCCTTTTATTTTATTTTGCTGTGTCGTGTTAGCTTCGTTTATGTCGATGATTTGTTAAGTTTGATTGGATGAGCTGGCTTTTTAACTTGTCATTTGTTCTTTGAAACTCTTGAATTTATGAATCCTAAATCTTGTTTAAGCATAACAAAAGGGTTATTGCAGTTCAAGGCTATTGTAGTGTTTTGATTTAGGTCTCGGGATATTTAGCAAGTCTTGTCCTTAGAGGGAGATTTCAAGGAACGAATTGTGAATATGTCGATATGTACTGCTTTAGACGTCCTACTTTGCACATAGGGGCATAAGTGTAATTTTTATCTCGTCGTATCTGTAGGGAATGCCAGCCAATGTTCAAATATTTTCTTGTGCGAAGGAGTCACAGAGTCAACCCGTTGCCCGTAAAAGTTTCTTTAGGTGTAACTCGGTGCAAATGAATTGGAACCATGGTTCGAAGGGGCTCTTGATTGTGGTGCAGTCAGACGTTGATAAAACGAACCAAAGTTACTATGGAGAGACGAAGCTAAACTATTTGACTACAGATGGAACTTACGAGGGATTAGTGCCACTCCGTATGTGCTAGTGCTATCTTACATTCTTTCTCTAGCTGACGAAACATTGCTTCGATTTGTTAATGGCAATTAATCTCGAATGCTTTGGCAGGTAAGGAGGGGCCCGTACACGATGTTCAGTGGTCGTCCTCCGGTAAAGAATTTGCTGCAGTTTATGGATGTATCCTTAGTTTCTTCGTCACGTTGCAGATGCTTATTTTGGCATCAAATTTGTTAAATTCTAATTACGAAGGTGAAAATGTCTTTTTTATGCTACCAATATACATATATATAGTTATATCCCTGATAGTAATTTCAAGATTTTATAGGTCTACATTGTATTGTAGTTTTCGTATGCGTTTTTCATCCTTGTGCAGTTTGTTTCGTTCTCTTCCTTGACCGAGTTCAGTTATGCCTGCAATGGCAACAATATTTGACGCGAAATGCAATCCTCTGCTAGAGCTTGGGACGGGCCCGTACAATACTGTTCGGTGGAATCCTAAGGGAAAATGTATCCTTCTTATATAGCAAATGGTTCCTGCTCCGTTTCATCACTTTCGTCTCTCATTCCCTCTCTCGTTGTTTCTTGTGTTCATTTGTATATCCTTAAAACTACCATACAGTTATATGTTTGGCGGGGTTCGGTAACTTGCCCGGTGACATGGTAAATTCTTCCAAACGATCATTCACTTCTATTTCGTGATGAATTTGTCTTTCCATAAATAATACTAGTATTATACAGTCTATGACATGATTAAGTCAATTTTCCTCTCCTGTTTAGACATTTTGGGATTATGCGGAAAAGAAGAAACTCGGAGCTACAAAAGCTGAATTATCGGTGACAAGTGAGTGGTCCCCAGACGGGCGGTATTTTATGACTGCCACAACAGCTCCGAGGCTTCAAGTTGACAACGGGTATGAACGTTGATTTGGGCATTGTGGTGTTTTAAACCTCTTAGTAGTTGTGAATTTTTCTTACGGCTATTAATCCTTTTTTTCTAATGCCTCTCTTTTCAAAGCATCAAAATCTTCCACCACAACGGCTCGTTGTTTTTCAAGAGGATGTACGACAAGTTGTTTCAGGTCAATATCTCTGGTTTTCCGTTATTCCTCCGAATTAATCTCTTTCTCTTAGCCGGCTTTTCATAATAAATAAAGGTAGACTGGAAACCGGAGTCGCCCGATAAGTTTGGTGATATTGAAGAAGTTTTGAAGTCTGTTGGCTCGTTGAAATTGGAAGATACGACAAAGCAAGGTTATTCACATCCTCCACAAAACACTATCTGATTTGTTTGTAAATGTAAGAGATACTAAAACGAGACTATTATGTCAGGACAAGGGTCGAAATCCGCTCAGACCATCACAAAACCTGCGGTTTCACAAAAGCCTGCGGTTTATCGCCCGCCCAGTGCTAAAGCAGCAGCTGCAGTTCAAGCCGAGGTATTTTAAAATAATTGAAAACTGATAGCAACGGTCTATTAAATGATTTTATGGCTTCAACTACTCTATATTTATGTCTTTCGATTATTTCCCAAGGCCTCGTAGTTGATGAGCCTAAGAAATGATCTACGAACGTGGAACATCTCAAGCATGAGCCAACAAGCATTAGTATGAGTGTACATCCTAATCAAGCATTAGTTTGAGTATCCTGCAAATACACGAACTTGATAAATTTTAGAATTTGGTTAGAGTCCAATGGTTGTTGGCCAATAACTTGTATTTCGGAGTCCGTTAGCAATCAGAAGCTACCCTTGGAAGGCTCTCGACAATTCCCTTCTAATATACATAAAGATATAAATTCTCATGACATTATTTTCAAGTCATCTTCCTACCACTTCCAGTGATTAAAACCTAACAATATGGGTACTAATAGGAAGGTACGGTCAAGAACTTTCCGATAGTAGCTTTTGAGTACTAGCCGAACTCAAAACAATCGAGTTATTTGGTAAGCAAATTTAGTCCAGATTAAAAAAAATGAACTTGGTGTATTCTTTTACCAAAATACTGGATTTGGTTATAGTTTGTGTATTTACGGGCAATTAATTTCTACTATTTTGTATAGTAAGCACCACTTCGAATTTCTGAAGAACGAGCTACCTACTGCATAGCCATTGTTAGAGGCGAAAGTCATAAATTAAAATACAACATATATGTTCTTTTTCGGGTTTAGGTTATTTCGTTTTTCATTTTTACATATACATACTGATGATTCGGCATATTGTTTTATGCAGCTATTCGGAGAAAGCCCTACTGGGTAAGTGTGTTGGTATTTCTTCTACTCGAACCCTTTCTAGTTCCGTTTCTGACATTTGGCCCATCTATTAACTTCCAGAGAACTGAGCAAGAACGCGCTGAAAAACAAGAAGAAAAGAGAAAAGCAAAGGGAGAAAAAGGCAGCTGAAGCTGGCTCCGGTGCCAGTGGGACTTGATTGGGTTTTTTCATCTCTGACGAGCCATTTTGAAGGGCTCTCGAGCTATGCCGTTTGCAGGGAGGCTTAAGGTATTTGTGACGTTCCTTGACGTATTAAACTGCTTCCTCGATTTTAAGCCTTGAGAATGAAGTGGAGCTAAACTTAGAGAGGAAAACACCAGCCTTACCCACTTTCTTTCACCTCTCAGTTGCGAAATCTGATGTATTATTGGTAGTTTTGAGAAATTATTGGAGCTTTTCCGGTTTCCAAGGTGGATTTTAGGGAAAAATATGTAGTTTGATTTTTATAAAGTATGGCATTCAAAAGATTATGAGCACAGCACTGTACTCAATTTTGTGAGTTTTTTACCATTTTCTAACCTGGTAAGAGGAAGAATCTGTTATTGTATGAATATTAACATCTATTTGGTTTTAAATTGTATGAGTATCTTCTACTGAGGTGTTTGGATTTTTTTTAGATAAGTTAAGAGAAAATTTGAGTTAGAAAGAGCTCATAAGATTATAAAAAGATAAGGTTCGACTTATTTGGCCAAGCATATTTTTGAAGAGTTTAAATTTATTTTGAAGAGTCTTTTGCTTCTCTGATTTTCTTTTCCAAACTATACGAACATAGAAACAATATGGTCCAATCAGCAACCTCGAAAATGAACTAGCAAAATTTTCATTCTAAAAATTCAAGTAAATTAATCAATGTTGTCAATTGCATAAGTTAGGGTAAATTTTATTTACACTATCCAAAAAGAGCTTGCACCTTCTGTTATTTTGGGTGATACGATCGCCACCGGATAGACGCTGTAGCTAGTATATGGAAGTTTTAATATTTTATATTCAATTGAATATAATTAAATTAATAGTCTTTTTTGTTTTAAAAAAAAGTAAACCATTATTTCTCTATAATGAAAAAAAAAAGGTCGGGCTAGGAACTGACCGGGCCAGTTCGTACAATTTAAGGAATGTGTGAACCAAACTCGAATCGGAATTTCCTAATTAAGTATGGCCCACACGCGTCCTCACCTGAGTATGTCTTTCTTTTCCTAGTGAAGCCTCTTTGTCGAAGCTTTTTTTCCTTAGAGAAGCCTCTTTCTCCATGATTTTTTTTCTTAGAGAAGCCTCTTTCTCGAAGCTCGTGGGAGTGGGAGAAGATACCGGTTGAAGAGGCGGAATCGAGGGTCGGATACCTCTTCTCGTGCCCTCGTATTTTTTCGCCTTTTGATTTCCCACTACGGCAACTGGAATACGAGACACCAAATCAGGATCATCACGCAACTCCCTTTCTAGTCTTGGACACCCATTGATTGACAAGTATTGGAGCCTCTCCATCATATGGTAATAAGCACCAAAAATAGAAAACAGATCGTTGCAGTTTCGGACTGTCAACTTCCTGAGATGAAAGAAGACGTTGGCACGTGCTCGAGGGCAATCCTCAACCACCAACTCCCTCAGCGGCGCATCCTTCTCCTCCGGAAAGATCCACAGTAAATCGGGACAGTCGACAACGTGCAGCTTCTTGAGTGAGGAAACCCCCTTAAGATATAAGTACTTGAGTTCATTACAGTGAAGAATGCCCAAATGTTCAAGGGAAGTGAACATCTCTCCCTCCATTAGGTGTAAAATTTCAAGAGACTTATCTGGGATACTGCAGAGGATGAGTTTCTTGAGTGTTCCAAAGGAATGAACATATCTCAAATTCCATACTTCTGTGCCGTTTATGAGAAGGGACGTGCAGTTAGGCACGGAACGGAGGATGCTCTCGTTGCTATTTAAAACAACCAAGCCGTGCAGAGTGGGGAAAGGTGGTAAACTGCTCAGTTGGGAACAACCTTCAATTGTTACAAATTTGAGACTGAGGAATGCCCTCACATTTGCTGACCATTTCAACAGGCTGGGGAGATCATAAACCTCAAGGCGTTCGAGTGATGGGAAGACAGCATCGACAATACCTTTTCCATAGAATTTTGGACCGATGTATTTGAGTTTCGCCATCCCTCTCAGCTGGAGCTCCTTGAGGAGAGGTAGCCGGCCTAGTGATGGTAATTCCTGACACCCACAATCGGTAATGGAAATCTTCACTAGATTCTTCATGGATGAGATCCACTTGGGAAATGCAGAACCCCTGTAGCCTCGTAAACCTAGAACTTCGAGTTGTTGATTTGGCTGTAGGAGTTCTACAACTTCAAAGCAATCATCAACATTTTGGCTCCAGGAAAGTTCCAACTGTTGAAGTCCTTTCTCATCTAGCTTTGCATCTTGGGCTTCAAGAACTTCCCTTACATTCTCAAGATTCCTGATCTCCAATGTTCCCTTGAGCTGATTTAGTTTCCCGAGTTCTTGTAACCGTGCAGAATCATGATCCTTCCCCAAAACAAACAGTGGCATTGAGCTAAGAGATGTGAGAGAGCCAATCCCAGATGGAATGTAAGATAAGGTCTCACATTTCGTCAAATCCAAATGACTCATGAGAGACAAACCGCGCAATCCACTGGGTAAGAGTTTGAGATGGTAGCACCACGACAGATCCAACGTTTGTAACAAGGTAAGCTCCGTAACAGAATCAGGTAGTTTCTCAACGAGTGTGTAAGAGAGATTAAGATACTTGAGTTTTTTAAGCACACATATATCATCTGAGAGACCATGGATGCCACTGCAACTCAGATCAAGTGAAGTCAATTCATGGAAATCAACAAGGGGGCGGTCCAGACCGCCACCAATATACAGAGCAGGCGAGGAGATCAGCACCCGCAGGTGGTCTGCCTCATATTCCCCTGCAAGGGAAATCCGAGCAGCATCTTCACCTGCAAAGCTAATCAATCCTAGGCTTCCTCGATTCTCCCTCCAGATAACTCTAGCAACGTCCCCTAGTATTCCATGGATCAAGCCAGGAATCCGAAATTCTATCACATTATTGTACTGATCACGAGTTACATCTGTGAAGAATGACCTAGAAAGCAAATGATGGAAGCAAGCATCACCATCACCAGCACCTATATCCACAGCTGATGGCTTGAGAAGGCCGTTAGCAAACCACAAATGGACCATCTTCTCCTTGTTAAGAGCATAACCTTTAGGAAAAAGGGCGCAGTATGCCAAGCATTGCCTCAAGTATGAAGGAAGGACCAACACACATAGCAAAACGGTAGCTGATGCATCCCATGAAGGGGGCAGAGAAACATCTAACAATAGATTTATTATGCTGTGATCATATCTAATCAAGCTTCCAAAAAGTTTAAGCAGAAGAGGAATACCTACACAGAAGGCTGCAAGTTTCCCGGCCGTGCGCGGCAGAATATCTAAGGTATCAAATGCTATTGATCTAAAAAGAGAACTGGCATTGCTCGGAATCAGTAGTGGGAGCCGAATCGCATGCGATGGAAGATGACAAACATCTTTCCTTGGTTTTGGGGTGGTTATCACCACCTTAGATCCGAGATCCAGAAAATCGAACCAGCACTGCTTCATGTGCAGCCACGAATCCTCGGTCGCTCTTCCAACTCCATCAAACACGATCAAACACCTTTGACCTTGTAGAGTATCTCTTACCATTTCATCCAGCTCATCAAGGTCATCAACGGCGCAGGGCATTCCCATCGTGGATCTCAATATCCCTCGAGCAGCATGCTTCAGATCCAACTCCCGCCCCTCCAATTGCACCCACACGCGCAGATCAAAATGCTCTTCTACCAATCTCTCCTCATACACTACTCGTGCTAGTGTTGTCTTCCCCATTCCACTGCGCCCGGCAATATTAATAACAGAACAATGAGTTAAAGATGCAGGTCGCGACAAAGATTTAGAGCTAAACGATCCAAAAATGTTGCCTTTCGACAGTTGTGTGGGCCTGTATTTCCTCAAATTCACTTTAGTAAGGAGTGATGAACTATTCTCTTCGTGCATCTCTTGCCTTTGATCCAACATCATTTGGCTTTTTTGGCTCATTCCTTGCGGAGACCCAAATTCCTCCCCAATCAATTCCTCGATAAGAAGCCTTTTGTCACCCTCTCTTCCCAAGAATGTTTCAGATGGAAAAGCCCTATCATTTCGCTGCAGTACTTGGGCTGAATCTTCCGAAATCATCTCCAGCAAGTCATCATAATCTTTTGCTTTCACAGCTTTGGTAATCGCCAGGAGGAATTCGCGTATCGAGGTTTGGGAAATCTTCGTATCTCCTCCTCTTTCTGCGAATTGACAGAAACTGATGGAGATAAGCGAGATTCATATTCTCTCAATCGAGCAGTTGGATATTACGTATCCTTTTTCAGTTTCGAAATCAACAATTTTGACCTAGGTTTTGATTTAATTGACGAATTCGCCCAAAATGTTTCTAGCTAGAAATAGTAGTCTTACCTGTGCCGCCGCCAATTCCCACCTGCGCCATGGTTTCGAACTCTAACGATGTCTCTGCAGCAGCAGAAGAAACAGGAGGAAATACAGAGCACTGTCAAGTGTCGATGAAAATGAGCTGTGAATCATCAGCAGCTGACCATACATGGAGATTATCGAAACGGACGAATACAAGATCAATTAAAAATAGTGGTGTTCATGGTTCGGTTCCGGTTCAGAACCGGAACCGGAACCGGAACCGTCCAAATTTCTCGAATCGAATCGTAACCGTTTAAAAGGGTGTATGATTTCGGTTTCAGTTCTTTTTCTTTTTTTTTTTTAATATATTTTTTATTATTTATATTTTTCATGATTTCGGTTCTGGTCCGGTTACGGTTTCGGTTCCAGTTCTTTTTCTTTTTTTTTAATATATTTTTTATTATTTATATTTTTCATTTGATTTATATTGTTCAAATATGAAATATACATACTAATGAAGAGAATAAAAATATAAAATTTGAATATAACATGATGTTGTATAAATTACAACTTCGAACTTGTATTGCAATTTACACACTTGTCATTTTATAATTTTGGGTATGGAGTGCATGTTTTTATAGCAGTTGGTAAAAAATAATTTTTTGTTATGAATTTGGATAAAGATTCATTTCTCTCTTTTTAATATTTAAGACGCTCGCCAATGAATTGCCACGCAACTATCACCATCAAGAGATATTTACGTAACTTTGGGTATGGGGTGCATGTTTTTATAGCAGTTGGTAAAATTAATTTTTTATTATGAATTTGGATAAAGAAGCATTTCTCTCTTTTTGATATTTAAAATTATGTGAATATAAAAAAATTCCCAAAAGAAAACAAATCAATATTATTAGGGCATTCTTCTTTGGGACTTAAATAGAATTCATAGGTTTTTTCTGTTCAACTTTTTTGGGGGGGAGAAAAACAGAAAATAATGAATAGATATTGCTTTGATTAGCTACAAAAGCCAATTGATTCAATCTCTTTGATTTACCCTCACGAGTGAGAACCACGTTTCTCCATCAACCTCAGCAAGCTTCTCTCTCTCTCTCTCTCTCTCTCCATTGACTTTCACATCTGCTCCGGCGCTCTCAGGCATGGAGATAGCATTCCCCAGTTTTGTCGGTGAGTTTCTTTTTTATGTTCTTTTTTTTACCCCCTACGAAATTGAGTGATATTAGTCTTAATTTCATGTAATTAATGATCTAATCTCTTTGCTTTCTTTTACAATTGCACCACTCCGAATCATATCCACCCAATTAAACTTCAAATTCCCACGATTTTTTTACCCAATTAAACGAGGTAGATAGAGAAGATTGTGTTAATCTTAGAAGGTTTTGAGCTATTCCCTATATATAGCAGTTGCCAAAAAGAAATTGTGATATGATCTGATTATTCTTCTAGCTCAAATGTCAGAAATTTTAGCTAGCTTCATCTTCGAAAAAAATTTGCGTGGACCGGAATGGACATCGAACTTCTACTTTTTTTAACAAAGAAATCATTATCGAACACTTGGGCCTGGTCCGATACCGTATTAGAATTATGCCCTCGCCCCCTCAAAGGCGCAAATTTATCTTATGTCTCATCTACTGTATTCGAAATGTCTCACTTTCCAATTTAGGTCCTCACATTTGAAATGTCCCATTACTTAATTAAATGAGTATCTTTAAGGGGTCACATCTCTTTATTCGAAATGTCTCACTTTCCAATTTAGGTCCTCCCATTTGAAATGTCCCATTACTTAATTAGATGAGTATCTTTAGGGGTCACATCTCTTTATTTTCGTTTGAACCTATTTTCCTAAATAACCGTGCCCAAAAGAAATGGGACGTTTCGAGTGGAAATGAGGAAGTACATGATTGGAGAATCTACTCAAATTATTATACTTAGCACTTTATACCAAATGGAAAAGATGAGTACTTTAGTAGTTTATATACAAATACCACTAGCCTTGTAGCTTAGTTGTATTATCATCTTTGTTTGATTTGAAGGTTTTAACCTTTAAAATCACACTAAGTTTTGCTTAACTCTGCAAGTTCTACAGATGCTCTGGTTGAAGGTTTTCCGCCGGCTTTCAAGGCAACCGGTGTTCCTCAACGTAAACACATCGATGACTCGCAAAATGTGGGAGAGTATCTTGAGAAACTCTTCGGCCGTCTATCCGCCTTGCTCTTCCACATCGACAGACAGATAAACAATGTGCTTATCCGAGGCGGGCGTCTACCTAAGAAACTGACGAAGTGGGCCACGGAGGCACGAGCTATGAAGGTTCGGGTGAGTGATCTCTTGAAAGAGCCAAAGAAGTCGGAGGAATTGGTAGAAATCGGCATCAAAATGATCACTCACTTGAAGCAATGCCCCTTCAAGGATGGTATGATGTATGATAAACCGATTCCTCTCGTGATCCGGGATCAGAAGGAGAAGTACGAGGTTGAAAAGCCGAGTGTAGAAGTTAAGGAGATGGAGGATAAACACAAGGGCGATGCTGTGGAAAGTCGAGGGAACGAACCAATATCAGAAATCGAGGAGGAATTTGGAGACGAAGCTGCGGCAATGGGAATCCTCCCTGAGGATAACGAAGCTAAGATGTCGCCAGAGTGCTCTGCCGATGAATCAAAGATTTCGCACGATGCAGCAGAGTACTCTGTCGAGCAACGAGAAACCGAACCTATCACATGCCCTATCTCTTTCCAAGAGAAGGGGGTTTATTCAGTTGTTTCAGAGGATAACCATATGTGGCTAAAATCGGATAACCAGATCGTCTCGATTGGAGATTATCCGTCACCGGTGAATCCT
The DNA here is from genome assembly GCA_036873715.1 of Salvia sclarea. Lineage (NCBI taxonomy): Eukaryota > Viridiplantae > Streptophyta > Magnoliopsida > Lamiales > Lamiaceae > Salvia > Salvia sclarea. The sequence goes on along the minus strand of JAYJMF010000001.1, from coordinate 3,121,716 downwards.
ATGCTGAATTTGGTGGGGAAAGACTTGCACGAGCTACCCGAGAAGCCAGACTACCCGAATTCGTTGATTCTGTTTTTACAGAGAAACAAACGTTTAGCCCTCATTCATCGCTCGTTTTTCGACAGCATGCCGGCCTTGTCATTTCTCGACATGTCGGATACTAAAATCAGGATCTTACCTAGTTCACTTTTCGAGCTCTCGAAGCTTAAAGTGCTGCTGTTGAGAAACTGTATCTGTCTCGAAAAGATTCCCCCTGAAATAGGGAAACTCCGTCTTATGGAGGCGTTGGATCTTTCGGGCACTGAGCTTTACGAGCTCCCCGGTGAAGCTGGCCAGCTCGTGCTTATGAGGAGCTTGCATCTCTCTTTCTACGGACCCGATGATGAAATTGAGTACGAAGATTTACCGTCTCAATTGGTCTCTCCCGGTTTTTTCTCGGAGCTTAGAAAGGTGGAAGCACTAAGCGTCAGCGTGCACCCTGAAGATCATCGATGGAACGACACCGTTGCATTGATGATCAATGATATCAGCAAGATGGAGATGCTGAGCTATCTTCGGTTCTACTTTCCGGAGGTGGAAACGTTTGAACGTTTCATTGAAACGAGCGCTTCGTGGAAGGAGGAGAGGTTAAGCAAGTTCGACTTTACCATCGGCCAAAATGTGAAGCGAATGGCATCTCGTGTCCCGGATGAAGTGGATGGATTTTTTAGCCGGGAAGAGAGATGCTTGAGGTATGTCAATGGCGATGAGGCGTCTCCTTTGGTCAAATCCGTGCTCATCCGTGCCACGTCGTTGTACTTGGATCATCACACTGAAGCCCTATACATGTCGGATTTCGACGTTTCCAACTTGCAGGGATTGAGATTCTGTGTTGTGAGGGAATGTCCGAAGATGGAGGCAATTTTGGATGAGAGAAATGTTGGAAGTCGAAGTGGAGGTGCATTTCCTCGTCTCGAGCATTTGAGAATCTACTTTCTGTGGGAACTGGAGCACGTCGCGAAGCCGGCCCCACAGGCGGGGAGGGTGAAGAGGATGTTTAAGACGCCTACGCCTCCGAGAAGCTTTGAAGCTCTTAGGTATCTCATAATCGTCACTTGCCCTAAGCTACGGTTTATACTCCGGGAATCCATGCTTCGGTGTCTTGCCAATCTAGAGGAACTCGTGGTTGAAGATTGCGAACGCGTGGAGAGAATAATCGAAGGGGAGAAGAAGAAAGTGGGGCGTGAAGACGACGTCCTCCCCGGTTTAAGGAAGCTCGAGCTTCGCTATCTACCGGAGTTGGTGAGTCTTGGCTGTGGTGTTTGTTTCTCAGAAGAAAAAGTAAGTGTTTATGGTTGTCCTAAGTTGATTCTCGACTCGTAGCGTGAAATTCGGGTGATTGCCGGTAAAAATGGGTTGGTGGGGGCTGGAACCCTCATCAAAGTAAACAATAGATTAGCTTGGATTATTTTTATCGATTCTTCTTATCATGCAAAGCAAATGCTACATAAGTGAAACTGCATCTTTTTTTGTACTCACAAGAGTGAAATTCCTACTTGTATGTATTATTCTTGTTGTTGATGAAGGTTTATAATTATTTGTAAGTATTTGTCATTGTGATGAAGGTTTATAACTATTTTTTCAGTTAATAGTGTTTTGCGTCCTCAATTTTCAGTATTTTCTAAAATATGTCCCCAATTAAGTTACGTTAGTGAAAAAGATCCCTGTCGTTTAATTAATTTTTTTTCCATAATAAGATGAATGATAAGTCATACTATAATTATTCTAAATTATAGTATGTACTATAACAGAAGATCTCATCTTTAGTCACGTCGGGTGAAGGGCTTTTTCTACTTGTGTGAACTGAATATGTTTTCTTGGAGAAAAAAATATGCATCTAAAAAAAGGAGACATGCTTTTCTTAGGGAGTGAAGAATTGAAATCTATAAACTATAGTGAAGAGAAAGTAGATTCATCTCTGCAAATTAAAATGATGTTACAAATTCAAAGCTAAGAAAAAACGAAGTTCCGACAACGATAAGCTTCGAGAAATCACAACGCGAGAGTCGAAACCAACAATCAATGTTAAAGCCACCCAATTCTATCCCACATCGACTTGGTAAATGATACTGTCTCAATATATAAGATTAGATTACCCTTTTCTCCCCTATTATAAGGTCTTTTAAGGGGGTGAAGGACTCATTTCTAACAACCAATGATCACTATCACGATAAACCTCTCTAGTGAGAGGTTATCGAAACTCCGACTTTGGAACATCTATCCACCGGAAGGGACAATGCTTCTCCTTTTGTTGGACCGTCGCCGTTCTCTAACTGACGAGTAGCACGCTCCACGCCCTTCGCTGATGACTCCGCCAAGTCTTGATGGCCGTGCTCGACCGGCTTTACGTTGCCTCCGTTTCTTGCCACCACTTCGCCATTACAAACATCGGCATTTGGTGCCACGAGATCAGATGATCTTCCTTGTCGAGACGAGTACTCTCCTTCTTGGCGGAGTACTCCCTCGGCCGGCTTCTCTTCCGGGGCAATAAACTCCGGAAGAAAGCGTTGTCTATGTTCCTCCGGAAGCGGAAGCCCCATCCACCAGCTCTCCTCACACTCAACCGTGACCGCCTTCTCCATGTTTCTCGGAATCTTTTCGACATCTCTCAGTCCGTTGCAACTCTTTATCACAATTCTCGTGAGCGACTTCAAGTTCATTGAGGTCGCCTCGCATACGCTTTTCAGCATCGGCAAATCCACCAATTCGACAGTCGTCGCCTTGTTCATCACATCAAACAGAGCACCATCCTCTGTTATGCCGTCGTCGTCTTCATTGACGATGATCGCTACAACCTCGGGACACTTCTCAACCCTCACATGTTCCAAGCTCGAGAGGGCTCTCGCGAGCTCGTGGTTGAGCACCGTCGTCAACTCCGCGCACCCAAAAATCGTGAGCTCCTTTAAGCTCGCAAGGCTCCCCGAGCGAACCGGCCCTCTCCAAATAGACCGCAGCCTTCGGAGATCGAACAAATGCAGCTCCTCCAAGCACTTGAGCGCACCATCGTCGGCCTCGGCCCCATCCACGACCACGAGGCTCGTCATATTCGTGCAGCGTTCGACAACGCAGGCTTTTAGCGCTCCGGCATTTCTGAGGTCGAATTCGCTCAAATTGCACATACTGCTGTGGCCGACCAACTCGAACGAGTTGGCCTGCCTCAGCACTTCGCGCAGTTCTGCCACCGACGAAATTTCTGACGAAATTTCTTCGTCGGTGCAGAGGCGCAACCGTCTCTCGGGCGAGATTTGTGAGCCGCACGGATGCCTCGCCTCGCAGCGGCCGACGGAGATATTGAAGGACCTTAAAGTGTTCATCCCCCAATGTGTCTCCGTATTCTGCAGCGATCGGCTTTGAGAAACGAAGCTCACGAGACTACTCACTCCGGGGAAGTGGAAATTGAGAGTGCTCAGCTTCTCCAAACACGCGAGCTCGACCACGATTCGATCAACGACGTCGTTCCAGCCTCGATTGGAGTACCCTGCCTCGATGGTGACCTCCTCGAGATGCTCGAGCTGTCCGATCATACGGAGATGAATCGCCATCTCCACTTCGAAAGAGATTCGCAAACACCTCAACTCGAGCAAATCGCCCATCCCATTGGGCAACGAGCGAATTGAAGTGCCCCGGATATCGAGGAGCTCGAGCTTCTTCAGCGCTTTCACCCCCGGTGGCAACGAGGAAAGCAGAGGACAACCATTCAGATACAAGCACCTGAGGCTCACCAAGCTAGAGATCGACTTTGGAAGCGATTCGATCTTCGTTTTCTGCAAGTCCAAGATGAGAAGCTTCTGCATACCGTCGAAAAACTCCTCTTCAAACGACACCAAGGCGCGATTGCGTTGCATCAACAGAGCCGAGACGTTGGCGCACTCTGGCCTACTCGGCAGTGTGGACTTGGACATCAATGACATCCTCGTCGTCGCTCTCCAGCCGTCGTTTTCGCCTTGCTCGGCCGCCACTTTCCTGAAATACCCCGGCATCTTAACGTGCTTGTCTGAACGATTCTCCAGTAAGTACTGATCCGTGAGCTCCCTTAACGTCGTTGCTCCGCGATCTCGTGCACTTCTAAGGTACGGAACATCTTCGAGAAATCTCTCAGCATTCCAACATTCCACGAGATAATCTTTGTAGATTTTGTGGTCACTCGGAAAAATGGTCACGAAGAGGAGGCAAAGCTTGTGACTGTGATCCAACCTATCATATGCTAGCTTGTAAGCATTCCCAACGCCTTCCAAACTCCGCAGCTTCGCCTTGGTTTCGGATTGCAAAAGCCGCTTCACGTCGCTCCACACTTCCTCATCTCTCTGCCCCCTCAAATGATTAGCCACCAACTTGATCACCAACGGCAGCCCCCCACACGACCTCACCACGCAGTCGGCGATGAGCCTGATCCGCGTGTCGTGGATCGCGCCACACACCCTCTCGAACAGGGCCACCGCATCCCTCGTCGACAGAGGCTCGATTTCAACGTGGTCATCCGTCATAGGCGCGATAACCTTCCTGCTGCTCGACGCGACAACAACTTTCCCAAACCTGTGGCCTCTGTGAATCCCCACCTCGCTCAGATCGACAGTCGACGAGACTTGATCCATCAACAGAATGTACCTCTTCTCCCTGAGGAACGCGGAGATGATCCCCGCGTTCTCCTCCACGTTATTCCCCTTCCCCCGCTCGAGATTCAGCCGCCCCATTATCACATCCTGGATCGCTTCAATAGCCTCGTTTTTACTTCCCCGTTGCTGCCTATGGCAATCTATCCAAATCACAACATCAAACCTCAGCGCCTCCATCTGCTTGAGCCGATTATTCAGCTCTTTGAGGATAGTTGTTTTCCCCACTCCAATGGCCCCCAATACGCCTACGGATCTGTTCCCGTCTTCGCTGAGGCACCCCAAGATTCTCCTAACGTACTCAGTGGACGAGGGAAGATCAACATTGTCGTCGTCTTTCACCAAAACGGGCTCGATTTTCTTGACACGCAACACATTCTCTGGATTCATTTTCCCAGTGACCTTAGAGACATCATCAGCAAGCTCACTTATCTTTTTACTCAGCTTTGCAAGCTTGAAGAACTTGCAAGTCAAGATGGTTGGCTTTTGCTTCTGCACAGTACTAATCACGTCGATTGCACTTGCGACGTCGTGAGCCTGAAAACTCGGGAGATTCGGGAAGATTCTCCGGTACTTGTTAGAACACTCATCATATCTTTCTTTGTAACCTTCAATCTGCATCACCAAAATGTCGTAAACATCACTCTTTTCTCTAGACACGGTTGCTGTCAGTATTTGATCAATTTCATCCTTCTTCACATAAAGGGTTGCCAAATCAGCAGTGATCTTTGTTAGATTGCCTTGCAATTTTTCGACATATTTTGCCTTGCCCTTCATGTATGAAACTGTATCTTTAAGAGGCGTGTAGGCTGTTTGCAGACCTTGCAACACCAGTTTAATTAGAATAAGAACCATCCTAGTAAAAATAGATGTCTTAATTAGCTCATGATCAACAAGAGTCATTGAATCTTGAAACACAAAATCCAAAAAACTATGGTAATTAAGCAAGAACCAAATGTAGATAATTAAAGTCATGTAATGGAGTTGATAAAACTTAGGAAGCGTTTGGTTTCCTTGATGGGATATATTAGGGATTATTAGGATAAATAATGATTGGTTATTATTAATCATGTGTTTGGATTGCTTGATTCAAAATACTGTATAATACAAAGATTGCCCTTTCAATCCACTTTCATTGGCTTGATTATAACTAAAATAAATTCGGTGAAGGTAATTTTGTAAATTTACATTATGGATTGAAGGCTTGATCATTAATCAAGTAAATGGTTGATTACATGCGGACCAAATAATCTATCACAGACTCTATCATGCAAATCAAACATGTGATTATGCTTGATTATTTTATCAATCAAGTCTAATCAAGGCTAATCAAGGAAACCAAACGCCTTCTTAGTCTAAATATCAATTTAAACTCTCAACTATATCCACTTTATTAAAAAATGACCTAAATTTATACGGTTTGGTGCTATCTGATTTATGGTTTAAACCAAATTGTGTTCACTTCTTATTATCCCTACATATTTATAGCTAATATACAAAGATGAACTAGTAAAGTAATCTCCATTATATTCGCTTCCTTAACTAAATACAAGAAATCAAAAGGCAGTTTTTCAGATAAAAGATTGCAGCAACATGAATTCCTCAAAATAGTAAAATATTATTCCCATTTCCAAAATAAATGAATAATTATTTGTTTTTGGAAAATAAATTCGAATCAATAACCTTAAAGATGAAATATAAAGTAGCAGCGAAGAAAAAGATAAAATGTTACCTTGATTTCTCAGAACTGTGAAGTCTTTCAGATTCCGCGCGCAAAATGCTCTATTTTTTGGGAATTCAACAAAAATGAAACAATTGTAAGAGTGAGAAAAAAGAGTAGGATATGTTTTGTGAGAGGCAAAATTAAGTCAACGGCTGAAGGTCACTCTCCCACCCAACTTTTATTTATTTATTTATTATCTAAATCTATTTATTCTTCTTTATAAAACACAATAAAATAATTTCACGTGAATATTCCCTCCATTTCAAAATGTAAGTCTTTTGATCATGTCTTCTTATTTTTATTATGTAAGTCGTTTTGGCTTAATTCTATATTAATGACCTATATTTCAATGAATATTAATTATAAATTTATTACTTGAATGGAATATTACATTTGTTATTTAAATAAATATTAATTTCAAATTTATTACTACCATATGTGTTGTCTTTTTACTGGAAGATTTCGGAAGGAAGATGATGTGTTAGAATAAAAGTGTGAAATTCAATTGAATAAACTACTTTATTAATGTAATTAATTAAGGTTGAATAAGAAGAAAAAAATTTCTTAATATATATGTCCATACTTAGAAATACTTATATTTTGAAATGGAGGGAGTATGTGTTTAACAGCTCATCTATTTTTTGTCCGAGGGAATCTTGATTGACAGATTAAAATCATGTTCCAAAAAATACCAATTACGGTTAAAATTACAAACATGTCATTAAATAGTATATTGTTTGATATATCAATAAACAATTAGTTTTATTTATAATGAGAATTTATTAATTATAATCAAAATTTAATTATGTGGATACACGCACCTAAACGTGCCTTTAACAATATACACAAAGTCTACTGGTGAGGTTGAAAAGTCTGATTAGCGATGAAATAAAAAAATGATCTTAGTAGTTAAATATCGTTGACTGAAAAAAGCTACGTTTAAATTGTCGAAAGCTAATCACAAAATTGTGTATTTAGTTTTTATTTTTCATCAAACGCACAAACTGATTATAGTAGTTACAAAGTCGTCAAGCAAAACAAGTTCAATATTAAATTATACTCATATTTCGTACATATAAATGGGGTTTTGTATCTTGTTGATTAATAAAGCTCATATTTGATGACATGTTTATAATTTGAGGTGATTGATTGAGTTTGGAATCGAGTAGGGAATACGACATTTGTTAGACCCTCTTGATTACGTCGCAGTTTAATTGGTAAGATAATTTTTTTCCAATTAATAAGTTAGGAGTTCAAGTTATTCTACGCGTGTGAGTTGTGTAATCTGAAGAAATAGTACTCTCTTCTTTCACCGAGTTTGTTACGTCTTTCTTTTTGGACCGTCCCAACGAGTTTTTTACGCTTATTTTTGTAAAACATCTTAATTACTATATCCCCACAATTTTAAATAATACTAGTACATATTTATATCATCAATTTACACTATTTTTAAATTTTCTTTAATTTTGTGTCCAAAAGAAACGTAACAAGCTCGTCGGGATGGAGGGAGTATTATTTTAAATTTTTAATACGTAGCTTTTAGCTTTTCGCTTTTATGCTTTTGTGATCAGTGTAGTTTCTTCTAATTCATTTAATTATCTAAAGTTGTAATTTGATATAAATATAAAACAAATAACAAAGTTTATGTTCCACTTTTTTGGGGGGACTACTTTGGTTAGCATCCTAATCAATAATTGGGCCAGGCATTATAGAAGCCCAATAGTAGCAAGGAAAAACTTTCCAATACAATAAATGGGCCCATGAGACTATTTGGGCCCAAACAAAATAATTATTTCAACTTATTGTGCCGAGATTAACCTGCTAAATAGCCATTAATATTAATAAGCCCAATCAAGCATGGACCTTTTGAGGAAGAACATTTTTCAGATCATGTTGTTACCTACAATAAAAAAGCAGCATATCTATTGAATTCCACAAAAGTGGGTTGGTTGGGCTATGTATATTCTTGTAGGTTCGAGAAAAATCGGGCCTGCTGGCCCGAAAAGTTTAAGCCTTGTGTTCGACGACTAGCCCGTATATGGGTCGGGGTTGGGTGCATGTGGATGGCTCCGAAGAAGAAAAAATGGGGATGGCCGACCTGACCCAAAACCATAAATTAGTCAATGGGCTCGGACCGGTTCCACCAATTTTGACGAGTTGCATTTAATTAAAATAATCAGCACAAAAACTCATGTCAGGACGTCTGAAAGTATAGATATTCTAAAAGTATTAATTGTTCTAAACAAATGTTTAATTACAATGAAAACAAAGTGCCAACTTACATCTCTATAAATCCTCACATAAGTCCATCTCAAATAAATATACTATGTGTATTTGTGTGTGTGTATGTGTATTAATGTATGTACATAGTTGCTAATAACAAGAGATTGGAAGAAGTAGTAAACATCAGTCAAACAAGACATATATCTCAAAATTCCAATTATATAGTCAATGAAATAATTGATGTGTCTTGGGATGTGTGTGGCGTTGTTGAGCTAACCCCAATTAGAAATGTGTTGAACTAAAGTATATATATAAATTTACTATATGAATTTTTATTTTATTTTTTATCTTTTGAGAGGGATGTTATTTTGTTTGAGCAAAATTTCACTCTAATTTCTTGAGGGGGGATGAATTACTACGATGGAAAAAAATAAAATATTGGTTGAATATTATGTTAAACGATCATAGTATCTAGCAATATGCATTTCACTACAAATTAAAACTATTACGTGAAAGTTAAGTCGTCATCTAATTTTATTTTAAGTCAGGCCAGATCATCATATTATTTTTTCCGTTGTTATTTTAATCGACTGATAATTAAAAGTTTTACGTAAACGGTGAGGTGATGACCAGTAAAACTTGTCTTATTTGTTCACCCGATATAAGAGGAAATCCATTTTCTAAGTAAGAACACCATATCACCTTCTCTAGCTATTCGAAGATTTCATCAAGATTTTATTGGTCTTGCAAATCTACTATGAGTTGACGTAATTTGCCAAAGTAGATACTTTTTCAATAAGATAAATAAATGCATTCTATTTCATAGTAGCTAATGAAGGGTTTATTTCACTTTAAGCCAATAAATTAATTGGCACTTTCGAAACCAACAATTTTGTGATTGAAACCATTAAAAGACCATCACAACCAAGTTCCATATTTTTTTGTTTTGTTGTCCCAATCATTGTATATAGTAGTTTTCTATATGGGATGAGTATATAATTATTCCTTTATCTTATCATTAGGAATATTTCAAAAATTCAGCTCTAGATATTCATAATAAATATGGTTAAATCGTCCGAAAATCACAAAATGTTAACATATATTTATCATATTATCATAATTTTTAAAATATTTTTTATATTTTATTTTTTTGTTTTAAAAAAAAATCCCAATTTTTTCGATATACAGTATAAGACAACGATTTACTAATATTTTAAAAATAATGTATTGACGATATTTTCTCATAAAATTTACATGTTACTCCATTAGATAATGCCATGGATATGAAATAAATCATAAGCGTTGCATTAGTAGATATATCTCATTCAATAATAAATAATGCATGCGACATGTATATCTATATCCACATATAAAATACAATTATTGAATGTCAATTATGTGAGTGAGATAATTAATGAAGCTCTCATTATATATCTTGTAATTAACATAATCTTGCTGGCATGAGAAGGACTGCAAGGTAATCACTGACACTGTAACTTAATTATCAATATATTTTAACTAATATTCCCATGATTGTAGTCTGTAGATCAAGTTGATAATTACACAATTACATAAATTGTTAATTAATTCAGGTCAAATACATGCAAATCCTAGTGGATCCATATATTGTTCTTTCGTGAATTAAAAAATATTGACTGAAAATACGAAAATAATTAAGGAGACATATTTGCGGGTCTGTTTGGTTTTTGTTTCTGTATTTTTTTAATAATTTTGCCTTTTTAGGCTGTTGTGCTTTCCTTTAACAAAACACACAAAAAAAGGGGTACAAGAAAGAAAAATAAGTTATTTCTTCTAAAAAATGGTATATGTTGAAATACGAATTTGGATTATGATCACTTAAACGAGTTTAATTTATTTTTTGAAGTGCAAGAGAATGAATACATTTATTCTTGAAATTCTAGTTTTGAAGTGAGAAAGACAATATGCATATATAAATCTTGTGATCAATATTTATGCGTATAATTTTGAATATGCGTCTATTCAAAATTTATAATTTTGAGTATTTCTAAAAATACTATTTGAAAAAAATATTATATAATACATAAAAGCATTAAAGTGTGTGAATATCAATTATAGTTATCGATCCGACTAGGATCAACGGTGCAGATTAATCTTTAATTAATATTGATAGGGAGAAAAATATATTTATTTATTCTAGAAATGCTAATCTGGAGAAAATAAAAAATGGAAACAAATAAAAAGAGTTAAACAAACATGCCCTTATTATTTCTCGTCTTATCCAATTGGTCCCCCTATCCTTATTGGCTATTGCAATAATATACACATAATATATATTTTAAATAGGAATATTTATAATCATAATTTATTTTTGAGCTGCACGGCTAATGATGTGTTCCCCACAATTTAATAACCATAATCATAAAGTCTCCCTCCCACTATACAAAACACAATGTAAGATATAATATAATATAATAATAAATAATGAAATAAACATCACCATCTATCTTATCCCTTTTCTCTCTCCTCTACTTTATAATTATATGGATCTTGTGAATATACATATTATCTATTTATCTACATAATATAGAGAGAGACTCAAATAAATTAAATCAAATGAGAGAAACAATCCTCCAATAGCTACTTACCCAACCAACTTGATCACCTGTCATGTTGACCTATTAAATTCCCTTTTTGCCCTTCTTTATTATTGCAATGGCAAATTTAATCAATTTAATACCTATCTATTTGTCTACTAACTAATTACAAAAATATATACTAGTATAAAGTAAATAACACGTTTTTATTTTCTTTTTTACATAGATTTATAATATATTAGCGACCAAGATTTGAAACCTAATTTGGCTTTTGCGCAAAAGACAATCTAACTTTTGTAGGTTAATTTCATTTTCATCCTTCAACTTTACTTTATTTCTCTGATAAAGTGTAAATAAATCATACTCTAAAAAATTCTTAGTTACACATCAAAATTTCATGTGCTTAGAAATAAAAAAGATCAGTGAACAAAGAAAACTGATTTGAAGATATATTTAGCTTATTTCTATGTTTAAAGTAGGACTTAACATAATGCTAATTCATTAATTTTTTAGATATGAATGTAATTTAATCCGTAATTTTGAACTTTATAGTAAATTAGGCCTCAATTTTTAATGTATATTGCAATAATGTTTCAACCATAGGAATGTAGAGTAAAATATCTATTATAGGTTTTGCATGAATTTGGACATAATTATTCAAGGAAATAATTTTAATGTCCATAAAACATTACAAACCACCAAATTGAGAGATATGCAACATGTTTCTCCCCTTCAACAATAATCTTTGTAATATAAAGATTAAATAACAATATTAGATCGAGATACATTATTCACTACAATAAAATACTTTTACTAGTGGGTATCTCACATCTGCTCTGTTAACAAATATTTTTTGAAAGTGAATCAATTTATTTTTCTATTGCCAACTTTTCGTCGCGATTATCATTTTTTTTATAGCGAGTAAATCTTAAATAAATGTCAATCATAGATAAATGGTTGCCTAGTTTCAATCGCTATTATTACAATATTTGACTTTTTATAAATTTAATGCGACCAACCCCCCATGCATAATTTGAAATATTATTATGTTGGAAACTGTCTTGGAATTTATAATTGTTATTATTCTTACCACACAAGCAACTATTATGACGTTGCACTAATCATATATGATTTGTCCTAACCGTCATTATAGATTATGATATTTTATTTACTTACTAATCAATCAATGGAGTCAATTGATTCTCAAAGAAAATAACTTTACAACTTTTAATTTTACTGTATATTAGTAATAAATTGAATTGATTTGCATCAAATTCTTATTATACTGAATTTTGTCATCTAACAAGTGTTTTATTTGGGAATTTTATAGCAAACTAATAACAAACTTTCTGTTTTTGCCCTTGTTTTTTCAGTGTAATTTTTCATTTTGTTGAATTATTACGTAAAAATTAATGATTCAAAGAGTGAATGGTCAAATTTCCTTATATATATACTAGTGTTTGACGGTAGTAAAATTTTATTCAAAAGCGATTAAATATATATTAGTCTTACACCAAATTTATAGATAAATATTTATCAACTTATGAATTTCATTGGATGAGAGCAACGTCATGAAAAAAGTTTTGAGTCATTATTATTCAAAGAATAAAAAAGACCAAAACAACCCACTTTTTTCATAGTCATAGTCATCTTGCCATATATGTATAACAATTCATTTAGACAATCCCAATTGTTTTTACTCATATTTGTCTAAAATTTTACCTAAATTTGGGTATATGGATAAAAAAAGTGTTTCTAACTTTAATGACTTGTACCAAATTTTGCATAGAAAAATAGAAAATAATGTTCTCTAGACATATAATATTTTCTAGAGACATTTTATTTTATTTTATTTTATTATTCCAATGGTCTAATAAACAAATTTATTGAAATATTATTATTTATTTCTTATAAAAATAAGAACTATTATTCATATAACATTTAATGATTGTATTTTTTTAAATATGTACGTACACAATATATTTTATCATATATTTTGGATTAGGACGAAGACTGTACGTCTTAACTCTTTATACCAATTTCCGGTCAAAATTCACAAATTCAAATTTCATAAGTGGAATTTATTATACTCCGTATTTGATTTTTCTCGTACAATTAGTGGGCAACGGCTTAATTAGTAATACTAAAAATTTAATTAAATTAAAGAGTTATAATATCACTAACATATTCCACATTTAAATATTTTGTGTAATGACTATGACCATCTCCAATAAACGGGAAATTGAATGGATATGACATAAAAAAAAGTAGAACATACAAAATGTATTGAGACAAATCTTGAATGGCCATTAATATAAGTTGTCATGTCAATAATTGTAACTAAAACAAGTTGTTCTTAGCTCATATTGGCAAATTAATTATTACTAATAAGCTAATTGATGATTCCTATATATGTTAAATAAATACAATGAAGTAGCTTTAAATATATACTTTGTCTCTATTTTTTTCCTAAATATGTTTTCTTACAAAATGCACTTAATAACGTTTCTGACAGAAACGCCAAAAAATTTATTTCCACATAATAGGTATTTACTTTAAATTAAATCTAAATGTATAATTTGTAAACTAAGGAGAATTCTATCATAAATGGTAATCAATTTGGCTATACACGAATTCGAATTTTACATGATAATATCATTTCAACCATAAAATAAAGTCTTGGCTATACATGATTAATATTCAAACATATACATGATTAATATTCAAACATATATAGCCCGACTTTTGTCTGTATTAGTATTTTAGGTAGGATTATTTTTTTAAAATAAAAAATAATTAGAGGAATAGTGTGGTTTGAGTCATAGACCTTTCACATACAAAATGGAGTTGTGAAGTTCGCACCGCTCGTTGAGAATCCTAAAATAATCAAATATAGACAAAATACATATGAGATTTAGGAACTAAGTTGTAATAATATAAGCATTTTTAAAAATAAATTATTCAACTATTTTAAAACATCCGAACCCTTAAATACTCACGCGAATGAAAATCATGTTAAATTACGTTATTTAAATATGAAACCATTTATGTAAGACTATTTGTAATTTTGGATCACATGAAAGAGAAAAAGTGGATTAAATAATTGAGACGAAGTTGGTTAACTAAACCAAACCAAAACCCAATATTTTCTTCAAACATTAATCATTTTTCCATTTTCTTTTCTATTTTTGAGTTTGAATTTAAAGTTTAAACCCATGAAAAAAAAAAAAAAAATTAAAAAAATGAAGTTTCACAGTGTTCTAGACTCCTTTTGTTTTGTTTTTTCCTGAGCAGCACTCGAAAGGCGACAGATATTTCTCGTACAAATCGCGTAATTCCGCCCACCAAACAGGGGTATTTCCGTCATTTCACCCACCCCCTTCCATTCGTGAATTCCGCCACTATTCCCATTTCCCACAAACACCACCACTTTTATTTAAAAAAAAATAAACAAAAAAACAAACCCAGCTCCCACTTTCTCTCTCTACACACACTATTCATTTATTTATATCCTCATTTCTATAAAAAAAAAAATAGAAGAAAAAACTGAATTCCTTTTCCAAACTCGAGTTTTCTAGAGAGAAATATCAAGGATGGTGGATGATTTCATGGTGTGTGTGGACAGGATAATTGCGTCAGCTGCGTGCTTGCAAGAATCATCGCCTTCATCTTCTTCAGCTGGTGTTGCTGTTGCAGTGAGTGGTGCTGTGGAGAGAGAGAGTGAGGCACAAGATGATAGTGTGAAAGGGAAAGGGAGTTTGAGAGAGTGCAGAATTTGTCAAGAGGAAGATGATGAGATGGATATGGAGGCTCCCTGTGCTTGCAATGGAACTCTCAAGGTTTTTTTCTTCCCTTTTTTGATTGTTTGTGTGTGTGTGTGTGTGTGTGTGTGTGTGAGAGAGAGAGAGAGAGAGAGAGAGAGAGAGAGAGAGATAATTTTTTAGTTTTTTCATTGGGGTTTATTCCTAGGAGATAATCTGAAGCCTCTGTGTGTGTGGGTGTTTTCTGAAAAATAAAGATTTCTTTTTTTTTTATATAAAAAAGAATTCTGTTTAATTTGTTGTGGGTGTGTTTGCATTGTTTTAGATGGAAATTGTGGTTGAAGTTGAATTTCATTTTTCCTACTGAGAAAGTTGGTTTGAATTTCTTTTTAACTTCATTTTCTATAGTATAATTTGTGTTCTGATGCTGATAAAAATCTGGCCTTTGTGTGTTCTTAGATTTTTTTATATATATATGTTGAGCATTGATGCTATGAGATCATCTGTAGTGTGTGTGTATTTATGTGTGTGTTCTGAAAAATAGAGATGTTGTAATTTTGTTTATAAAAAAAAAATCTGTTTAATTTGTGTGCCTGTGTGCGTGTTCCTTTTGTTTTAGATGGAAATTGTGGTTGAAGTTGAATTCTTTTTACCTACTGAGCAAGTTGGTTTGAAATTATTTACCTTCATTTCTGTAATAAAATTTGAGTGTTAATCATATAAAAAAATCTGGCATTTGTGTGTTTAGCATTGATGCTATGAGGTCATCTGTAGTCTGTGATTGTATTTGTGTGTATGTGTGTGTTCTGAAAAGTAAAGATTTCCCTTTTTTCTTTTTCATTCTGTTTAATTTGTATGTGACTTTGTGAGTATTATGTTTTCCTTCTGTTTTAGATGGAAATTTTGGTTAAAGTTGATGTTTTTTTTCCACCTAAGTCTCCTGTTCTTTTTTCCTAGTGATGAGTGGGTCGAAATTTTTTACTTTATCTCTATAATAAAAATCGAGTGTTAATCATAATAAAAATCTGGTCTTTGTGTGTTTTAGATTTTTGGCATGTAGGATATAATTTCTGTCGAGCATTTATGCTAGTATTTTCAATGGGGTGTCTTATTTTTCATTTTCTTTTTACTTTTTCGGTAATATATTTAATGTCTTTTTGAGGAAAAAAATGCAATGTTTTGGATTTTAGGTATCTGGGATTTCTGTATTTGAGAATTTGTGATAATATTAATAGTCTGTCCTGTTTATATTGTTTACTTTTTCGGTATATATTTAAATGTCCTTTTGAGAAAAAAAATGCAATGTTTTGGATTTTTGGTATTTATTTATGTTGAGCATTGATGCTATTTTTAATGGGTTGTCCTATTTTTTTGGTATATATTTATTGTCTTTTAAGAAAAGAAATGCTGTGCTTTAAATTTGGTTTAGTTGTGCATTCAATGGCGCCATCCCAACTTTGATTCCTAACCAATTGTTGATAGATTCTATTAATTTGGAGTGAAAAGGGATTCATTTGATTCAATGTTCTTGAATTTTGTATTCACATTCTCATTTTGCGATGAATCTAGTGTTGTTTGAATTGCCTACATTGTGCATTTGATGAAATGAAACACGAGATTGCAACGCGATATGCAATAGTATAGACGAAACGTGGCAAATTTTGGTGGGGTGAAGTACTAATACACATGTGATTGTGTAATGTGTATAAATGAAAAAAAATGTTATCTTTTCTTCGATTTTGCTACTCTGTGGAGGTGTTCTTGAATCCGAATCCGGCTTCACGAGCTGTTTTGTGCAGCTATTGAATCAATATATGTTTATGATTCTTGACGAGTTTTTGATGGCATTTGTGAAAAGTGAAAATGTGTGAATCTCGTGTTGTTTGAATTGCCTACATTGTGTCAGCAATGGCATAAGGGAAGCCGTTGAATTGATGAAATGAAACACGAGACATGCAATAGACGAAACATTGTTGCAATTTTTTCGGAGTGATGTGCTAATACATGTGTGAATGTGTAATCTTCCTATTTCTGTAGTTGCAAATATGAAAAAAAGTGTTTTTATCTTTTCTTCGATTTCGCTACTCCTTAGAGAGCTTTTCTCGGATCAGAATCCCGTTTCACGAGCTGTTTCGTGAACGGATTCTTAGTCCCATTTGTGAAAAGTGAAAATGTGTGAAGTTTTGAGTTGGAGTATTCGTTGTAGTGCTATATGTGAACGTTCGTCTCTTGTTTTTTCAAGCTATTGTTGAATGCTCGGAGATATGCTTGAATCTTGATGCTAAATCTCGTCTCGTTTGGTATTGCAGTTTGCTCATAGGAAATGCATCCAGCGATGGTGCAACAAGAAAGGCGATATCACTTGCGAAATATGCAATCAGGTAAGAACGTATTCGTATTTATCATATATGCAACGGCCCTATTTATGAAACGTTGCAGTCGAAATTTGACATTTGGAAACCTTCCTCGTCGACAGATTTTCTCTCCGAATTATAGCTGTCCGCCTCCAAGAACCAACGCTGATGTTTTGGCCATCGATATCAGGTAAATGCTCGACTTTTCTGTCGCCTTCAAGAAAAGAAAATCAAGATTATTCCTTTTTGCTATTTGAAGTGATGTTTTCATCTAATTTTCGAATTGGTAGCCTTAGTCTGGCAGTACTTCAACGAAAACTTCGCCTTTTTTCTTTCTATAATGATAAATTTGTCGAAACTAATATTATCCGCCTCGTTTCAATCAGACAAGCTTGGGGTCCTCACATTGATCTTCGCGACCCTCGATTATTGGCCTTTGCAGCGGCCGAGCGTCAGTTTCTGCAATCGGATTACGACGATTATGCCATAGCAAATAGCGGGACTCTTACCTGTTTCCGATCAGTAGCTATCATTGTAAGCAAAACCAAAATATCTTCCTACTCGATTCATTCCCGATTTTCCAACAAACGTGTAAAATCATGTTTTTCCCGATTTTGGCAGCTGATGATGCTCTTGCTCATACGTCAAACTCTTCTGATCACGAGAGACTTTGGAGTTCTGCGCGAATCATCAGTTTTCGTCCATGTAAGTCTAAGCCGACATCTCTCCATGGCACGGATTTCGCAAAATATATTGAAAATTTGAAGTTGTTTGTGTTTTTCTTCGATCCAGTATCAGATTTCGGTTCTTCAGCTCGCCGGTTTTCTTCTCCCTTGCTACGTGGTCGGTCGTTCATGGTACATTGTGCAATGCCGAAGGAGAAGGCAGGTTTGTTCGTCTTAATATATCCCCTTCCCGTTTATAACACGACGTTACGTTTTATACGTTAAATTTAGGAATCAAAATACATGATTAAACCTTGCCGAAAATAGATTATCAAGGTAGGATAGAGGCTTGGTTTATGCAGTAATTTTACTTTGTCGACTACGAGTATTACACGTTGCATAACCCTAAGTGACTCGTTCGACTTAGAGACGTGTCTTTTAGGAAAAATATTGTTTATTGTCACAATGTTTGTCCGCTTTTCCTATAATGCCACAACGACGTTTCAACGTTGTTGCGCTATTGTCACGGGCCGGATCTGAGACGAATGAGGGTGTTTGTTTTCGTGTTACACGTGTATTTCCACATCAGATCCGGCATGCTTCAAGCATGTTGAAACGCAATATATATGGTATGAATTTACCAACTTTCGAACATTGTGGCATTATTGAAGAAACTGTCGAACATTGAGACTCAGATGCTCGTGCTCGAAGGCCTACATAGGTTAAGGTGGCGTTTACTGATAGGATAGATTGATAAAAATAATCCAAAAAGATTCTATCATTTATTTTGATGGATTGATTAATTTTGAACTCGTTTAACCATCTCTTTAACGCCCTCAGAATGGGGCTCGATCTTAAGAGCAAGCAAACTCGTAAAAACCATACAAACACATTTTTCATTCCACTTCGTCCGAACCATTTAAACACGAGTTGGGCTAACTTATGCTATGTTTCTCGATGCATTAGGTTTGAGAGCAGGCGGCGTTGGCAGATGAACTGAGGTGAAGCCGTCTCGTTGCACACAGTCGAGGATTGAACGAGCTTTACTGGTCGACAAATTTTTCGGAGACGAAGATTTTCTCCGGCGGTGTTTGTGATTCGAGCTGGTGGCTCAGAAGCAAGTGTAAATTTGGGTATTTTTGAGTTCACTAGCTGATTCTTGATGCTGTTGTGGAATTCTTCTTCACAAAATTGAATATTTATTGTCACAGGCTGAAATGAAATTGCAATATTATTACCCTAGTTAGGCCTTCTAAATTTGCTATACTTCCATTTTTCATTGTTAAATACCTTTTCGATTTTTTTTTTAATTCCAAAATTTCAGATTATATATGATTGCTGTATTTCAAAAAGTACTAGTTATAATCCTTCAACTTAATGCAGTTTATCTTTCAATTTTGTTAGGGTGGTTTGGTTGATAGAGTGGGTGATTTTTGCAAACAAAAGGTTTTATAATTGAAAATAAGATAATTAAATAAAAAATGTATATAAACTAGGTCGCTCATGGGACATGACATAAGACATCAACAACTATTTTTTTAATAGAATTCTCTTAATTGTATTATTTGTATTAGTGATAATGTTCAGTAAATATTATTTCCAAAATAAGTAGTATAATTCTTTTAATATACTTTGGTTTTTATATATTAAAATTTGCAAAATGCATAAATACACGCTAATATTCTGGGTTATGCATAGGGTCCTTATGCATAAGTGATTAGAGGGTTCAAACATTAGTTAAATTTCCCATAGAATACTGTAATTAGTTTAAACTAGCGCGTAACTTCGACGAGAATTATTTTATGTCATAATTATAAATATGTCATTAAAAAATATTTATTAATTATTCGTTCTCATAATCACTAATCAATATTCAATAACAGTATTAGATTTCATAAATGTAAGTTGTTCAATAATATTCAATAATTACAAAATTTGAAGCAATAGCTACAAGAACATAACAAATTAAACAAATTTTTTCCTTTTTCTTTTCAACTGCTAAATAAGGACGAGAGAAATCTTTGTATACAAGGTGAAAATAGTGGTAACTTTTAATGTTGTTTTTAAGACATGGAGTAATATAGAAGAAATATCACGAAAAAGAATCTAAAACATAAATTCCCATAAAATGAAACTGTGATAATTAAATACCCAAAAAAAGAAATTACAATAAATACTCCGCAGTATGATCCAAATAATTAGGCAAAAAAAAGAAAAACACTTTTCAATATATAAAGAAGATTCGAAAGGGGCTAATGACAATGATAATTGTACAAAATTTTCCAGACATAATTATGTTTGATGTGATAATTTTCTACTAATCTTATCACCGATGTGAAGTGAAAGTGACAACGTACTTTTTTAGTCCATGCATAATCACTCTCTTTTAGGATTATTGGTACAAGATCATTATACTAAATTAATGTTTTGAGTTTTTTGGAAAAATGTGAATATTTTATTGATAAATTAATGGAGAATATTTAAATATACCAACATTAATAGGGTATGGGTACAATCAGCTGTTTATCGTCTTCTAAAAAGGCAGAGAAAAGAACAATTTGGGGTAGGTTGGTTTATATTGAAAATATTGGACATTGACAATGATTTGGTCCCTTACAACCTAGTCGTTTTCAAATTAATTCAAATAATAACGATGCATAATTATATAATCTATAATTAATTAGCATGTTTATTACGCGATATTTATATTTCTAAGTATAATTATTTTATCACAATAATTGATGATACATGCCTTCCATATTGGAGGAAATATATGACCAACTGAGCCGCACTTTAAATAAAAGGAACGAATTAAAATTAATTAATTAATTAAGAAAAGTCAAATTTCAAAACTTAAATGATAAAAAGATAAGAAATTGACATAAAGGGAAAAGAAATTTCAAGAATAACAAACGAAATAAACTTCCTCATAATGATGAAGTTAATGAACAAGGTCATAATCAATAGAAAAGATAAGACACATAATAAATCTTAGAAAAATCCAAAATAAAGTATGGAAAATTTCACTCTAATCTTTGACCCTTCGTCTTTTCATGTTCACTAGGCACTTTAGCCTTTGAAAATTAGGTTCGAATTTGAAAAAAAGAGCTCGATAATAATTATTCACTTTAATTATCTTTGAATAAGTGTTATATTTGGGAGTAAAATGTATATATATCTTCTAATAAGTTTCACATTTTCGATTTTTTTAGAATGATATCGAACTTCTTATTTAACCCTTCCATCAAAATTTAAAGAAATTGATTTGTTGTTTGTTTTTCATGCAATAGCTAAGAGTAAAAAGAGTAATGGCAATTGACACCCAATAAAGTATATACAAAATTCAGGGAAATAAGAAAAAAAAAATGGGAATTGATTAACGAATTCATTTTATGATTATTTATGGAGCAGCGTCAAATCAGAGATTTTGTACTATTATTTTCAAAATATAATTATAGGAATATTGTGGTTATTCATAAAGAAAAAAAACAATCCTAAACAAACCTCGAATAAGATCAGATCCAACGGCTTACAGACAGAACACGTCCAAGATTTTATGTTTCAATTCGCGTGAACTAAATTCACAGTAACTTTAAACTCGATAACTTGATAAGTAGGTTTATTCAATTAGTACAACTTGCTTATTTTTTCCATCATTGAACTCTAAATACACATAAGATATCATAATAATAATTGCATATTTCCTTAGTCACAAATAAATAAAATATTATATATTTATAGTAAGTACATATACAAACTTTAAATATCGACACTAGCTATAGATATTTTTTAAGGCAAAACCTATATATCACCGTCGCAAAAGGAGAAGTTGCAAATAGTCAATAATTTAATTACATGTAACAACTTCCACCTACCAACTATATATAAATGTAGCTAAATATACATCAAGAAATCTAAAATTTCAAACTCCTACTTGAATAAGTCTTCGTTAATTTATTATCTTTGATAACAAAATTCTTCAAATCTCTGAACTCTGAAAATGAATTTCTGACACTGAACGTGAATTTGGTCGTCGATTTCGTACAATTAAAAATATTTCATACAAATTTAAGATTTCAAAATTTCAATGAATTAAGCAAAGTCTCTTTCCGCAGCCATGTTTTCTGCCTCGATTTGCGCCAAGACTATAATCGCGATTAGTTGAATTTTTAATTAATATTTACAATTTCAAGAGATGATTAATCATACTTAATTAGCACTTGATAGGTAAGTCCAAATTCTTACTTGAAAAGTATGCATGAGTAATTTTGAAGTTCATTTAAAATTTTGTCAAGGATTGAGATCGATTTTCTAAATATCGGAATTTGATAATATATGTCAAATTAAGCTCGTAGTAAATTCGATTCTGATTAAAATAAATCGAACGAAAAAAATAAAATAAATAAATTTGCGTGTATGTACTGTTTAGTAATAGAGTGATTAATAACTGAAGCATACAATTAATAATAGCTCTGAACCATGTTAAGCAAAATATGGCTTTTAGATTCATTTATTTTTCTTTTCTTTAAAATATAGGTCAGTTAAAAATATATGTAAGAATTTAACACATGACTAAAATACTATAATCAGTTAATCACGTTAATTGGAATACAGGAATGTTGTGCCATTAAAATATTCCAGCTTGTTTGACATGGGTAATTAAATATAGTATTATACAAACCCTTCAATATTTTTGTTCGTTTTAAAATTTAAGATCTTTTCTAAAGAAAATGTCCAACATATATATATATATATATATATATATATATTATATCAATTTATTAATAGATTAATTCTATATCAATCGTTTTGATTGAAAAATACAACATATTTCAATGTTATAAAAATATAATTATAGAAAATATACACGTATTAGCTTATTTATCAATTTATCAGGATCGAAAATTGCTCGAGCCCAATTGGAATATAGATAAAAATTATCCAAAACCAAAAACAATTTAAAGTAGATTGGGCTATACCGCGTGGGCCCACTCGCTGCGCCACATCAGCCTGCTTTGGAGTTTGGTGCACAGACATACCATAGGCGGCCCCGCAGCGGATCTCTTCACCGATTCCGCTGCTGCGCTTACACGTGTGCATCTGAAGCTATTCTGCTACGTCGCAGTGAGTTTTCGGGATGGGGGCAGTGATCGTCTGCAGCAGGGCCTACAGAGGCTCATTTGGCGCCACAAATTAAGAAGATGAATTTGATATTTTATTTATTTTAGGTGTGTAGGACGTTATATGGATAAGACTCTATTCCAAATTTTGATCAATCTAGTCATATTTTAGCTTAACTTATAAATATTAGTATAAATTTAGTTTGAGTCCCAATTTCAGCCATTGAAAAAAATTATGTGTGCCGTCGAAAGCTAATTTGACATTTTACGAAAAAAATAAAATACATTAGGAATTCACCATTCACGTCGAAACCTTTCTTTCTCTGACGTCATTTTAAAATATTTTTTAAGATGTATTGTTCCGAGGATAAATTGTAAGCTTCATTAGTCTAGCTATAAACAAAATAATAGTGATAAATTCGGAATGTATTTATAATATTTGTAAATTTAAATTACAATATTTTCACGAGGTAAAACCATAAAAGTTCGGTGTAAAAATTTGAAAATGACCCTTTATTCTAATATGCTGGAAAAATAAGAATATCAGAATATATTATGTTACATGAAAGAGAAATACATCGAACTTAATTTGTCTTTTTGTAACGTTATTAATTAAGTATTTAAATATACCACTAATCAATTAGGGGGTACACCAGTGCTACGTATGCCTTTGTGGCTTCTAGTTGATCAATTATTTTTATTAGAATAAAAATAATTATCGAAAATGTGGCAATATATAGTAGTATGAAGTAGCTGGTGAAATGAGCCATCTCGTCAGCAAATAAATGAGGTTCGAAATTGAGGCCAAAGATCTCGGGTTTGAGTCCTCCGTAACGTGACTTTTAAATTTTTTCTGTATTAAATTTATATTTTAAAATAAGGTTCAAAATTATAAAAATTGATAATTCTTTTGAAACTATTGTCCATTCGAATAAATAAAATGGACTGTAACTTGAATTTTAACACTTATGTATAGCTAAATAGGTAGTAAAAAAATACAACTCCACATCTACTCAAATAAATAATATAATTCCACACATCAACAAAAGTCATTTTCAAAAATAGTAAAAAATAATTAACTAATTAATTAAAATAACCTCAGCCAGAGTTTAAAATGAGCTGATCCTAACTCCATCCTTCTTCTCCTTATCATGGCTGTATATTAGCTGTCAACTATATAAACTATACATTATACTCTCTTTTTTTCTTCATATTTTATTTAATATATATATATATATATATATATATATATTTTAATTTTGTTCCTCTTTTTTCCACATCACTCTCTCACACATCATCACTACTTCAACAAATCCAACTATAAAAGTAGACTTTTGAAAACTGCAGCCTTCCCCTCCCTTCACTTACCACAAAAGCAATAATTCCTCTGCAAATTTTCCCACTATTTTCAGGCTGATTTTGTCTCTTTTTTATTTATTTTAATTCTATTTTTATTTTTGATAAATTGTGTGTGTGTGTGTGTGAGAAAAGAGTGTTCATGCATTTAGAAATACATAGACAAAGAAGGGCAAGAAAGGTGGAAGAATCTTTTTCCATTTCTTGGCTCATTTTTTTGATAATATTTGCACAAATCCCAAAACCTTTTTCCCATTAAAGAGAGAGAGAGAGAGAATTCTACTGCAAAAGTTGGGATTTTTATTGCATTTTTCTTGGATTCTTGAAATGGGAGTTGAAGATTAAGCATTCAAGTTTGAGGTTTTTGCAAACAAGGTAAGTCCCTTTTTTCTACTTTCATCATTTTTAGCTTAATCAAAGTTATAGTGAGTTATTAGAAGTATGTGTGATTTTAGTTTCTTGAAAAAAATTACTCTTTTTAAATTGTTAATATTTTTTCTTGCTCATCCATGGATGAATGGTTTGCCTGAGAGGTATTTTTTTAGTTTTTCACTTGCAAAATTTTGAATTTAATTGTGGTTTAGCTTGCTTGATTCTCTCAGCTTACGCAGCTACATGATTAATTATTATTGCTTAGATAAGGACATGGCATAGTTCAATATAGTATGTTGGGATTGAATATTTAGAAAATTAAATATTGCATGGTGAAAGCGCGTATGTTGATCATCTGTGACAAATAATGGGGCCACCACAACTATAAACAATATTCATATGTGACATAGAATTTGAATTAATTAAGTAATCCAAGGAAAAAATATATTCATTTTTCAACTAATAGGAAAGTAGATTATAAAGATAGAGCCAAAGCAAAGAATCTGAATTAAGTTGTTTGATCAACTGCTCTGCTTCTGTTCTGTCATCACAATTCACTGTTTAATTCCATTTGATACATTATTTTTCATTATGTTGCTTCATTCTTGTGTTGAAACTTGGGTTGTAAACGATCAGGGCTACTCTCGAGCTATTCGAAGCTCGGCTCGCAAGAAACTGGTTTGGTTACAAGCGAGCCGAGTTCGAGCTCTAGTTTTACGATGATTAGCTCGAGCTTGCCCTGGACATTCAAACATACAAAATATTATGCATTTTTCACTTAAATGAGCTGAGCTCGAGCTCAAATTACAGGTTGATCAAGGCTTATTTCGAATATTTTTTTAGCCTTTCACGAGCTTTCAACTTACCAAGTAATCGAATATCAGATGAGCCAAGCTGAACCTTGACATTATCGAGTATCACACGAGCCAATCCTAATCGAAATGATTGTCAAAACTATGCAGGTGAAGTGGTGAACATGATGCAGCACAAGAGAAGCCCCCTATCCGTTAACCAAAGCTCGTTCGCGAACTTGATCCCCAAGAGGCTTAAGATCGACGCGCCTCTCTCTTCCAAGGTCAGTGCAGTCAAGGGATGTCAATTTAGCCTGAAACTGACGAGCCTGCCCAAAAATAGAGCTAAACATACCTCTTTTCGTGTTTGCAGGAGAAGAAAGAGAGGGTGAGCCAACGCATCTCCGCTCTTCAACAACTCGTCTCGCCATATGGGAAGGTACATAGTGAAAAACAATGCCTAATATGCAACTCTTTGCCTCGTGTTCGTGTCTGATCCGTGTCTGTGTTTTGGGATTCACTGCAGACGGACACGGCCTCGGTCCTTCTTGATGCGATGGAGTACATAAATTTCTTGCACGAGCAAGTGAAGGTATGCCGATGATCTCTCTATTTATGTTTGCACGAACGGATTGAGGTGGAAATGACGTCGTTTTTTGGTTCGTTTTTGTCTAGGTGTTGAGCGCTCCATATTTGTATAGTTCGGAGACACAAATAGAGGTATGCATTTTGTTTTGCAAGTTCGAGAATTAGGGATGGCAGTGGGACGGATTTGGATTAATTCTTGCTAGTCTTAAGATGTATTGAATGACTTGATAACACCAAAATAATTATTTGAAATTTCTAGCATCGATCATTTAAGGAGCCTTTTTGTTATGTGGATGTGATCTATTTGATCAATAGGTCATTTGAATTATTTCATCATGTATTTGGATTGATTGACTGTTTATTACTACAACATTGCATAATAAAAAAAAAATTGGGCTTGTAATGAAGCAAAAATATAAAATTTGAGGCCAAAGAAGACCGAGAACAATTTGATGATTTTTTTTTTCTTTTTAGATTTTGCATGCAATCCTTAAAAACATAAGTCATAACATCATATATTAAGAAATATTAATCATTAAAGTGTCAATACGGCATAGATGTAAGAAAACTAAGGAGTAGAGGTTTGGAGTTTTCTCATTTCACAAAATGAGGGTTTTAAGATTTAGGAATTAAACTATAATTAAATACAAAAATAAAATAGATATATACCAAAATAAACGAACCCACTGGTCAAATCTGGACCGGATTCAGAACTCAGAAATCTAGACCAAAATCGAAACATAATGGTCTAGATTCTAAAAAATGGATTTGGACCCACATATTTGGACCCAGTCCAAGATCCATTGTCATCTCTAATGCAAAGAAGCATTCACCGTCGTGTGATGTTTTTGACACGATTTCTACTGCAGGGCGAGGAGCCGTGCAGCTTGAGAGCCAAAGGGCTATGTCTCGTGCCAACTCGTTTCACCCACGGAGTCGCGGGCAGCAATGGCGCCGATATATGGGCCCCCATCAAAACCAGCCCCCCCAACTCGAGAAGATCGGTTTCGGATGAAGCTTCGGTCATAACTTACAGCTAATGATTCAAGAACGCGGCTTCTTCTTCTTCTTCTTAGATCCTTATGATATACGAGATCATAGAGGTGCTCGACGCGACGAAATATACGTAGATTTTTATGAGAGTGGAGATCTTGTTGAAGAACATGTTGGTCTATATATATCTAGATGGTGCTCCTTTGCATTGCTATATTTGGTAATTGGTAGAATTAGAGATGTAAAGTTGTAATGTTATTTAAGTTTCAAATGTTTTTTCAATAGAAGGATCATTTTCCTTACATGGTGACTCGAACTCCGACTGTAGTCATCATAGTATATAGTTGGTTCGATTTTAATATACTATATTTGAAGTTATTCGTTAACATAGTCTAGATCGGATCCAATTCGTCCAACAATGTAGAATGTTCCACGATAATTATATTTCACTATAAAATAACAAATTTATTATTTTATAATGGGTTGTCATTAACATTTGTTATATAATAAATTGGACTTTTAAAAATATTTATTATAGTTTTAGAATAATCAATTTAAATAATATTTTTTAAATATACCGGAATTTAAATAATATCTTTTAAAAATTATATACCATGGTGTTGATTGGTAGAATTGCAATGGTGGGAAAATTCTCAACAATCCTTCTTATAGTCTGGACATTATTCGATTTAAAAAATCGTTAATAGCATTGGATAGATTTACTATTTATCCAATTAAATTAAATTCTAACTTTCAGGTTATAATTTAATTTAAAAGTTTGTAATAATATTGACTATTCTTGTCAAAACTTGAAAGTAATGGTAAACTAATTAACAATCTTGACTTTCTTAACCAAAAAATAAAAATAAAAATAAAAATAAAATAAAAATAAAATAAAAATAAAATAAAAATAAAAATAAAAATAAAAATAAAAATAAAAATAAAAATAAAAATAAAAATAAAAATAAAAATATAGATGTAGTCAAATGACGTAATATTACTTGATTTGAATACAAATTAGTTGAATTCAATGTAAAGAATTCTATATATAGTGAGGAGCGGCTTTATATTTTCATTTTTATTATAAGGTAAGTTTGCATAATGAACCTCACACTAGTAAATTCTCATGGACAAGTTAGATCTAAGAAATTATGGTAGGATTCAAATTTAAGTGTTTTAGGAAATGAACTTATGTCACCCTATGAATTATTTTCACTTTTTATCCTTTACGGTTGTACATAAATTTCTTGAAGTATGAAACTCTTCTATGATTTTTCGCGAGACACACTTTCTTCTTTCTTTTTTTTGTTTGTTATTTTATGAGCTATTGGGCATAAGAGCATCTCCATTCCATGCTGTAAAGTAGCGATCAACGGTAAAATGGAGATGTTCTCTTTTTTACGATCGTGTGCCAAATTCTGCTGTAAAATTGAGGCAACACTGGTCTTGTGCAAAAGATATAACAATACCGTAATGTATTGTTGCGCAATACCTCAATTTTTTTTTTATTTTTTTATTTTTTCAAATTGTTAGAATATTTAGTAATGTATATTGTTTTATTATTTATGCTATGATTATGGTTGTTGATTGAAGTGAAAGATTATTGGATATTTTATTTATTTATTATTTTTGATAATTTCCTTTTGCTTTTAGATTTCAAATTTTTCTATAAAATTTAAATTACACTGAAGATGCACAAGTTAAATTATGAAATTACATAATATATGTTTTAATTATGTATACTGTGCCAGTTTTGATTATGTTTTTTCTATTAATGTAGAAAAGACTTGTTTATGCCTTTGTTTTGGTATTAATGTAAGTTAAAATACTAATTGAGTTTTTTTGCATTGATTTAAAATAAAAAATTATTAAAATTGAATAACCAAATAGGATATTATAAAATCAGTTCCGCTCCAAAGCCCACCGTAGGCACTCAGTAATGTGCCCACCGCTTATGTGTCAGTGCCACATAGGTAAGAGAATCAAGCATATTTAATTCTAATCTATATTAGCATTAATATTATGTGTATTATATAGAAAGAATCAAAACTTATAATACTTATAACTAATTACCTAACCAAACAATTGATATTAAATTATATGTTTATAATACACGGTAATTACATACTTTAATTTGATTATTATTATATCTTCAAAGTGTCTATTTATTTTCATGGAAAGGCTTATTATTTATGTAGCAAAAAA
>JAYJMF010000001.1:3070656-3087556 GCA_036873715.1 Salvia sclarea | reverse complement strand
ATCTTCTATTCATATAATGCTATATAATTAAGTTTATTAGTTTATATTAGTTTAATACAAAATATAAATTTCTCATAATATATATTTAATAACTTGTAAAAAAAATCTAAATAAAAGAATAATTTTATAATTGTATGATTAATTAAATATGTTGTGTGATTATATATAATTGAATAAGAAAAATTTTGTGTGTGATGATTAATTGATTATTGAATTAATAATTATTATTGTAATAAATACTTTGTTAAAAGAATTGATGAAAGCATTAAATGCTATTTTGGAGGGAATTTTTTTTTTGTTGGTTTCTCTTTTATATATATATAGATATAGATTAATTGCCGAGTCCAAATCTGAGCATAAATTATATTGCAAGTGAAGATATCATCTGATTGGATGTATTTAGTGTGTCAAATAATTCTATAAATTGTAGCCGATAATTATTTTAACCGTGTGTAAGTTAATTATTACAGAGCATATTTTTTTTCAAAACATTATACTCCTAATGTTTATTTCATACAATAAATCAAATGATTTAAAAGGAAATTATAAGAAAAAAATCGAAGATATCAAAAAAGTGAAAGAAATAAAAGGAAACAAAAGAAATACTAACTAGCAAAGAAATAATAGAAAATAACATAAATAAATATAATTATATCAAAAGAAGAAAAGAATCAATTAACAAAAATGAAAGGGAATAAATGAAGGAATAAATAAAAAGAAATAAATGAATACCCGATTCCTCGTCTCTTGGGTAGTAGTAATGTATTGCCACGTAATCTAATACACAGTTTCAAGTTTTTCCCCAACGGGTCAAAGCCGACCCGCCCCGACCCGCTATTCTCCGATGGGCACGTGACATCTGAGATCCAACGGCTCACACTCGTCGTCTTCTTCTTCTTTCTTCTTTCACCCAAGTCCAAGTGTACTCTTACACACACCCTCTCTCACACACTACACACACTCCCCCTCACACACACGCTTAATATAACCGTCTCCCTCACTTTTTTTGCCCCCTCTCCGCATACCTATTGCTAGGGTTTCCTCGCGATTCAGGATTTTCGCGATCGCCGCTTCCGCCGCCGTCTCCGCCCATCCAACGAATTCAGGTGTGTTTCCGTTATCCAATCTCGCTCTTCAGCTCATGGAGCATTTGTTTCCTCGTCGTCGATTCCTAATTTTGTTTAATTATCTCGGTTTTGCTTTTCTTCTGATTCGGGTTGTATGGGGGAATTGTTGTTTCTCTAGGTGTTTGAGAGGATCCAGGGTTGAGCGTGGCTCTTTTTCGTGTCTAATTGTGTGTTGTTTAGTGTTTAAGTTGGTGTGATTATAGTTTCTGCTGTTGCCATCCCCGGAGCTTTTGCCGTTTCTCGGATTGATTGGTTGTTTAATTTTTCTTAATCTAGGGTTTTGGATTGGAGTGGAGCTGTATCTGGAATTTGGGGGTTTTTGTTCGAGGTAATGTTACTGTTGAATGGCGATTGAGAAGAATAGCTTTAAGGTAGCTCGTTTTGACCTGGAGTTTCAGTCCCCTCACAGTAGGGATACACCTATGTCTAGTGATGACGATGAGGATTTTCAGCGGAACCCTGGTGCTCCCGCTGTTGAGTCCGATGACGATGATGAATTCGATGATTGTGATTCGGGAGCAGGCTCGGATGACTTTGATTTGTTGGAGTTAGGCGAATCTGGAGAGGAGTTTTGCCAGGTTGGGGATCAAACATGCAGCATTCCTTATGAATTGTACGATCTCCCAGGGTTGAAAGATGTGCTCTCTATGGAGGTTTGGAATGAGAATCTAACCGAAGAGGAAAGATTTGGTCTTTCCAAGTATCTGCCTGATATGGACCAAGAAAATTTCATGTGTACGCTCAAAGAACTCTTTGCTGGTGATAATCTTCACTTTGGGAGCCCCATTGATAAGTTGTTTGAGATGTTGAAGGGGGGTTTATGTGAGCCAAGGGTGGCACTCTATAGGAAGGGTTTGAGTTTTTTCCAGAAGAGACAGCACTATCATACATTGCGGAAGCATCATGATGGTTTAGTAAATAATATTTGTCAGATTAGAGATGCATGGATGAATTGCAGGGGGTACAGTATTGAGGAGAAGCTTCGCGTATTGAACATTATGAGGAGTCAGAAGAGTTTGCTGAATGAGAACATCGAAGAGTTTCGAAGCGATTCATCTGATAGGGAAGACTCTGGTGATGGTTTGTGGGACAAAAAGCTGAAGGATGCAAAACTAGGTCTGAAGACAGGTCGCTATTCAGTACACAGCATGGGTCCGGCATCAGATATTTCTTCTCGAACTCGGAAAACCAAAAGCAACACGGAATCAGCCAAGTTCGAAAAACGATTTCCTAGAGGAACTTTGAAGGTGGGTGCATCTAAATCCACTTCAATGAAAGAGTTGGCAGAACCCTTTTCTTCAACTCACCCTGGAATTGAAGTGAAGTCTGGGCGCTATGGTTTGGGACTTCCTGTCTCTCAGTATAATAAAGATTCAGACCGTGACCCTGCTGCTGCTGTTGGGAAGAATGAGCAGAATCTAGAGTATGATGATGAGGAAGAAACAATGGTTGAAGTAGCAGTCCATAGAGATCGAAATTTGCGCCGAGTTGGGGTAAACGATAAGTCTGCAGCTTCTAAATGGAAGAAACATGAAGATCCAAGAGCTGAAGAGGACATAGATAGTTTTGTGAAAAGCCATATGTCAGGGAGGAATAATTTACATGCTCTTGGGAGGAATAGGGCTATCAACAAGTTGTCTGATATCAAGGTTTTAACTGCAAAGCCATCTAATGCAAGAAACATGTATGACAGTGGAAAAAAAGGGAAGTACTCAGAAAATCTTCAGCTATTTACTGCTGAAAATCCGATGAAACTTGGTAAAGGGCAGAAGCTGAAAGGAAGTCAAATGGAGCTTTTAGATGCAAATGATCCTGCATGGCTTGGCAAACATGGCGGGCTTTACCCCACCACTGATTTGAACGCCAAAAGTAAGAAGTGGAAGATGAATAGGGAAGCCATTGATCTTAATGCGAATGATAAGTTTTTGCCTACTGAATATAGAGCTAAGCCTTTGCAGGATAAGTTCCGGGCAGGTTCTCAGAACGGAAAGAGAGACAGTGTTGGGAACAGAGGTGTTGGGTTGTTTCCCAAAGGTGAAGACACAGAATCAGATTCATCAGATCCTATGGATGAGGATGAGGATAACAATCCTTTGATGAGGAGCAAGTGGGCTTACCCTGGTGGTGTGCCAGAGCTGAGACTTGGCTCAGATGCAAAGAAGGCTAATTTCTCAGAGAGAGATGAGAAAGAAAGGTACCCAGCTGTTGATGGATCATCGCATTCTCGAAAGATGGAGGAGTATAGCCAAACCCTAGAGATGATGAGATTAGAACAGAAGGGTAAGATGCATGATGTTGGATACTTTAATATATTGCCCCACAAAGGTTTGGATAAAAACTATTTTCCGGGAGGGATTGGCACTGAGGAACAGCATCAATTTTATCCATTGGGAAGAAATGGCCATGTAGAAGGGACCCATGGTGATAATTTCCAAGTGCCATTGAAAACCTCCCTCATGATGGGGAGAAGACGGAAAGGCGAAGTTCCCCATGATTTCAGCCATCTTCAGTCTAATTATATGCAAGACCATCAATTTGAAAATGATTTGTTCTGGACTCGACCACTGGGAGCAGCTAATGGAGTTCCCTTCAAAATGGGGAAGAAAGGCCACTTGGTTGACCTGTCTGCTGGTCATGAAAGATCAGATGTATCATTGTTAGGCTGCAATGCTCTCTCGAAAAAGCGGAAAGTAAAGGATGACTTGACCTACATGGAATTGCAAGATAACAATCATTTCCTTCATGCTGATGCTGAGCCACAGTTAGATGATGTCGGTTCTTCAAGGAAACGGGGAAAACACAAGTTGGAGGAAGCATCTGATAGTCTAGAGAATGGAGTTCCTCAGCCTCCTGGTATGGAAATGGAAGTAGAGGATGTCGAGGCAGAAACTAAACGGCCCAAAAAGTCATTTCCCTTAATCACGCCTACTGTTCACAATGGCTTCTCATTCTCTATAATTCATCTTCTTTCTGCCGTTCGTATGGCTATGGTTACTCTGCTTCCTGAGGATTCTTCGGAGGCTGGAAAACATCCCGATAAGAATGATGCTGAACAGGGGGTCAAGGAAGAGCAGAGCAGCAAGCAGGAAGATGGCGCTGCTAATTCAAATCCAAACACGGGTGTTGATGCTTCGGCGCCATTGTCTCTGGCAAATGTTCCTTTCCTCACTGTTCAGGAAATTGTCAACCGTGTTAGATCAAATCCCGGTGATCCCTGTATTCTTGAGACACAAGAGCCACTTCAGGATTTAATTAGAGGCGTCCTGAAAATCTTCTCATCCAGAACTGCTCCTCTAGGCGCAAAAGGGTGGAAACCACTTGTGGTCTATCAAAAGTCTACTAAAAGTTGGTCATGGATCGGCCCTGTTTCTCAAAACTCATCTGATTCTGAGGCTGTTGAAGAGGTGACGTCTCCAGATGCATGGGGTCTCCCTCACAAAATGCTTGTCAAATTAGTCGACTCATTTGCTAATTGGCTGAAAAATAGTCAGGAAACACTTCAACAAATTGGCAGTCTTCCTGAGCCTCCTTTGACACTAATGCAAATCAATTTGGATGAGAAAGAAAGGTTCAAGGACCTTAGAGCTCAGAAGAGTCTGAATACCATTAGCCCTAGCTCTGAAGAAGTAAAATCGTATTTCCAGAAGGAAGAAGTCCTTAGGTATCTAATACCAGACAGGGCTTTCTCGTATACAGCTGTTGATGGTAAAAAGTCAATTGTTGCGCCTTTGAGGAGGTGTGGTGGCAAACCTACGTCAAAGGCCCGGGATCATTTCATGTTGAAGCGTGACAGACCACCACATGTCACAATCCTTTGTCTGGTGAGAGATGCTGCGGCTAGATTGCCTGGGAGCATTGGGACGCGAGCAGATGTATGTACATTAATTAGAGACTCGCAGTATATTGTGGAAGATGTGTCGGACGCACAGGTGAATCAAGTAGTTAGTGGAGCACTGGATCGACTGCATTATGAGCGCGATCCTTGTGTCCAGTTTGACGGAGAGAGGAAGCTGTGGGTTTACTTGCATAGAGAAAGAGAAGAAGAAGATTTTGAGGATGATGGGACGTCATCGACTAAGAAATGGAGAAGACAGAAGAAAGAAGCTGCTGAACCATCCGAACTCGGAGATGTTACTGTTGCTTACTCTGGACCTGTGGAGCAACCAGGGTTTGATTCGGTGTCTGATCTCAATGCTGACACATTATGTGTCGATGACGACAAGAGATCAGAGCCTGATTATCAAAATGGTAATGATCAGATGGAGGACAATGCTGAAACGAGTCATGGTTCTGATCCTGGTCCGACTCCAGTGATGTGGAATGGCCTTGGTCAGAAATCTACTGAAGAAACTAAGCTGCTTTGCCAAGAGAATTCGACTAATGAAGAATTTGACGAGGACACGTTTGGTGGGGAGCCACCAGCATGATTGTTGAACGCAATGTCTCCATCTTTAGCGAAAAAAAGGTATTACAATGCTAGCTTAACTTGCAGCATTCTCTTTTTTGCTTTTGATTTAGAAAAGTCGACTTTGTGAGCATGTTAATATATGATCATGATAGGCTAAATGCTAAATGGTTTCTTTTGTTGTAATATCTTTTTATAGGGAAACATGATTACTTTTTTCACTTCAGTAATAAGATCTGCTGGGGCGTTAAGCCCAATTGATATGATATTTGAAGATGTACTTACTTGTATCGACTTTTTCGTGTGATAAAACATTTGCACTTATCTGATACTTTTAACTCGGCTTCCCAGCAAACTGCATGACAAGTGGTCCCTTAAGCTGTTTGCGGGAATTTCTTCGTTGTCGGAGACGATGATAGCGTGGTGGTGCTGGCGGATGTCATGATTCATGAATGCCATTTTTTTTTGGTACAGTAATATTTCACAAAATCGTAAGAAATATACGCCTCTCTCTCGCCATATGTAGTAGTTACACATTATGAAAAAAACAGAGTAAAATCTTCTTTGAAGTTTACAAATCTGTAGATATCTCTGTAATTTTGCCCTGTACTCGGCCGTATCTACCTAATTGTTTATTTTTAGAGTTCTCCACAGTTCGATTCTTTTATTTCATTTGTAACATTATTATGCAGGGTAACTGAAACCATTTAGTTATAAAAGTATAATATAGGCATTATTAATGTACCATGTAATCTGATGTATCGATTAATTTTTAACTTGTTTGATTATATTTTATGCTCCAAACACCAAAATAATATGTTTTAGCAAAATTTATACTCGGGCAAACACTAAATCAATATAATATGATGATGAATCGGTTTAACTACTCCTATCTAGAGAATTTCAGACAACTGAAATTCTTTAATGTGCTGACATAAACCGTTTTGTACATTCTCTAGTTAATGGCTGCGAATGGCAGCCGAGCAGCCTCAGAAGCATGC
The DNA here is from genome assembly GCA_036873715.1 of Salvia sclarea. Classification (NCBI taxonomy): domain Eukaryota; kingdom Viridiplantae; phylum Streptophyta; class Magnoliopsida; order Lamiales; family Lamiaceae; genus Salvia; species Salvia sclarea. The sequence continues at coordinate 3,081,023 of JAYJMF010000001.1, read as the reverse complement.
TTTATGTCTCCATTCGCTTGCTTGGGCGACGACTTCACTGGCACCTCTGTACATGGGGTCTTGAGATTCTCGATGAAGGCAATGCTTGGAACCTTGATCGATCTCTTTCTTGGTGTGGAGCACGACGGTCGATCCACCTGTAGATAGATTATAATCAAGTTTGGGAAGAAGATGGATGGGATGACTCATTGAATCCCTTAAAATTGTAAATGACTTGCCTTGTAGTCTTCAAGGAGGCTTTTTCCTGCATTTTCTGTGATTTCTGCAACCTTGTGATGGTGTTCGCCATTCAGTTGCCTCAACTCCCCACGGCATGGATTGATAATCGAATCGAGAGTCTCACACGCCTCACGATCGAGTTGTAATGAACCTGAAATCCAAGTAAAGTTAGGCCTTTATAATTATTATACATGGTTTGCAATAATAATTTCTTGTATAAAATCGAAGTTCATACGATCAATGGATGAGAGCATGTTCTTGCTTCCTATTTCTGCATCTCCCAGTGATGAACTCGCAGCAGAAGAAAACCGGCTTCGCAGTCCTTCAATCATGTCAATTCCTCCCCTAACAATCTCATCGACTGAAGCAACATTGCTCTTCTGTAGAGCCAGAAGGGAGTCCTGAGCGTTGCTCCACTGCCGTGCGCCTAATTTTGCCTCATCCGAACTGCATGCATCAAATGAGCCAGCCCATCAAGATTTTAGGAATTGAAATATTTTCAAGTTGTAATGTAGTTAGTGATGCTGCTACTAACCACTTGTGAATAACTTCTGTCATCTCTTTCTTCCCACTCTCCACTAATTCTGTGGTCTTGAGATAATGCGATTCAGCACTTTCCGAGTAACTTGTCCATTCTGCTTTCATAGAGCAAGTAGTGTTTTGCATGATTGACACCTCTTGCTGTAATTTGGTAGTTCTACTGGCTGCGCTCTCTCGGAGCTCGTCGATTGCAACCTGGATCTGAAATGAAATGATAAAGAATTAATAAGGAAACAGAGAATTCAACGAGTGAGTGCGTGCATTTCTTGGAAACGAATACAGGAAGTGCACACACCAGTTTCTTCTTCCTAGCATTTGATCCTGCTAGCAGTTCTGCCACTTCTGCAAGTAGTTGTCTCTCTTCGGTCGCAGCGCACTCCTACAACTCAGCGCGGCATTCCACAATCAGGCAAAGTTCGCAAAGATCATTAAAAAAAAAATCACATGAAGAATTTAGTTACCTCGAACTTCTTTTCGAGATCAGATAGCTTGTGATCGTTAACTGTCTGTGCTTCTTTCACAATTTCACCTAATTTTGAAGCATGTCCATCTACAGTCTTGAAGAAGTTCACTGTGATCTGAGAAATTGACCTTGTTGTTTCGACAGCTCTGCTATGAGCCTAGAAATGAAATCCAACTTTAGTTCTTCACATTTTAAATAAAGAATACAACATACGGAAAATAATGAGAATCCTAGTAATTAATATCCATTTCAGTTTAGAAATGTGAACCTCGTGTTGCTGTTGTGCGTATGCAGTTAATTTAGTCTCTTGACTATTTAGGCTCTCTTGAAGATCATGAAGAATGTTATCAGCCTCAGTAGCAATTCCTTTGAAAAGCTGCAATATAATTAACGTTAAACTAATGATGATGAAGCAAGGTTGTAACACAACATTAATTGAATTAACTCAAACCTTTTCTAAAGCTGAAGAATGCTTGGAAACTTCAGCATTCAGGTCACCAAATGTCGACCTGGAGTTACCATCAAGTTCTCCAGCTAAATCTTCTAAAACCTTTATTCCCGAGCTGTGCATGGTTTTCAATTTCTCTAAATGGTTTTGAAGTTCTTCAGTAGCCTATTAGTAAATGAGTTGAGAAAGTTAATAAATACATCATCTGACCATTTCTGAGAAGAAAAAAAAAAAAAGCATATTATAGTATGTCATACCTCTGTCTTTGAAGATACAAACAAATGCATATCTTCTTCCATTGCTTTAAGGTGGTGTTCTTGCTGCGTGGTGGCAGATGCGACCGCCTTATGTAAGATCTCAAGCTGATTGGTCAATTCGGATTGGAATTTCTGTATAAGAACTCTATTGCTGTCTTCAATTTTATCCTTGCGCTCTGTAACATAAATGGCTTATAAATCAATGGAATTTGCTTTAAGAGAAAGTAGTTAGGAGGTTTGAAGTAAGAATCCAGACCAATCTTGGCGAATAGATTAGAGACATCTGATGCAGCATTCTCCAGTTCCGCCCGAAGCCCTAGTGCATGCTCAATGAGTGCTTTCTCTAGTAGACATAACCATGTAAAATATTACTAATTGTAGTTTTTATTCGTAAAGCAACATTAAATAAAGTAGCTATGGTACTTGGATCAAGCAATAACTATCTGCAAAAGGGGAGAGGAAATAAAGCAATAACCAAGAAAGGAGATAAATCAAATGCAACATGATCTATAGGAGGAAGTACGCCAAAGATAATGCATACCAGACTTAAGCAGGTTGGATATCAGGTAATCCTTTTCTTTTATTGTTGCAGTTGCCTGCTTGTGTCTTTCTTCGAGATCAAGCAATGTGCCTTCAGTTTCCTGTAGCTTTTTCTGAATGATTGACAAACTTATATGGTTAGTTCATTATAGCAAAACAATCAATAACTGAGTATTATATTCTAAATGGGACGGATCAGACCTCGCATATCTCAAGTTTATCACTCAGTTTAATAGCCAACTGCTGCTCAGAGCCATATAATTCCTTGAGCTCCAATAATTGCTGCTCAAAAAGCACAACTCTATAATGAATCATATGTCTTTAAATCAACAACCTAAAGAATCATATCTGCTCCAATAATGAATCATATCTGCTAACTCTACCTTATCCTTGGTCTCTATATCAGTTTCCATATGCTCAATCTTCTCTGACATGGCCTGAAATGTTTGGCATGGGGTATGCAAAAATCAGAGGATGCCTCCCTTAAATGCTTAAATTATTTTACTGCATAGATACACTAAATTCCACACGAAACCTTTTTCTCTGCCTCATCCTGGACATAACGCTCTTTAGGAACATAGATTCCATTCTTCTCTCTTGCAGCATGCACCTCTAAACAACACAAATAATAGTTGTGAGACAAAAAATGTCACATAACTTACGAAAAGTCAATAAACTTGCAGCAACTGTGAACCTTGCTTTAGTCGATCAATTTCAAAGTATAAATCCTTGATTAGGGCTGATTTCATCATCTTCTGATTGACCTGTAATTAGTAGAGTATGTTTAGATGCTGACATTGGAATCACATCAATGTAGAGAGTCAAATATTTCAAGACTACTAACCTCTGGTTTGTTCTTTATGTTTTTAGCACGATGAGCATAATCTAAAGTACTGAGTGTCTCTTCCAAACAGTGCACGGAAGGTGATATTGTCGCAATTATACATGTTTTGGTTTTCCCTCCCAAAGAATCTCTCAGCAACCTTGTTAACTTGCTATCTCTGACATATCATGAGAAGTTTTAGATAATGATCTTATGTTAGATATGAAATTAACGTAATTATCTACCTGTAGGGTATATGACCAGAATGCTCAACCAAGGCATTTATGACTCGACCAAGTGTCAGCAAGCTTTTGTTAATCTCACCCGCTTCCCTTGCTCTGCCCTGGAAAAGAGAATAAAAAATATATTATGAGGAGAAATGTTGATGGATGAAGCTGTCATTTCATTCCATAGGCATCCGGAGAGAGTTCTTAAGAAATGACCAAGAGAAAGCTTACAACAGATGAAAAAATTCATATTGTCTTACCTCTCTTGCACCGGAACGTGAAATATTCTCCGAGCCAGCCAGGTCAACTAGGTTCAGCTTCCCACATTTGATCATCTCTTCTCCTTCTGGAGTACACTCCTTGATATGAATGGTGATAGAAAATACAGAGTGAGAACGGCTGCTTTGCTTGTTGAGAAGGGTCTCTGCTGTTCTCCTCTTGGCAGAACCTTTCTCCAAGATCTTATATATTTCATCAGCTGTTGTCACAATCTCCTCTTCCAACCCCCTAACAAAAACTCCTCCTTTTCCATCCTCCATGAGAGCTATTGGTTTCTTTGATTTGTCTTCTATGAATTTTGAGCATTCTTCTGGCGCCAAAAGATCTGTTATCTCCTCATTGTACAGTTCTAAGAACGTGACCTTCAAGCTGTACTCAGCATTTTGAGCTTCTAAGATATCAAAAATTTGTCGAACGGCTCTTGGAATAACACCAGCATCACTTGGGATATCACCGTTCTGAACAATGAGAAGAGTTATATAACAAACCGAATTGGCAAAGGTTGAAGCATAGGAGCATTGAAGTTTAAAGACCCCATATCAAACCTTTTTCCTTGATCCTCCCTCCATAGTATAGGTCTTCCCAGTTCCTGTTTGTCCATAGGCAAAGATGGTGGAAGTGTAGCCTTCCAGAACTTCAAATACTATGGGGCATACAGCTTGATCGTACAAATCCTTTTGCTGCGATGATGGACCAAAGACCTACATATAACACAAAATTCATTTTCTACTTTACAACTCTTCTCAAAGCTGAATTCATCAATTAGAATTGCAGCAGCATGATATGGAAAATCTGTGAAACTCTTTCATATATTTCTATTGACTATCTCTAGTCTTTCTCAATTTTAATAAAGAAAAGCAAACATAGACAGGTAATGAGGTGAAGATTTAGCCAAACCTTGTCAAATAGGAAAGTCCTATCAATTTGCTTATTTGCAATATTTTGAACCGCGCAAACTTCTCTTCTGGTATCATTGCAAGAAATCACTACTGGTGTATGCGATCTAGCTTCATCCTCATTCAAAGGCCTACAAATCAAACCAAAAAAATTACAAAATAAACATTACTACAACACAACCAACCAAAAATCAAACTTGAGTCACAAATTAATAATACTAAAAGTGAACAAAGCTAATTAGTTACCTGCATCGCACAATGACCTGTACATTAACGCCTCTATCTTTATCGTGCTTTCCGCTGAAATTCCCCTCTCCCGATCGCTGATCTCTCACAGCCTTATCACTGGACCGAGGCGTTTGCGACGGCGATATCGGCACCATTCCGCCGCCGCCTCTTCTCTGTGAAGCCTCCATTTATCGAAACAACTCACTCACTCACTCTGAATCTCAAACTCCAATACTGAATCAAATCGAATCATATGAACAAGTCAAGCCGAGGCATATTAGATCCAACTCTCCAGCAAATAAATCATAAATCACCACAAGCATTGCGCCAATCAAAAGCAGCGTCGAACAATTTCTCCATTTTATTTCCAAATTAACAAAACACATTAACCAAAAAAATACAACACAGCAGAAAAGGACGGCAGATCAAATTTCTTAAAATGATAAACCAGCTCAAAATCACTACCACGCGCATAAAAAGGAACTTACAGCAGCCGGCGAGCTGGAAATGCAGCGGAAGAATTTGAATACAAATTGCTATAATTTAGAGACAGTATACTGATCGAAGATAGTGAGTTTTAAAGTTTTTAAGGGTAACTTAATTAAAAAAAAATAGAGAGAGAAGCTAAGAGAATATGGCCGTTGCGGAGCGTAGCGTTTGAATTTTGCGAGAAGAAAATGAGGATACGAGGCGCTGATGGTGTTAAGGGCAAGAGCCAAAATTTGACCGTTATTATTTATTCAAATAAGGCTAGTCGCATCGTGTCTCCGATGGCACTTTCGCTTTTTTATCACGCTATTTATGACACGCTTCTTTATCACAGAAACTATAGTATTCAAGATGTCAATCGAGCCAACCCACTCGATTTTAAGTCTGTGCGTTCGAGTTCATGCTATTTGGGCTCATTATGTTATTATTATTTTGGGCTAGCCCACTAGGCCAAGATAACAAAACTAGATTGCAGTTTTTCAATCAAAATATTTAAAAAAAAAAAAAAAAAAACCGAACAAAATGTCTTGCTAGATTACTACTAATGACTTGATACGTCTTTCATTTTTTAAATTAAAAGTTTTTGATTAAACATAAGAGAAAATAAAAACAAATTCTACTATAATAAAAACCTTATTATCAAATTAAAAACAAAGGAATGAGTTTTGATAACCAAGTAATAAGATTATTTCGGTTAACCAGTTTCAATCCACTTAATTTTTCGAGCTACTATATCGGGCTAGGAGTCTAGACTATTTTTAGTTTGGGCTAATCGTGCTAAAAAGATTCGACCATAATCCTCCTTTTCCTTTGGCCTATTCGGTTCGGCCCGTCGATTTTAGACTAAATTAGAATTCCTAATATAATATTTATAGTAACGTGCTATAAAAATTTTAATATTACATGTGATAAGAAATCGATGGCATGTAGATATTGAGTATGCTCACGTTCATATCTATCTTCTACATGTATCAAAAAATTATAAATAAAAATATGCAGGATAACTATGTGGTTTATATAAGAACAATTTAATCTTTGCCCTCAAATTTGATGTGGAGTAAGTATGACTCAACATTGTATTAGTGTAGTCTCATAAATAAAAATATACCTTATATAACTTCATCTATGTAGCTTCCTATAAATTTAAATAAATACTAGTACACTAGATATAATGAATGCAGTACGACATTTTTACGTGACTAATAGTAACATTTATAAATGCACGCCTACAAGATTTTTATTTATGTATCTAATTTGGGAATTAAATTTGGAGTTAGGTGCATGTCCCAATGAGAGAGGAAATAATAAGATACGGTCTGAGAGAAATCTGAACTGCTTACATTATTTTTATCACCTGATACTGATAGCAAACAATGGAATAATTTAATTGCTGGGATAATTTTGAAATTCAAAATCTATTGATACAACTGGCAACAAGGCTACAAAATAGATACAAAATTATTAATCAATTAAGCTAATGTGTTTATCTTCTTATGCCCATCAAAGCTCAATGTTAAATTTCTTCAATTATTGCTCCAATGATGGAATCCAAAGTTTTGGTCGTCGCGAAATTTAGACGAATTTTAATTGAAAATAAAATAAAATAAAATGGATGCTTGTTTATTTATAAAATAATAATGAAGCAAAATTTGCCCATTTGTAATTTAAAATCCCGACATAAATAGGCCCATAGTTTGGTAAGAATGTCTTGTCGGACATAAGTAAAGGTTTGTTTCCTTTTCTTGTTCTTTCACTCCTCTCGATTGTTGAATATTTAATTATAAAGGACCTGTGTTTTTTTTGGAAAATAGTGAAAAATAAATATTTTTCACATATTTTATATAGTAGAAAATTTTCCCTTTACCGTGATGAAAAAAATTGGGGGCGGGTTTTTTCCCTCCTTACTTTAATTGTGGATGATATTTTCTTCAAGAGTAAAATTTTTTCCCAATCAAGACGTTTTCCCTTCTTTTTAGTTTAATTGTGGATAATATTATTATGAAAAGTTTGATATGATAATGTTTTACACTTTAATGAAACATGAACTAAAAAATTTGGAAGCACTATTTTTTCTTACTCTTTTTTTCTTATAATTAATTTACGATATAAGAGAAAACACCATAATACAAAATTATTTGGAAATTGGGGAAAAAGAAAAGACGAAAAACGGAAAAGGGCATTAATTTCAAAAGCTGCGCAATGGACTAAAAAATGAGCCCACTTGAGGCAATTCAATTTCATAAGGCCCACATAAAAGCCCATAGATTAGACCAGGTGGCCATAAAAATCATCACTTAATATTGCATTTTATTTCATTAAATTATATTGGTAACAGCATTATAAATCGTTATCGACAAATTTGAAAATAATGTCTCTTTATATACTGTAAGAAACTATGATGTAGTTAATTTTTCATTAAATAAAGTCTTGATCACGAATGTATGTACATGAAGCATTTCGAGACACAACAATGTATTAATAAAAAAAGTCACACCCTCAACATATTGACTTGGATCAATTCATGATAATGACATGCAACATAATTCACCACAAAATATGGGATCCTCCCAACTTGAGTTCAAATATAATTATTCTGTTACCTTTAAAATTCACAATTATATAAAAGTGTAATAAAGCGTTGACCTTTTTCCATAGATTGGACACTTGTTGACATTTAAACACATAAAGCCTATTATTTAGGATCAATATGGGCTGCATTTTCATTTTATAGGAGAAAAATTAAAATAAAATGAAGATGACTTTGTAATTTTATTGCTTCTTCTTCTTCTTGATCATCATTTTATTTAGATTCTAGAATAGAAAATGGCCGCAAAGTGCAAACAAACGCTGTCGAAGTGATGTTTGAAATCCCACTGTGGCAAATCAAGATTTTGGTAGGTGTTGTGTGTGAAATTGTACATCTTCTAACTCACTAATTTACAGCAAAATGCAATGGGGGAATTGACACACACATAACAAGTTGAAAATAATAATAAATATTACTTCATCCGTCTCATTCTTCTTGTCTCGCTTTCCTTATTAAATCGTCTCATTCTTCTTGTCTCATTTCCTTTCTTATAAAAAGCATGTGGGTCCCCTATGGGCCTCACCATCTCACACTCATCAACTTTGTTTTATTAATTTTCGTGCCAAAAAGAAATGGAACAAGAAGAATGAGACGGAGATTATATTTTTTCTTCATCGCCCGACAATAAATATGTATAGATATGAATTTTAAACAGTACATTGTAATTATAATTCAATGATAAATATTACTCTTCCCGTCACAGCTAGCTTGGGACAAAAAATTTGGACACGGAATTTAAGGAGTCAAAAAGTAATATAGAGTAGTGAAAAGAATACATATTATTCAAAATTGTGCGAATAATAAATGTATCTTAAAAAAGAAATTACTCATTTTAGTTGGAATAATTCCAAAAAGAATACGACTCAAGTTAGTTGGGAATTTTGGGATGGAGTGAATATATTTTTCTTGTATCTCCCGACATAAATATGTACATATATCAATTTTTAAATAGTATACATTGCAACTATAGTTCAATGAACAAGTGTTATTTTAATATGTTTGTGTGTGGGTGGCGAAGCCATAGATATATTTTAAGTCAAAGAGGCAAGGCAGATGAGATAGACATAAATCTGAATTACTTGCTTTTCTCTTTCGGCAAATTTTATTAACTGTTACCAATTTCTTGTTTGGACCCATTAGTGTATATCATTATGGGCCACTTATTTAGTTGTTTTTATTCTTGGTCTATTACAAAATAAACAGTATATTATGGACTTGTTTGACATCTATATATGATGCACGTTTTCATATCATTTTTATTCTCTTTTACTTGTGTTTAGGGATTTGAGATCCAACCCCACCCTTTAAATGGGAACATTTTGGGATGTTTTCTTTTTGAAAGGACAAATATTATTGTGGGTAATTATGTATACTATTTAGATCTTGATTTTAGGGTTCAAGCTTTATTAATTTTGATTTGATGCGAATATAAGTTAGAGCCTCTCCTTTGCATAAATATGTGGCAATATGTACCACATTATTTGTTCCATTAATTTGTAGCCATCGGTGAATAGGTTAGTTGCATTGACTTGATAGTCGATTCAAATATGAATCGACTTTCTCGTTGATTTTCTCTCTTAAGGAAACACATATACACTTCAAATTCAAATTTCAAAAGAATAGTGATTTTTTAGTTTGCCAAACTCATATTTATAAGTACACACATGTACATCATACAATTTGACACTTGGAAGTTGGGACAGTGCTCAATTAGCTTTTTTGAGAGAGAGACACACACACATTTGATATATAGAGTCGCACCATGCGGGCTAATTAATTAGTTAGATGGTGATTAGAGTTTAATTAAATTCTAATTGTGGGTTGTTTAATTAACTCTAATAATAAATATGCGTGTGCAGACATCCGCATGTATAGGGGTGTTAATGGACGAGTTTTACCCATAACGAGTCGGAAGCCCGGAACGGTTCAATGCCCTTTGATTGTCCAATTAATATATTGATAATGAGACCGACAATAATTCTGTCTTTGAATTTGCTCCGGGTTCGCCTTCGCCTCCCCCTCGCTCGACTCATGGCTTAGAATAGGAGCGGCAAACAATTGACCTAATTGTTAGGTCGGCCTAACACAAATATTTGTGTTGATTTATATTGTTGCGGTTCTGATTCTTGTTTCGATTCCAAACTCTACCGGCTCAGATCCAGACTCAAACGTGTAGGCAAGTTCTAGTGTACTTGATAACAATCGTGCTAAACAAAAGAGGCTAATCTATACTAATAGAAAAAGAGCCAGTGTGACAAATTATTAGATTACCTATTATACCCTTATTATAAATATAATCTAAAAATAAAATCTAATATTTTATATCATCTTTATAAGATATACAATAATTAATTAATTAATTAGATATATA
>JAYJMF010000001.1:3050266-3063739 GCA_036873715.1 Salvia sclarea | reverse complement strand
CATGGGCTTTAATAAAAAGGTAGGTAATGTGTGAGTGAAGAAAAAAGTTAACTTTGGTTGATATTGTAAGTTGTCTAGGCCCTAATACTAGCGTCGTAGGTAGTGATGAAATCTATCCTTTATTTTTCTGTTTTAGTAGATATTTTTTTCAATACAAGTAATGGACACATTCTTTTGAATACCAAGAAAACATACATATGATACTCAATATTTTGTATATGAAAATTAATTATAAATGTTTTAAGCTATAAAAATGGACATTCCAACAAAAAAGGAATGAACATATGCTATTTTAATACTTTCTTTATTTTTGTCTTATAAATATAACATTACAATATTCCCGTCGAATTTCGACGGGTTACTGAATAGTTGCTTATATTCGTATATATTTGAGATCAGTGGTGATTAACTGATTATATACTACAGTCCCCAGTGAATTAGTAGCAAAAATGTTACCACGGTTAAACTTTTTATTTCACTGGACACAACTTTTCGTTTCTTGGAAAGGCAGTGGACACAACTTTCCAATTATTTTTTTCCTATTGCTTATATAAATTTTGATAATTCGAGCACTTTATGTATAAATACATAAATGTATGGGAGTTTTTACCATTAGAGAATCATCCGGGGTAAATTTTGAATCCACGATCCATTCCATTTATTAACATTCCAATTATAATTTACATAATTTCCACTTATTTCGTTTTGATTTTTGAGAGAGATTAAGAGGATGTTTGATTAAACTTATAAACCCCTTAAAACAACTTATAAGCTATTTAAGAGCTTATAAGTAGTTACAATTTACAAGTGTTTGACAAAATAAACTCTCCTATAATTTATAAGTTGTGAAAATAAGCTTTTCAAAAAATAAGCTGTTAAATCCCAATTCATTTTTTCATATACTTATAAGCAACAATCAATTTACCAAAATAACCTTATTAAGGTTTAATATTTTCATCATATATCTTTTTAATTTTATTTTTCTTCAATTTTTTCTTTTTAACTAAAATTTTCGCTCTAAATTCACAATTCTTTTTCTAACTTATAAACTCATTATCCAAACGCTTTGACAACTTATAATCTTTTAAAGAATTACATCTTATAAGATTTTGGACGAACTTATAAAATATTGGAACTTATAAGCTCTTTAACATAAGCTTAGCCAAACACTTAGCTTAAGTAGGAGGGTAGTTGCACATAAGCATAGAATAGCAAAAAGACATGAGAGTTGATAGCCCATGTTTCCTTGCAGCAATGTTTACCAACAAGGCAAATACAACATGAAGACCAGCAGATTCACACCATCACATCACTACTCAACATCCTAAACTAACACATAACATAAACACTGGATTTCTATTACTATTACTAACCAGGATTCTTGACCATGTCATTTGATGCAAGGAGACTTTGCCACCCAAAATACATGGTCCCAATATTCCTTCTACCTAATCCTAAGACTACAACAAGCGACGATCCTTAGCAAGGATCGCGCTACTGCTCCTTCCAGATCCTACCAGTAACCCGCAGCTTCAGCTCTTTCCTGTCTCCACCAGAGAAGAAGAGTGCCATGTTGCGTTGGATTATGAGCCCGTCAAAACTATCACGCACCCTGCGGTGGCTGTCCCTGATGCTCCTAGGCACTCCTTGCCATATCATCTTCCTTCCATTACCTCCAACCTCTAGGCTATAGCTATAGTTCTTCGCCTCGTTATCATCGCCCATGAACCGCAAGAACGCTATGTAAACCGGTGCCATTCCAAGCTGAAACGCTTCAAAATGCAGACAGAAATACTGCCCAAAGCAACTGAAAACCTGAAAGATCAATAAAAGCAACAAATGAATATACCAAAGAATGAGAGCATGTTGTGTGTTTGACTTATCAAAATAAGCTTTTACCGTAAGCATCCATGTTGCATTCTCAACTTCATGTGGATTTGACTTTACATAGCGATGGTTAAAAGTACTACCGCTATGCATGTCTACTTTGTGATCATCTTTCAAATGACTCACAAGAAATGGAATATCACCCATAACCGAGCACTCTGATCCGGCATAAGGACAACTGTAAGGTCTATAAGTGCATTGAGATTCATGCTTGAGCTTGCTGTAGTATGGATAGATGCCTATGCACCCAAAACTTTGATATTTACACGGAAGCTCGAGGGATGCAGCTACCTTCTCCAATGCCAGACAACGGATATTACCAAGCTCATGCCTGCAAGTTGGACATCGGTTGTGCACCCTGGGTTTACAACCAGAACACAATGTGTGGCCGTTGGAACACTGTAGTGAAAAAGAGAAATGAATCAGATTTGAGTAGAAGAGAGCAGTGAACAAATCACATGCAAAAACTCATATCAAATCAAAATATGGAACTGATATCTGAATTATTAATAAAATGTAAACCTGTCATGCATCATAGCATAATTCTTCCAGTGAATTCCTTTATAGAAAAACATTAGTTTTTTGAGAAATAGTTCTCCAGTTCCTCAAGCTCATTTACTCCCACAAAAGTTTTGTTACAGCCAATAATGAAACCTCAATTCATATTTTGTGAAACAAAAAGATATTTTTTGCCCCAATTAATTGAAAGTACAATATGCAGTCAAGCTTCTGAGATCTGGAGGGAGAAAAACTATCTAAAATCACAGAGCTTGAAACAGAAACTACTGACCAATGTACTGAGACAAATTCGGAAAACAAAAGGATACTACTATATGACACAAGCATAACCAGTGAAGAATGAAGACCACCCAACCTTGTATTTTGTGAACAAAATATGTGTACCTGACTAATTGGAGGGTACATTGCATTCAAGCAAACTGGACACTCCAGCAGCTCACGGACATTTGTTGAGATAGCCCCATTAGGCTTAGAGGCACTTTCTGTGGTGTCATTGACATGTTCACCAATGTCCAATGTGTCCTCGTTTTCAGGTGGATCAATGACCTCAGGTTTCATTCGCAAGTCATCATAGTAGGAATTTCCACTTGACATTGGAAGCATGTATGGTGGGCCCTGCACATGAGACTTTTTAAAATTAACTTAAACCAAAACATATAATATAAGTAGTTTGAACAGAATACATAAGGTGCAGATATCAAGCAAACAGAATGGAATTCAACCTCTGAGCAACAACGACAAGCTCATTTTGCAACAAGGACATTTTAGCACGCACACAACTGGATCATAAAATTCTTCATTTATTATCACTCGCTATTAAAAGACTAAGCAAGATGATAACATTATCATAACTTGCACCTTTTGAAGAAATAAAGCACGAACGAATGAGATGCATTGGAGGACAGCTATTGCCATATTAACAGCTCATAAAGTTGGTCACATATACATAAAAAAAAAAGGCATAAATACATACATACTCCATCCAGAGAGTAAAATGATGCATCACATTAGTTTTAGGATATAACCATATAATTGCAGCAAGGAAATTCTAAGGGACTGGGAATCACTGATTCGGAAAAGATGTGAACAACTTTTAGGTTGACGCACTTATATCGCATGAGCAAAGGAGAGCACTAGATATCATTATGCTCACAGAAACAATGTGTACCGCCCAGCAAGCTCTAGAAAACAACTTCAAGACACAGCTCAATCTATAGATATTAGCAGCATTTTAGCTAAACAAGTTAAGATGGTGATCCAATCATGGAAAGTAATATATACAACAATTCACAACTCTTATGATGCTATAAATGATTATTTGCACTGAAAGCAGAAAACTGGCACCCAAATCTTTATATGGAGTCACAAGGTTTTGCAGAATCCACGTCATAAGCTATTAGTCTTTCATTAGTAATAATTACTTGTGTTCCCATACCTTAAAATGAACATTCATCTTCCCCACCAAGTAAACCCAAGTATAGCAAGAAAATCATAACAGTACCAGTTAACAGTAAGAGTAGATATCCCGTTTAGAGAAAATTTCCAACAAATTTAAAGACTCCACTTCAAATCAGTCTCAATTTTGTAAATTCAACAAAAAAATAATCTTGAAATCTTTCTTTTTAAAACGTAAATTTTACTCGCTAGCATGCAAAGATGAATAACCCAACACCAAATCAGGCAGGCAGACTACATAAATTGCAGATTCAAAATATTCCATTTTAACCATAGTCGTCCCTTTGCCAAAAAGGGGCGAATAAAGAAAAAGGAAATGATAATACTAAAAGACCCAGAAGGAAAAGAAGCAAGAGAATAAGATGTAAATACAAAAATCAATATAAGTTACCTGGAACAAACAATGGTTTGCAAATCAAAAACCGTATGAACTGAAGAGAAGAAGAAGAAAAAAAGATCCTATTCGGATTATAACTTATAATCCGGCAAAGTCAACCGAATAAGTAGTATTGTATCGAGAGAGAGAGAGAGAGGAGTGTATGAGAAGTCAGTTGTCTTGGTCTAGCACGGTATGGATAGTGAAGCAACAAATAAATTTGTAACCATAAAAAAGGGAGAAGAGAAGTAGAGAGAGAAACTTCAATTCAAATTAAAGCCGCGGAGAGAGAGAGAGAGAGAGGGAGAGAGAGAGAGAGAGGGAGGGAGCGTGTGGGCACAGGGAACTGTCGTAATAATGCTTGCTAGGTTCTATTTTGTGCATTTCCAAATGTCAAATTTATTACTCAAATTCAACAGACCCGCAATCTTTTTTTGTTTCCTTTCTTAGAAATAATCTAAATCCACTAACTTTTTTACCATAAAGATATCTTTTTTCCTTGTATAGATGTATATTTTACCGAAGAATTAATAATCATTTTCTACGTGGCATATACATTAATTTAATTCAAATAATTACTAACTTTGTTGATCTAAATTAATAGATTTGATTTCATATTCGGTTATAAGTTAGGAATCGAAAACTATTGGCACATTTTTCATTTTTGCATCCGAAAAATTGAAGCCTAAAATTAAAAAGCTTATAGTAGAAAAATTCATTGACGGTGCTATTTTCAACATAGTTGTCAGGTGTGTTTGTGATATGCTATCATAAATCTATATTTGCAGTTGTTTTACTCTTTTTAAAAGGGATGTAAAAATTACTGAACGATTATTTCCTCTTCCAATTCATGATGAGTAACAAGATTACAAAGTAAAAGGAGATTGACAGAGCAGCGGCATCGAGGGAGCGTCTTTGTGGGCGGAGAGTGAAAAATATAAATGAATCATTTTCGATTTTTCTTGGAGGCAAAAACAACAAATGAACTGAAAAATAGAGAAATGGAAAGTTGATGCATTTTAATTCATTTTTTATGATCATATACAAAATAGAAAATGCGCTTCACATCTAATGTTCCAAAGTTTGTGCCATAGTTTGGTCGACACTTTCAATTTTGTATTCTTAGGTTAAATTTTGTAATTAATTACTATGATATATTTCACCCAATTAGGATGTATAATTAATTTTGGGTTAATGGTGTTTTATGTCCCCATATTTTAGGTTTTCCCAAAATACGTTCCCAATTTTCATTTATTCATAATATGTCCTCATCTTTCAACTTTTTCCATAATATGTCCCCATCTTTCAACTTTTTCCATAATATGTCTCGTTTGACAAATTCCGGCAACGGAAAGATGATTCACCTCATCGGATTCAAGTGCGAATCATTTTTTTCCACGTCAACGTCAAAACGACGTTTTATTACCTCCAAAAAATTTCACATAAATTAAATTCCACCTAAGCTAATATAGAAACACAAAAAATGATATAGCAAAAAAAAAAGAGCTACAAAAATGAGATTTTAGCTTATGTCGATTTTTTTTTGGAGGTAACAAAATGGACGTCGTTTTGACGTTGACGTGGAAAAAAATGGTTCGAATTTGAATTTGGCGAGGTGAGTTATCATTTCGTTGCCAGAATTTGGCAAACGGGACATATTGTGGAAAAAGTTGAAAAATGAGGACATATTATGAATAAATGAAAGTTGAGACATATTTTGGAAAAAGCTGAAAGATGGGGACATAAAACACTATTAACTCATTAATTTTTATCATTTAATTTACTTTTTAATAATTAAAATTTTATTACTATTAGTTTGATAAGAAGTTAACATATGGTATATATATTTTTTACTTCAAGTTTTTGAAGCAAATTTAAGTTAGATAGGATTCATAATATTAAAATATTTTTTAATATTTTTTTTATTAAAATAGTAAATGTAATAGCGGAACACAGTGGCCCGGCCCCCCAAAATAGTAAGCAGTGGTATATTTGACCTATCTAACTATTTTTTGTACATTTTCAACTTTTAGTTAATGTTGGTCCATTTTTGATCTTTTCATTATTAAAAATAACTAAATAATGTTGCTTAAGCCCAATTGAAAGCCGATGCTGAGTTGGGCTGTCGACACATGGCTGATGGGTCTCTTCGTTGATAGCCCAATTGAATCGACAATTGTTATTAAATTAATTAAATAAATATCTAATATCCCCTCGCTCCGAATGAGAAAGAATTTTGCTTCATTCCTAAAATTCCCTAATTTCCATTTCTTCGGTGAAAGCTGATTTAGATGGAGGCAGTGCAGCCGAAGCTCAAGAAATTAGCAAAGCGCGGCAAGAATTCATACAATTGTCAAATAAATAATCTTGATGATGGCTGTCTAATGCTAATTTTCAGCTTCCTCTGCCCCATTCCAGGTATGGATTTATTGTTCCTATTGATGTTTAAGCTATTTATTCTAGGTTCAAGTATGGCTATTTTCGAGTCAGTTTCTATTTTTGAAGCCTCATTATGAATATTTCTCATTGTTGGATATGTGGGGTAGTTGTTTTTGGAGTGATTTCGACAGCAATCTGGTTTATTATGGGGCATTTGATGAGAAATTTGAGCTATTTTATCTAATTGCCGGAAAAGATGTTCTTTTTTTTTGGTTTATTAGGGTTTAATTGTTGAATTTAAAGTTGTGTAATTGTTGCATGCTCCCTTTTCTTTACTGATTGAAGGCCAATATTCTTTTCTGTACTTGTTAAATTTAATTGGCTTTCAGTAACCAAGGTGTTATATCGATCTTAATTGTAGTAAAGATTCTTCATTTGCATTTATTGATTTTTGATGAGGTGTCCTAATCCATGTATAAATGTTGCAATATTTTGTGGATAATCGTTTTGTATCCTCTGAAGTTAATTTCAGGTGTATTTGATTAAATTTTAGTGATAACTTCTAGTTAATACTGTCATCCTAAAAAGCTCGTATAGTGACGTGATAAATTCATTGGGGTAGTTTTGCAAACATTGCCTTCCTTATGCCACCTATGGGGTTATGAACATCTTTGTCATCCTAGATGTGTAATCATTCGATTAAGTTAGTATTCTGTCATGATCTTTTGTTGAGATTGCAGATCGGTATAACACCGCCCTCGTTTGCCGCAGATGGCGTTTCCTAGCATGCCACCCTCGGCTTTGGCTGCGAGTCGATAGGTCTGTCAGTGATTTATCCGAACCTGGAGTTTACCCCAATATTGAGATGGCCGTCTCTGCGGCAAGGTCAGTGAAGCTTGATATGCGAATATTCTCGTGAAAGGATACACTCTTCAGCTTACTAGTTTGCAGGCCTGGGGACACTATATTGATTGCAGCTGGAGGGATTCACCGCACATCCAATATACAGATCAAAAAGCCTCTTTGCCTGGTAATTTTTGGGCCTTCCTTGGATTTGGAGTTTATTCCGTACATTCACCCTTTTATTTTATTTATCTCATTTTTGTTCCTATCTTCAGTATGTCTGAGAAAGGTAGAATTTGTCTTAACTTAAGTATATGCTCTGTGCTGTTGGCTTTGCCTCTTTGTTCTGTTCTGGATAAGAGTCGGTCACGTATCAATATGATATAAAGAAATGTGGTTGAAAATAACTTGCATTGCTGCCACTTGTTGCTAAAATGTATTCTTCCACCACGTTTCTGCTGTACATAGGAGCATTATGCACAAGTGTGGACATAATTAATTGATGTGATAGGATAAGGTACTATAATGGGGGAAAACTATAACGAATATTTGGTAGGTGATGGTTATATCAAATTAGCCTTGCAGTCGACTTCTCTATTCTATTATTATATGCCTAAAAATCATATTCACATTTTGGACTTCTCAGCTCAGTTGCAGAGATGACAATTGCTAAAGTTACTATTCTCCAAAACAAATTCTGTTATTAAAACTTTAAAATGGATAAAAATCGTTACTCCCTTTATTCAATTACCTCTTGGTAATTCCTTGTTAATTATGTTGTTTTCTTATATTTTTCGCTGACATATTCCTTCAGTTTTTGAATTACTCTAAATTTGTTTAGGTGGTCATCCTTTTTGGTTGTAACTCTCACTCTTTTTCCTTACTTTCATCTGAGAGAGTGCTAATATAATAGGTGACTATATGAGGGGTTCAGTTTCAAGATGTACTTCATCTTTGTGATTTATGCCGTTTAACCATTTTTTTATTGGCTTATATCATATGAATTATAATACAGAAAAGTACCTTATTTCCACATTTTTCTCTCAGATTGGTGCAGGTGAACTTCCGGATGATACAACACTCATCTGTTCACGTGGTTCTGAGAGGTTTGTTTCGTTTGGAGTTTGCTTTATTAAGTAAATATATAGTTTTGGAGTTTGTCTTAAGTGCTAAAATCACAATGAAAGTATTACAATATCAAGGTGAATGAAACTTACCAGTTTGAACAATTTAGTTTTGTTGTGATTCTACAGTGCCCTGGAGTTTTTGGCTACGTGCAAACTGGCTAATCTGACTGTGAGGGCAGAGCTCGGTTGCTGCCTTCTGCACAGGAGCGGGAGGCTCACGATTGATGGCTGTATTCTCCAATGCGAGTCAAATCCCTTGGACCATCTCTCTCACGCCATTGTGACAACTGCATCTCCCCCTGATGAAGTTTCAACTGCACTAAAGAATAATGGCGATTGTGTTACTGTAATGCGAACAAGGATCGAGGGAGGTGCAAAGGCTGTCTTGACAAGTGGAACACTCTCCCTGCAGCAAGTTCGTGTCATATATACCCGCACTTCGCTGTTCTTCTGGTTCAGTGTCAAGGATGCTTGAGACTGGAATAATCCATGTCGCCGTCCAAGCCGTAGCTGGACTTTTTTCTTAACACATTCTTTTTTTTTATGTCCCCTTCACAAAGAAAAAGGAAAAAAATGTAGAAAAATCCTATGTTTTTGTCTCCTTCCCTGCCTCTGTCTCTGTCTCTGTCTCTCTCTCTCTCTCTCCCTCTCCCTCTCTCTCAGAAGTGGAAGCTTTGTATTGATATATATTTGCAGTATTTTCATCTCAAGTAGTTTGTAGTTGTAACTGTAGTTGTTCCATTGTTGTATATATATTGGAGGCAGGGAATTTGTAACAATAGGCCGTTTAGCTTGATTGCGAACTAATGTTTAATTTATGGCAACATTTGACGAATGCAGTGCTTCTCTATTGGTGTTTTTTCCATGGAAATGTAACAAGTCTCAGCCCAGACTTGTAGTTTGCAAGGGCTTTTGGTTTTCTCTTTCTTTTTCACTTAAAAATATAACACTATTGCAGCAGTGCTTACTTTCAGAGTTTCACTATAATATCCTATTGTTCATTGCAATGAGCTACTCTGCCCTCATTTTCAATAGCACAATGCAACTAATTTGCCTTGGGGACAGAGGATCCTATATGTTATTTTGCTATAAATTGGAAACTTGTTTTATTATGGCAGCAAGTTAGAATGGGATTGAAGTTGATTAACTTTTCTAGCAATTTAAAATAATGGTTTAATTTGCATTTCATAAAGTAAGGGATAGAGCTAGTGAAGGAGCGCCGAGCTGAATTGAATACAAAGCGGAGGTTGCAACAAGAAGATCACAAACATGGAGGCCGCTAGTTACAGGACTCACGAGCAATCCCGAGGCGAGAATTGACAGTGTCGAACATAATCCTGAGATTCTGCTGCTGCAAATTGGCTATCACATTCAGCACAGAGTTCACATTGTTCGGCGCCGCAGCCATCGCCAGGCACGCCAGCGACCCCGAGCTACTGTGGATCAACACATTCTCCGTCGGCAGCTTCAAATCCATCCCCGTGAAATGGAACGTCACAGCCGGCGCTATCTCCTCATTCGTCGCCGCAAAGCAGGTGTCGAACGCTCCCAACGAGCTTATCTCCCCCTTTATTTGCTTCCTGAATTCATCCCGGATCCCAATGTACACGGGTTGTACGAACCGGGTTATAACCGTACCCGAATCCATTATGGTACCCGACCCGGTGGTGGGGTCGAACGCTAGGAGCTCCGGCGCTATTGGCACGTTGACGCGCCCCACGCTGACTCCGGTGAGGTTGACGTAGTACAGCGACGGCCGGTGCGGGTTCTTGAGCAGCGGCGTGGTTCGGATGTTCTTCGGTTGGCCGACGGGCCCCAGCTTGAGCGAGCCCGAGAAGTAGTAGGATTTGAAGCTAGGCAGGCAGTAGGAGAAGACGCCCGAGTAGAGCGACCCGGTCTGCGAGAGCAGCGACATGGATCCCCGGCCCAGGCCCAGTAGCCCCTGGGGTGGGATGGACCCGCCCGAGACGGCGTTGATGCACCCGAAGGCGTAGTTGGGGATGGCGTCGTTTCCTAGTCTGAGCGTGTCGCGTGATAGTGTGGCCAAGAAGGTGGAGCTCCCACCGTAGGAGCGGTTGAAGAGGCACGTGCCCGACCCCACGGTCGGGCACGAGACCCCGCTGACCTGGGTGCATTCGGGTACGGAGCAGTCTAGTGCTCCGTAGGTGGAGGAGGCGTTGGAGGCGAAGGCGGTGGTGGAGGAGCATCCGGTGCAGCCGGTGCATGGGATCCATGCAGCGTCGTTGCTCGTGTCCAGGACCATGAAGAAGAGCTGGCCCGGTGTCCCGATCTTGGCACGGACAACGTAGTTGCCCGTGTTTATGACCTGGCCCGAGGCGATAGGGGAGGAGGTGGGTTTTGGGGCGACTAGGCTCGACAAGTACGAGACCCTTCTCGGGTCGTTGGAGGCCATGTCGAGGACCGTGTTGAGCCATGAGGTGGCCGGTTTGGGCGAGTCGAAGGGCGAGCATTTGCCGTAGATGTGGATCACGGATAGGTCCGATTCGGGGGAATTAGAACATGGGTCAAAGGCAGCAGCATTGCAAGTTGTGGAGAGACAAATGAAGAAGAATATTAGTGTTGCAAGAATGTTGGAAGAGTGTTCCATTGAGGTTGTTTGATGTGGATAAGTGTGGATGGTTGTTTCAAGATATTGTAAGAGGATTTTATAGATAAGAGTAGAGAGATGGTAGGAGTACAAAAAAAGAATTCAAAATAATTACTATAATAAATATTTTAAGATTTGAATGCATGTGAAGAAGTATCCTGGCCCTTTTTTGTAGCATCCAAGAAAAATCTTACACTATTGAAATATATATATCAATGCCGGAAAAGACAATAATTTAGTTGTCAATGCCTATTTATTGTTCAATTTCCATGATCGGATTAATTGGTCTATTTAAAATATGATGAATTCATTTTATAATGTCTACATATGATTATATATTAATTAACCAAGATGAATTATTAGAAGCTTCCAAATTAGTAATAATATAGATAGATTAAAGGTACTCTGAAGTCTGAACCCACTTTCGAACCCTATTTGCAGGATCTTTTGTTTGATATGAGTAAAATGAGATACAAGACAAATTTACAGTGTATAGTTTAGATTGTCCTTTTTGATATTTTGCCTATCATGTGGACCATGTCTTGCAATTCTATATGTATTTTTGTAGCAAAAATTGCGGGTATTAAATTAAGCCAAGTTGATTTTTTTAATCATCATATGCTCTTTTGCATGAAAGTTGGTTGGACTTAGATGGAGGTACGTCTCTACGTGATACACAGCCTACATATTTGTTAAGCATGATCATTATTTATTAAAACAATGCCAAAAATACCCATTAGCGTGAGATCGACGATTAAACATTTGGTTGATAAAATAATCAACAGTCCTATATTTGGGATATATCTAGAGGACCCAGTCTCAAGTTGGGAATCATTTGATAAATAAAAGAAATGCTAATGAGATTAAAGTCAATAATATATAATGCAACATAATGTACTTAACTGTTCGAATCAAAGTTTGCAGCCAACTAAAGTTAACGTGTATAATTGTTTCAGATGTTCTTTGACTTTATTTTTATGATGTCAAATCAATTTTGAGTGAACAACAATATATAAATACATACTGTATTGCTATATTTTTATATTACGAGGATTTGTTTTTACCATAAAATCAAATTTGGATTAAAATTTATGAATATGAATAACCCTTTAATTAATTTTACGTAGCACGTCAATTAAAAAGTGTATTAAAGTAAATAGTAGGAGTTGAATAGTTGATAAATGATAGGATGGGGAATGATTGGTGGAGAGTTTAGAAGCAGCAAAGGTGTTTGTCTCTTGTTAAGTTGGACACGAGATGCGGTCGGTCACGGGCATGCAGTAGACTTTCCAGTTCACGTGCAAATCCAATAATAATCCATTTGTCCCAATGTTTCAAATTTCATTCATTTAATATACTAGTATATAAATATTTTTGCCTTTTAGAGCCCAATCCATTTATATACATATATGGGCCATCATTTTCCGACTCTTGCAACATATCTAACAATAAATAACCGTGTAAGACAGACAACATGATTACTTTATTAAAAGAAATCAAAGGAATTTTGCTGCGTCGGCAGAACTGCAATGTGTGTTATACAATTGTCCAAGTAAATAAGCAATAGTACTCTATATAGAATTATAAATGCCCTCAATTTTTTAAAAGATTTACATGTAATAGATAACCCACAGACCTCTTTTAATATGATATGGCACAATTATTGGATTTCAAATCCAATACTGTAATTGAGAGATTCACGTGATTCAAGTAGCCTAAACTTGCATCACCCGCAATCTATTATATACTACCTCCGTTCCTTAAGAGTATGCATAGTTTTGACCGGTGCAGATTTAATAAAATGTAGTTGACTTGAGTTGTAGTGAAATATGGGTCCCACAAAAAAGTATTATTAAAAATAAAAATAATATTAGTGGAGAATGGTTCCCACAAAAAGATATTGAAAAATATAAAAGTAGCATAAATAAACGTTAAAGTAAGAGAATAAACGGGACCCACAAAAAGTAGTTATTTTCAAAAAAAGGAAAATGTATACTCTTGAGGGACGACCTAAAATGGAATAAAATGCATACTCTTAAGGGACGGAGGAAGTATATAATAAGGGAGTTGGAGATTCCAAATTGATTTCAAATCAATTCAAAATCAACTTTAATGGCAACTAGAATTTGCCCTTCGTGCGTTGCACGAAAATAGTTATGATATAATAAAATAAAATAATATTTTACAACTAAAATTAAATGAAAAAATTAAAATATTTAAATATGTTAAGATAAATATAAATCATTGGTAATATTGATTAAAATCACAAACTACCAAAC
>JAYJMF010000001.1:3037842-3049767 GCA_036873715.1 Salvia sclarea | reverse complement strand
TGAATAAGTAATTAATTAATAGTTGAATTAATGTATTAAATATTTTGTTAAAGGATTTAATGAAATCATTAAATGTTATTTTGGAGGGAAAATATTTTTTGTTGTGGTTTTACTTTTATATATGTATAGATTTATCATTCGTGCGATGCACGCAACTATTTTTGTTAATTTAAAATAGAAAATAATCATAATTATAATTCGAGAAAAAAATATATAACTGTAAAATGTACAATATAAATTATGGCATAAATAATCATGATTTTAACAAAAATATCTTATAGTTCAATTTCGGACTATAGAATATCGATGTAGCTTAGTTAATGCCATATTTACTTAAATTTTAAACAAATTAGTCTTCATCTAAAATATGAAAGGTACAAAAACAACTTTTCCATGTATAAAACAACTAAATAAAACTATATCTTAAAAGATAAAAACAAAATAAAAAATGACAAAAAAAGTGAATATCCATTTGAATAAAGATAAATTGATAGATAAATTTATCTAAAAAATGTAGAAAATAGTTTGCAAAATAATGATAAAAATCTACCTCCAACATTAACCAATAATAATTTTTCCATTTCAAATCAATTATTTACATATCATATACTCTCTCCGTCCACGAATAGTGTTCCATTTTTGCCATTTTAGTTGTCCACAAAGAGTGTTCGACTTTCCTTATTTATCAAAAATATGGTGGGACAATTTCTCCACTCACACAATATCTTTCACTCTTTATTAAATCAATATGGCGGGACCATTTCTCAACTCACACAATCTCTTCACTTTTTACTAAAACCCGTGCTGTTCATAAAGTGAAACACTCTTTGTGGATGGAGGGAGTATCAAATTAAAGCTTTTCTCCTGATCTGATATGCATATTAAATATTTTAGCATGAATTAAGTTGCACGAATTTTAGAAATAATAAATAAATAATGGAAAAGAAACAAAAATAATAATTAAAATAAATTAGTATTCTCTCTCCCCTCTCTCTTCTCTCTCCTAAATACACGACAAAGTGGGAGAAAATGGTTATAATTGCAAAATTACCATTTAAATTTATGCATTTAATTTCCTTTAATTTACAAAATTGCCATTAAAAATTGAAATCAATTTAAAATTAATTTTCAATTTGACTCCATATTTAAATATAGTAAAAATAAATTGCAATTGAGAAGAGGATGTCTTACGGTGAAATTGGCATATCAAATCCCTTTAATTAAGGGATTAAATCCAACGAAATACATGAAGACAAGTTTGCCCTTTTTATATTAAAAGAATTAGTACATATTGATTTTTTTGAAATTCATATAATTGCAAAATTAAATCTAGATGATTGATTAATGATAAATGGAAGGTTGAGATGGTTTTTTATTTTAAGAGGGGTTATAGTATAACCCACCCTTATATATACATATACCTAAATATTTTTGGGGGCCCCAAAAAATGAGGGCCATGTGCGGCCGCTCACCTCGCACGCCCACTTCCCAAATTTCCGACCATCATCGACAGCAACTTGATCGTCGATATCAGCGGTACTCCTTCCTAGAGAGGTTCTTGTATTTCAGTTCTTAATCCCAGATGACACGTAATCCATTTTGTATATTTAATTAATCTGCTAATTTATCATTGCAGATTCTACAATATTGAATATGATGGTTGTGATGATACCGGCTATTTTTGAAGATGGCCTCAGGAGAGGAGAGGTGCAGAGTTTTGCTAGCGTCGGGACTTTGATGGTGAATCACCTTGAATAAGACCGCCGGTGATTTACTCTTCTTCAAATTGGGGCTTTTTTATATGTTGAAATCTAACTGTTCGTCTGTGGATTTTGGTTAAGTATTGTCATGATTGTGCATTTTTAAGTTGTTAAATCGTGTTATTAGAGTATTTATCTGACATTATTTTATGGCTCTCAGATTAATAGAACTTGGTAATTCTCAGTGTATTTATGCTAGGTGATAGAAGCAACTTATTGCTTACAACCGGTCTCTGGGCCTAAAAAGTCCGCCCACCAATTTTTTTATAAATGTCTAGTGATTCTCAATATGCAGAGTTCCTTATAAATTTCTGGTAATTCTTAATATGCGGTGAAACTTTTTACTATATGTTGAAGTTAAATTATGTTTTTTTTATTTCATTTTCACTAAAAACACAACCGTTTTTAACTCATTTTTTTTTCATAATACAGAATTATTGCCCAATTTAGAGGACAACTACAAACTTGTAATCATTTTTATGTATTTTGAATTGATGCCCATTAGAGACATAAAGTATGATTTAATGTTATTTGAATTTATTTTAATGTAATATTAGTATATTTCACTTGCAAATATTTATTATAAAAAGATTTATTATTATTAGAATTTGATTTTATAATATTTGGTGACTTATTCAAGTATAATTTGATGATAAACGTAAATTGCCACAAATTGCGCAGTAAACTTTCTAGGCCGATTCTGACCAATTCCCGCGGCGGTTCGGAGGCTAGGACCTCTCAAATCGGGTGTGCGATATGAGGGTATTAACATTTTTTATTTATTTCAAATATTATTAATAAATTGATGGTCAATTAAGACAATAAAAATAGTCGATGGATGTACAATTTGTTATTTTTAGAAAAGGAAGAAAAAACATAAAACATTGTTATAAACACATACCATAAATACATTAACAAAGCAAAGATAAGACCATAAAATAACTATACGGACAAAAATCTTCCTTTATGTTATCTTAATACAATACATTAGAAATTTTTATAAAATTTACATGAAAATCAAAACTCGATTTATTCGATCTCTAAAGTTAAGAAAAAGTGAATAAGCAGTGCATTTATTTTAAAGGTTTGCAAACGCAGGTAAAATGCAATAAATAAATAAATATGTGAAAATTGCTTCTCAAAAGGAAAGGACAAATTAAACAAATAAATAGAGTCTGAAATATATTATCAAGAATACAATATCCCACATCAAACCTTCTTCAGAAAGTTTCTACAACAATTGCCCAGTACACCTACAAGAATAATTTCTTTAACATCATCCTCAACAAATACAAGAATGTAAATAATCAAAAATAAAAATTAAAAAATAATGTTTGAAGAGTGATGTGTACGATGTAATAAGGCAGCGATCCATAGCAACATCATTATTATGACATGTTGAAGATGTCATAGAGAAAAAGTTTTTAAGGTTCCAAAAACATACTCAAACCCTATAATAGGCTGAGAAATGGCACCACAACGGTTCAAAAGGCATCTTCTAGCAACCAAAAATAACAAAAGGCAAACACTAGTTAAAAAAACAAATAAATCCAATAATTATCATACAAGACTCCCCTAACAAGACCTATATCGACAAAGCAGTAGTAAAGCAATCAATCCATTCCCCGATCTTCTTTCTCATATCACAACCATGTTGTCTGTTTATCGCGTTTGAACTTCATGGCCCACGTTGGTGAGCCTATTCTTGATGGCCAACATTGGATCGGAGTTCGACTATGATATGGCATTAGAACATTCACAGCTTCAATTCTCAAGGAACCAACCCCCTAGACCAGTAGTGAAGACGAGATGAGATGTCCGTTACCAACTTGTTTTGGGACGTTTTAATCCACTTGAACTGAAGGGAGACACGCTCCCCCTTGGTTGAGGGCTCTCTTCTTTGATATTGTTAAGTATCGCTAGCTCTCTAAGCTGTTGTCTCTTGTATACATCTTGAGATTCATCCTGCATTTTCCGGAAATAAATTAAATAATTGATTTAACAGTTTTACTAATTCAATCTTCGTATTTCTAGTTCCTAACTACGTAAAACGTTCAGCATTTGACATCTAAAGAGGTATGAATCGTATTATATTCAACAAAATAACTGGCAATAACTCGAAAATTATGAATATGTGGTTTCCAGGGAAGTGGAGAAAATCATTAGAGGAACCAAAAGGGGCTGCATAATCATGATTAGCTCCTAGTCTGCATGAAAGAGTACTTGAATGCCGTAAAGATTATGTGTAGACTATGAGGGAGATTTAATATTTATTAATTTGAGACGGGATAGAAACAGCAACAATATCACAAACAAATCTGATTCAACATTGCCAAATTGAAAGGCACGAATTAGTCGCTTAAAAGAATTGAGCATCAGAACTTACCACAGGTTTGAGCAGTTCTTCAATGATGTCCTTAGCCTGTTTCAGTCTTACATCAACAATACTAGCAGGTACCTCGGCTGCTTCTGCCTCGATTAAAATATGCAATGGTTCGTTCAAGTGTTCGTAGCCTGGCTTACCCCTTAGGCTCTCCTCCTTCAATACGAGATATTAAGACATAAGTTATCATAAGCAAGATGATAAGCACCCTTGTCAATTTTTACAATATTTGCATTATACAACATGAAAATCAACTTTGTGTTCAGTCTACCTACAATCTATACAATATGATACATACAGACAAATAGTATAGGACACTATCAAAAGGTATTCACAATTTCCATGATAAAAGGAAGATCTTACCTTGTCGGCATCCTTTATTGAACCTTTTCCCCTGATAAAGACACGACAACCAGTAGATGCTTCCACACGCTTCAAGGAATTTCCCCGTGGACCTAAAAGTCTTCCCACAAAATTGAACTGTTGTCCACAAACAATTTGTCAAACTTAGAAGGGTTCCAGATTAGTTGATCTACAAGATAAAACTTGTGCTAAATGTAAGTCAAAGAAGGAAGATTTCCCATTGCTTACATTTGGATATCTATCAACTGGTATGTCCAGGCGTAATACCCGCTTTACTAGGAATGAACTAGGACTTCCAGGCGGTTTCCAGTCTATGGTCATACCCTGCGGACCCCCTATCCGCTGCTGCAAAGTGGAATCAATGCTTAGTATAATGAGTGGCATCCATACTAAATACAAATAATTAAGATTCCGAAGGTCAAGAAATTCAGCGATCGAATAGAGATGGCGGAGACCTCGCAGTGCAACTACATGCTACCATTATCTTTCTCAAGTATTGGTTGTTCGCTAGTGCAAGTATGGTGTGCATGCCAAAAAAAGTAAAACATGGCCATGTTGCTTGAAAAGTATACATTGAGTCTCAGTTTGAACATGAAGTGAATCCTGATAATATATTGACCACGTGCATAACAAACTGTGAACTATCTAGCCCTCTAGAGCTCCTATAATATTACAATCAGATCATGTACCCGACTATGAATGGAAACTTTTCTTTCTCATATCTAAAACCGTTCAGCTCAACATGGTAGTCGAATTTCTCAACTTAATTAACATTCAAGTCAAAACATATTAGAAAGAGAACCTGCACCTATTGTAGGAGCTGGAAGTAGTCTTGCAGACTGCATACGTAAGCAACGCAGCATAATCTAAATTATTTATAGTTTTTCTTTAATCAATGGTTTAGAGATATTAGAGTGGACTGAATTACAAAGCATTAATCTTGCTTAGCCAAGTTCTCAGGTTAGTTGATACATTAAAGGGTAGAGAGTCTGACACTTCTTCAAGCAATTTAAGGAAACAGAAAATACCATATACAGAAAAATATCGGGTCACATTTGTTCAGGGATCATTGTGACACAAACAGAAAATATCATATACAGGGTTTCCAAGAAGAACAAACATTTCAAGTGACCATACTTTGTTGCTTCTGAACATGTAATATGTAAATCTTTCAACTTATTGTGACACGCCTTCCACTCTTGAAATGTAAAAAAATTAAAATGAAATGTAAGTCTGCATGTTCAAGAAAGGACAACCTTAGATTGGTCAATGGCATAAGGTTAATACTTAAATTTAGTTACAAATTCATGAACCTACAACATTTTGTTCATTGTCAAATTTTAACATTAGCTGTATTGCTATGATTTATTGTGGTAGCTGAGAAATTTCACTATTTAATCTCAACAATTTAAACCCTAACTTTAACAGGTCATATTATGCTATACACATTCGTTTGAGAGCATCACCTTCTCCAACAAATGAATTTGAGAGCAATTTCAGAGTGAAAAAAGCCAATGTAATTTGAAGTCTTATATTTAACCAAGTCATGCTTCTATTTACAAGGCATAAGCTAGTCAGTTCCTTCATGCAATACGTGATAAAAGCAAGTTACGACACTACTCTACCATCCTACTTTTTTTATTAATTATGTTGCACAGTTGCATTACAGTGATCAATTTATTTTTGATTAACAATAGTGCCAAGCACCAATCACCTTTTGCTTGCATATTTTGTATAAACTCTGAAATACAGTCCCCAGGTTTCTAGTCAGCAGATAATGATCTAAAGGCCAGGTGCCTAGAAAATTTTCTCAATAATTTTCCTTAAGTTACATTAGTTGAGTGAGCAAGGTCAGGTACTAATATGAACATTTGCCTTGACATATTCATGTTAAAAAGAAGAAAGTTGATTTCACATTTGAGAGAATCCACAAGAATCAGTGCCTAGTAGAAAAGGGTAAACAAAGATAATTTGTATGAGTCATATCTGGTTAGCTCACCTCATGTTGCATGCTGTTCCAGCCATTTCCGTTCCAGCTACTTAAGCCTTTTCCACCAACATCAGGCATAACATCCAGCGAAGGCACCGGATTTGGACTACCACGTTGTAGTCTGTCATAGTCACTAAACCCATGGTTGGAAATTCTTCCAGAAACTCTGAGTATTTCTGCCAATCAAAACAACCCTTGTTCAATAAAGATCTTATGTATGAGAGTAGCCAACAAGAATGTAGAGCTTTGACGATCTGAAATAACTAAAAAAAAGGGAGAAAAAGCAATGTACAAAAATTCATTCCTAGAATATAAGTGGAATCAACCAAGAAATGCAAATCATTTATATTTCAAGAAACCATGAAGAAGGATACTAAATTATAAGTCTTACATGAAAGTTAGCCAAACAGAGGGCACACTACTCCATATTTGGTTAAGCATCAAATCATGCTAAATTAGTACGCATACA
This sequence comes from Salvia sclarea, assembly GCA_036873715.1. Lineage (NCBI taxonomy): Eukaryota > Viridiplantae > Streptophyta > Magnoliopsida > Lamiales > Lamiaceae > Salvia > Salvia sclarea. The sequence continues at coordinate 3,042,802 of JAYJMF010000001.1, read as the reverse complement.
TAACAACTTTTTTCTTCCCTTTTAAAGTGTCCTGAAGTTATTCTTTTATTCAGAATATGATGATACTGTTATTTAATCTCTGGACAAATTCATGCTAGCCAGTAATATAATGTATATTGCTCGAACACCTAGCAAAATTTCAACTCATAAAAACAGTTATATTCAAGATATCTGATTTCATGCTTCAAACACCACAGGTGAGAAACCAAATCCACTGCCAAATGGAGAACAAAAACAAGATTTTCCATTCTAAAAGAAGTTTATTTGGAATATTGCCACAGAAATCACAAAATTTATAGCAGAGTGATATGTCACTCAAATTTCTTTGCACAAGCCAACTCCAGCAACTAGAAAAGAAAAATCTCATGGCTCAAATAAATTCCATATGATATTAGTGAAGATCAATCAATACTGTGACCAATACATGATATGGGAACATTGACAAAGCCATTAAGGAGGAGTTTCTACGCGAAACATAAACATGCACATGCTCAAAATTTGAATTAAACCACAATTGCCAATAATATACGGCTGAAAGACTGAATCTTTTCACATGTCACACACAAAGCGGAGAGGGTGGTCCCATGGATACATAGGACTGCAGCCTAGTGCCAATGCCAGCCACCACCAGCACTGTTATTAATGCTGAAATATAGGTGATCTTAATTTTCCTAATCAGAAAATGAATCCATTAAGATGGCGAATGGGGATATAAACGTATGTTCACGTATAATAATCAATTTATCACTTAAATTAACTTCAAAGATCGTGAAGATAATAAACTTTACTCACTCGTCAACAATAAAGCGTGATGCCCATGCTCAAATTAAGAAAAGTCATCATCACGACAAAAGATATTACGTCATTCAGTACGTCACATCCAATTTATTACTTCAGTATAATTAAAAGCCACTTATTTCCATAACCAATTTACCATAATAAAACAATAAAATATGCAAATAACATTACTCAATCATGTGAAGAGTGCTGGTGCTTCTATCACGTGAAGATTACGGGTGCTTCAACACCGATAACCATATCCCCAGAAAATCAGTTTGTATTCCACTTCCTCACATGAGAAAAAGCCTCATTTTTAGTAGCGGCTAGTGCGTAATATATGATATCACACTCAACAAACAATGCCAACCACCGCCACTACCTCTCACTCCACTAAAGCGAAAGGATTCGGTTCTACCATTGCCAGGAAAAGGGCAAAACCGATTAACCTAGCTACCGATGAAGGACCTAATCCACTCAGAAGCATCATCACTAGAACCAAACTGCAATAGCCATGAAAACATAAACAAAAAACACAATTCGACATCACAGCCGATGCCACAATTCAATCAGTACAACACAGCAGCAGGGGTAAATGTAAATGTAAATGCAAAACCACAGCCAACCATCGACAATCAGTTATAACCAACCACAAAGGAAAAAGGCAATAAATCACAAAATGAGATTGCAGGAGCATCAAAAGCAGATCCAAAACACGATCAAAGATGCCAACCTTGATCCAGGAGGCGGCTACAAATAGGGAGAACTTGCATGAACGGCCCTAGCTTCTGCCTCTCCGCCAGCATCTCCGTCAAATACTGGCTGCAGCCAATCAATCGACAGCACAGATTCAACAACACACCAAATAGGAATAAAATATCAAAACAGAAACAGAAAGAGAAATAGACAGTACCTCTCGGCATCGGGGTTGGCCCTGAGATGTGGAGAAGGGATGTTCCTCGCCGGAGAGAAGTTCAAATTCTGAGGGTACAAACTAGACATGTCTGTTTCAGCATAAGTAGAGGGGGAGAGATGGGGATTGGTGGAGTGAGAGAATTTTGGGTGGTTGTTTGTTCAAAGGCAATGGGAAGAATGGGAGTTTGTGTGTGTGTGTGTGGGTGCACACTGATACGGAAAACCCTGAAAACGGAGGAAGGATGGAAACAGTAAAATAGGGGAAAATTAAAATTACGAAATGTACAAAAATGAGTGACCTTTTTCTGAGGTGCGTCGAGTTGGAGGCATAAATAGTTGTGGGGTATATTATACACACGTTTCTTGGCTGGAGTTTTGTCTGTGTGAAAACGCAAACTGTAAAATAAAAAATCAGAAAAATCGAAAGAGAGAGAGAGAGGGATGATTTCCTCTCTTCTGAGAGTTTTTACTGCAGAGAGAGAGAGAGAGAGAGAAGGGGCGGAGAAGAGAGATGGTGGAGGAAAGGTTTCTGCCGCAAGATTGTGTAGGTTAAGGCTTTCAATGCATTTGTCGGGGGACTATGTCATCACTATTCTCGTGGTAAATAAATCAATTAACTAAATCTTTTATTTTTATTCATCTTTATTCCAAAAATCTACACAATATCATCAAATATTACTATAAGATCAATTTCAAAAATAACAATAACATGGTTAATACTAATTCAAGACCTCGATTTTGGTCCTTTTCTTTATTTATTATTATGACCTCAATCTTAATTTTTTATTTTTATTTTGAAAATCTTGAGTTATGCAAAATTCTTTTTTTTAAGATTCTTTATTTTAGCTTCAGCCTTTTCGGTATCGCAACCTGGGTTAGTGGGTAATATCCATCATCCCAACCAGTAGATCCATTGAAGGTTCGAGTCATCTGAAAAAAATTGATGTATTTTTTTAAAGGAAAATTAAGATCATAAAGAAAATAACCCAAAAATAGGGTGTTAATTCATAAACCATTATTAAACCCACGAAAATATAAACTATAATTCGATTACATATCCGAGTCCTTTTTGTTAATTTGATTTGTTTTAAGAGTTTTATTGTAATTTTCTAATGAGTTCTCAAGTTGTTTGATGATTTGACTAAATCTCGAAATGTGTGGATATAATTCGCCATAAAGATTATAGTGCATTTAATGATTTAATCAAACCGCACGGAATATGAAAGGCATGAGATTATGAAATGCATGATATTATGCATTTAGGCTAACAAATTAGATAAAGTAGTTTGAGGCGTAATAAAAAATCAACGACCTTAGAAAATGCATATTTAATGTGAACGTAGTAATATTGATGATTTTTGTTTTTTCAGAATAATATTGATGACGTTTTGGAGTGGCTTCACGTGTTATTAGTATTCGCCACGCTACATTCAGTCTACCGTTACTTTTAGGTTAGCTATTCGCGAGTCTGCCCAATTTGTGATCAACTTATGAGGAGGAAAAAAAAAAGAAAGAAAGAAAAAAAAAAAGTTATTAATTTTGAAATCTTCTCTCATATGAAAAATATCATATAATGACTCGACGTTTAGGTTGAATGTCAAAAAGATTACTAACGTATCAACAATACTCAACGTTTTATGATCTTAACCAAAATGTGAGATGATTTTTTTTGTTACAAGCTTGTTATTTTTAAAATATTCGAATGCCTTTTACATCTCACCTGAATATTGACATAAATATGATATGTATCCTCTCTTATATTGGATTCCTTGATTTAGTTTAATTACCCGACGCTTGTGATTCCAAAACAAATTAAGTGCATATTTAGATAATTGTGTATTTATTTAGTCGTTTTATTAAATTTGTCCTTGGAGTTTTAATATAAAGTTTGGTCATTGATAAGTTGATTTTATTGAAAACTTATATTACGCACGTGTAGATCGATCGTAGATAATTTTATATGTGATCTTTATACAATGAGAATCGAGAGTGATTTAGAGTCACACTTATTAACGTGGAACTACATACATGTCATATAATGGATAAATCGCACCTTTATGTATAATACTAACATACAAGTAATAACAAAAGTTGTTACCCAACAAAATGAGGTGAAACAGTTAGATAAACCCCAATCAAATATTAATTGGTGAGGCAAACTTCATCCAATAACATGCAAATCATACATGAGATGTAATATTGTAACCCCTACAAATAAATGAATTAATTAGAGAGATAAACAGCACCATGATAGTATAATGCGACGACACCTCGATCTATAAACATCCGATTAATAATACTCAATTCAGTGAGCAAGGGATATGCTTTTGGTGGGGGTTTTCCATATGTATCGATCGGCGAATAGAGCCGCTCATATGTTAGCTCAGTCTGCGATTAGTTGCCCGCAACCACGTTGTTGGATTGATAGTTTTCCTTCGTTTCTGAGGGATGTTGCCCTTGATGACATTTCTTGAATGAAGTTTATTTTCCTCTCAAAAAAAATTCAGTGAGTAGGATATTATATATAGTTTGTTTTTTCCTACTTTCTCCTCTCTTTTATAAATGTCCTCATCCATCAAGACATATGTATCAAAAAAAAAAATAGAGAAATTCAGTGAATAGGAGTACTATAATAAATACATAGAAACATGTTTATCTAATATATATGAAAGAATATTAAAGATGTAAAATGTGGAAATGATATTAATTCTCTTAAATTGCAAACTAGGATACTATGGCACTTATTAAAAATAAGAAGAAGAACAAAAAAAAATTTAGAGGGTCTAAACCTAACCACACTCCGTATGGAAAAAAATCAGATGATTCAACCCGGCCTCTCTCATTCCGCAATAATAATAATGATGGAGATATTCAATATGTGATAGCACTAAATTGTACTATTACAAATATTAAGAACTAATTAAGTTGGTGATTTTGCAAAATACAACCACAACATATAACACAAGTGCTTAAATTAACCAAATTCACACATTCTTTAGGCATTTAAATCAATTTACTCTAACTAACTATATATTTTATAGGTACTAATACATAATCTGTATATTAATTTATTTATTAAAAAAAACAACTTTAAAAAAACTTATGACTGTTTAAGAAAAAAAAACAACAAGAAACTTAAAACTTATGACCACTACTCGTACAACTGTGCATATAAAATCGTATGCGTTGAAAAAGGGCAGATGTATAGAACCTTTCAACGAGATAGTGCTTTTTCAACTCTCTCAAAATGGAATCTATTCCAAACGTA
>JAYJMF010000001.1:3022869-3037742 GCA_036873715.1 Salvia sclarea | reverse complement strand
GATTTAATTTAAGAAAAGGTCTCAAACAGAGATCGAATGGAGACTTAGAACATCAACTTTTAGGTCAAAACGAGCTCTATTCTTTTTCAAACTTTACCGAATATTCCAATAAATATAAATGAATATTTGGTAAGAAAACTGGAGAAAAAGGAAATTGAAAATTATCGGATACAAGAAGACGGGTCATTACAAATACAAATATACATTACGTCTACCCAAAAGAATTTATGACTTTTAGATTAAATGTATCGCATATTAGTCGGGTGCCACTCTAGTCGCTTGACTTTAGAAGGGGTCGTCAATTTAATAAGTTTAATTAATTGCCATGCGAATTGGAGAATGGGGTATTATTGATAAGCATGTTTTATCTTTAGTTACAACGTCGTGGCTTTTCTTTAATTTAATACAAAGCGCCTTAATTTATGATTAATAGAGATTTGCACTCGATTATCTTACCCTACATTCTATTAGCCAGATATTACAAAATAATTATATGCCATACTTTTATGTAAAGCTAACAATAGTAGTCAATGTTTATATGTTTCTTTATTGCAATAACATTGTTTTGCATACATGCATGGTTGGGAAGAGATAGTTTCGAGTAGTCTCCATGTTCCACTTCTATCTAGTGGGATTTTTATTAAATTTCTATGTAAAATGTTTGTATTAAACCACATGAATATTATTTTGGTGCATTTTACATAGAATGTAATATTCCAAAGACGAATTTAAATATAACTAAGATCACATTAGAGCGTCAATCAAGCGTAAGTATGGCTGAGTTGTGGTGGACGGCGGCGGTGGAAATCATTGAAAATAAAATAGAATTCCCTTTTTGTGTTAATCTTTTGACTGACTAGGCAGCCGAAAAGAAATCCATGATGATTAACAATGTTTCTTGACCCTAGACATAATGAAAACTATGTCTAAACTCTAACGAATTGGTAAAGAATCATAGTTGTATATACAACATCGCTTGCATTTCTTACTTATGTCATGATTTTAAAGTTCAAACCCCTACCCCCATCCAAAAATAAATAAAATATTATTATTAATATTATTGCCAGCCAATACATGCAACAATTATGATAAGAAATAATTGTTTTAAAAGAAAAAAAAGAAGAAAAAACCATGTACATTTCCATATAGCGACCAACCATGTTGCATAGTGTTCGAATCATGAGTATGGATATTCTATTTCTATTCCATTCATACGTGACATCTTCTATTGCATTTGTAGATAATGGACATACAACAAGATCAATAATTTAAAATTTAGGATTTATATAAGGAAAATGTATACCTTAACTTTTGAAATTTACAAACCCTATTTAAAAAAAAAACATAAGTAATGGGATATGTATAATATATCAATGCAATAGAAGCTCTCGTGAATCCACAATGTCTTATGTCAATTCGAAAGATATGGCTGGTATGGGCGTCTGAGGAAATAAATTGGATCAGATGGGATGAAGAATTATCTTTAGGGAAGTGAAATATTATTCGTTACGAAATACGGAGTATTATTTGTTCGAAGCTAAGCCCAAATATTATTCGTGACGAAAAGCCCAGCCCAAATATTATTACTTCAATAAAACCCTTCTCCCCGATAACTAGGGCTGCAATACAGCGTCTTCCTAGCTCAGAAATTTTCATCTCTCCGTCGCAGCTACCTAAGGTAATTTTTCTCATCTCCAAAAAATTAGGGTTTGCATATAGCTTTTTATAGATGCTGAGAGCGCTTCGATTCCTATAACCTATGGAGAATTTGACAAACGAGATCGAGCATTTTCTCGCCATTTATTTTGCCGAAAAAGGAGAATCCGTTATGTCTGTTGGCAGCCGTATAGTTGGCGTTGCTTGGGCCGCATTCTCCTACACCATGTGCATTTAAACTTCGATTAAGTTGGAGAATGCTATTTTACAAGAGAAGTGGCTTATTGGTTTTTATTATTTAAATATCTGTTGCAGATCTAATTACAATCATGGCAGATGACGAATTTCAGAATGATGTGAAAGAGGAGGTCAAGGATGATGCTGCGGATGTGAGTCTTAGCTTTTTACTTAGGTGGCAATGGTGTTAAGCTGTTTTTCTGCGTTTTTATGATTTATTATGAATCTAGTGGTCTTGCCAATGCGTCACTGTCCTTTTCTCTTGTAGATTTGTACTGTTCCTTTAATTATTTTTTCTGATAGTTGAATTAATTAGCATCATCTGCGTGAAGTTTGGTTCCACCAGACAATGTGCTAACGATTATTAAGAGTATGTGTTCACTTGTAATGAAAATAGTCTTTTCTTATTGTATTAGAGAGAAGGTAATAAGATTTTGTATATTGCTGGCTATCAGTTGCATTCTTTTTTTATCTGCTGGGTTCCTGTGCTGGAAATTTTGAAATATAAGCTTTATTTTGTGTTACTGTTTTAAGCTTTCTTTACACTTGGCATAATAGTTTGTCCATCTTCTAAGCTTGTAAACTTTGTTTTAAATATTTGTATATTGTGTATTTCCTTTCAAAGAGGTCTGTAACCAAGTTTGCTGTCTATTATTCAAATGATTCCTTAAGCTTTCTATTGATGCAATGCAGATAGCTCCATTTGACCCTTCAAAGAAGAAAAAGAAGAAGAAGCCAGTGGCTCAAGAAGTAGTTGAAGATGATTCTGTTGATACTCTAGCTGAGAAAACTGAGAGCTTGTCTGGTGTGTATCAAAGACAATGTTGTTGATTCCAAATTTCCAATCTTCTTATCTTGCAACTTGATGTTTATCTACTTGTATTTGTGATTTATAAATGTTTAACATTACTCTGCAGTTAATGATGGCCTTGAAACATCATTTGCTGGTTTAAAAAAGAAAAAGAAGAAAGCGGTGGGTGGCAATATGTAACAATTGTTTTGCAATTTGGGGTATTATTATTTGACGTTGTCACTTATTATACATGCCATTTTGTTGAACTGTTGCAGGCACATACAGATCTGAATGAAGAAAAAGAAAACGTGGGTGAAGATGTGGATGGTAGGCTCTGCTTGTTTAGACTGCTTGGGATATGTTACTTCATCTCTTGGTATATGCTTGACTGTTTTGTTGGTGCAAAGTATAGATACAATTGGAGAGGATGAGGAAGGAGAAGGAATTGTTTTGCAACAATATCCATGGGAAGGAACTGATAGGGATTATCAATATGAAGAGGTAATTGAGCCTCTGCGCATACATTGAAATGTTTTCGGGAGCTAGGTTTCACTTTTGAACTGAATTTATTCTTCATTGATAATAAACCATCCCTTTCTTCTCCATTGGAATATTGATTCTATCTTCTTACATGCAGCTTCTCGGAAGGGTTTTCAACATTCTTCGTGAGAATAACCCTGAACTTGCTGGGGATAGGCGCAGAACAGTTATGAGACCTCCTCAAGTACTTCGTGAAGGCACAAAGAAAACTGTGTTTGTGAATTTTATGGATCTCTGCAAAACGTATGATATTTCCTACTATTTCCCATTGATTTACATCATTGACCTTTTAGTTTGCAAACTCCCACCAAACCTAAAATCCCGGGGAAAAGCAGATATCAGTGGACTTTGAAGTTCCATACATTTTTTGTATCATATCTTGGTGCATTTTTTATCTACTTGTCGCTATTTGGTTTTGTCTAGATGCTTGTTCATTGTTATAGTTCAAGATGTTATATGTTAATTTGGGCGTTTCATTCTCCACAGTATGCATAGACAACCAGAGCATGTCATGACTTTCCTTCTGGCTGAAATGGGAACAAGTGGATCTCTTGATGGACAACAAAGATTGGTTGTTAAAGGAAGGTTTGCTCCCAAGAATTTTGAGGGAATCTTGCGACGCTATATTAGTAAGTATCCCATTTCTATACCAGAAAATTTCTTATGAACTGGTTGTAGTCATGATATCCTACACTAACTGTTGCTAAGATCTATGCTATATTTGACTGTTGGTATTACTGCAACGTAGTTTTTATCTAACTATTTTTGTCCTCTTGTACGATAAATTGAGTGTTTACTTGTGGCTTACTAATTTGTCTCTGAATTGATATCTGCAGATGAGTATGTCATATGCAATGGTTGCAAAAGTCCTGATACTATTCTTTCCAAGGAGAACCGTCTATTTTTCCTCAGATGTGAAAAGGTAGTTGTCTATCTTCTCACTATATATTATGACATTATTACTTCCTATGATTGAACATTACAACCCAAAGCCTTATACTGAACCAAATTAGAACTTGCTATGATTGAACATTATGTCATTGTCTGTGGCTTTCCGGAATGAGATTTTTCAGTATTCTGTGGTCTCACTGCAACTAGTTATTCTCATAGTTCCACATTTTTCTACCTGTCCCTTGTCTTATGACTTGCTAAGACAATTTTACTTAACCTTATGCTTAGATGACTTTTTGTTAGAATAATGGGGAATAATTTTTTGTGGAAATTAAAATATAATTTTTATAAGCTGTGGAAATATATTGGTAATAAACTAATTATTCTATCATATTCTCCCAAGGCCTGTGAAGATCTAATATTTGCCTACATTGTCTGATTGCTCTAGTTGAAGAGTCTTACACCATGTCTGAGGCCTTTGCTGAAGTTGGATATTTTTTTTAAAGACACTGTCGACCTGTTGGAACACCTTTAAAGTGCTCTCTTTCTTATGACAGGGGAACCCTGATACACTATTCACCCTTGCTCCTCTCACCTATGATTTATTGAGACAATATGTTCTTTTAACCCTTATTATTGTTATAATAGTAGGAGCCATATGATTACTTTTGGGGTTATAAATTCTTCATTTTTTCAAGCCATGTGGAAATCTATTCTCAACTGGCAATAAACTGGTTATTTTTAGGGTTTTCTCCCAAGTCCTGTGATGATCAAAATATTTGCCTACATTGTCTGATTGCTGTAGTTGAAGACTCCGTTTAAACAAAGTCTGAGGTCTGTGGGAGAATAGAATATTTTCAAAAACATAGTTAACCTCTTGGAACACCTTTAACATGGAACCTCTGATGCTTCTTAACCTTGACCTTCCCCGTGACTTTATTGAGACGTATAGTCTCAGATGGCTTATTATTGGATAATTGTAGGGGCTATATAGATATTTATACTTACTGGTTTTTTTATACAATTTTATTGTTAGTAAACTGATTAGTTTTAGGATATTCTTCATAGGCCTGTGATGATCTAATTATTTGCCTACATTGTCTGATGCTCAATGTGAAGAGCCCTTTTCTATCAAGTCTGAGGCCTTTAGGGGTGAGATGATTTTCCAAAAGATTGTCTGCTTCTGAAGATTTTTTTTAAGAAAACATCGTCCTTTTATGACATGTTATAACATCAAGTCCTTATGTGGCTTATTATTGGTATAATTCTACGAGCCAAATGGAAACTTTATTGGTATAAAAATGTATTTTTATGTCATGTGGGAATTTGTTGGGTTGTAAATTGATTAATATTCTAATATTCTCCCAAGGCCTGTGATGATTCAAATTTGCCGACATTGTCTGATATCTCTAGTTGGATGATTTTCAAAAACATTGCCGACATCTTAGAAACTCTAGCCTTGTAATTTGGATACTCTGTTGCTTGATTTTATTTATTTATTTATGTTATTTACCCTTTTCCTTGGAACTGATTTTTTGTATAGTTTGATCCAAAAGGCCTGTGATGATCTAAATATTTGCCTACATTGTCTGATTGCTCTAAAGTTGAAGAGTCTTTTTATACCAAGACTGAGGCCGTTTAGGAATTTGATAAGTACAAAAGATATCATTGATCTCTTATAATATGGAAACTCTGTACTTCACATTTTATGCCTTCTCCCATCTCTTATTGAAGACAACATAATCTGTAATTCTGCATAACCATGTGGAAATTTATTATTGGTGTCCTGATTTTTAGAATTCCATTCAAGTTGATGTCTGTATGTAGTCTTGTATTGCAATAGCTTTACATTAATTGTGTTTACAGCTGGAATAAATTTAAATATCTGTACTCATTTCTGAGATTCAATAGTTGTTAATTTATAAGCCTCTGCATTTCTTGTAGTGTGGTTCTGGGAGGTCAGTGGCTCAGATCAAGGCTGGATTTGTCGCTCGTGTTGGTCGTCGTAAAGCTGGAACATAGATGAAGTATTTTGTCCATTTTCTGGAACAGTTTGTTCTACACTTGTGAAGTGCTCGACTTGGATGTTCTTGTCATCGTAATTTTGTGTTTCTGCATATCCTTGGCAAATAAGAACAGCATGTACTTTTATGAAGTTGGTCGAGAGTAAGTTATGGTTGGAAATCGAGTAAAATTTTGTGTTTTTTTTGCTTGACAAGCATAGATGAGGTATTTGTACCATAGCTGTTTAACAGGTTGTAGAATGATAAATTAAATTAAATATTCAAAATTTATTTAAGAATCTTATACGAAGTTTGGCAGAAGCTTTCACTAATCACTAATCACTCGTTTGACGTTGATTAGGTCGTTGATTAAGTGTTAGAAAGGAAAAATAAAACTATTTAGTTTTACCCGAAACGACGACGTTTAGTCTTAGGTTATAAATTTTTAATTATAAAATAATATTTAAATTCTACTTCATAGCTGATAGTCTACGTGGCATTGCCATGTAATCGCTCCGACGGTCGCTCCGACGGTCAACATTAATTTTCAGGCGCGGGATAGAACTGACCTATTATGTGATAGGGTGGGGTATTTTTGTAATTATGCTTAAACTAAGACAATTTTAAAAAAATGCTCAAATAATGGACAAAATAAACTATTTACCTATAAATCATAACATGAGAATATGAGGGACATATATCCACAAATGAAATGAAATGAAATATTTCTTGGGCCGAACATATTGAAGTTAACGCATCTAGAAAAAGTAGACATGCACTGTTTCTTGGGCCGAACATATTGAAGGTATAAAATACCTTTTGTCAAATTTGATGGGACCAAAGATAATCGTAATTAAGATGTCAATCAGGCCTACCAACTTGGTTTTAGATCAGACCATTCGATTTTAGGTTATAATCTCTTCGGCTCTTGAAGGTAGAAATAATATATGAATTTTTTTATTGATAAATATTTTTAACAAAAATTTTGAGTCTATTATTTTCTCAATCAAAATATTTAACTTACTATTAGATACAAAAATAAGTAATATTTTGACATAAATTTAAATAATAATTAATAAATATTCCTAATGATTTGACACATACTCCCTCAGTTCCTGATAAGTGTGCACAATTTTCCTTAGAAACATACTTTATAAAAAAAGTCAACAATCTTCAACTAACTCATAGTACAATTTTTTTATAAAGTGAGATCCTTTCTCCACTTAAGTTAACTCTTTCACACTTTTTATTAAAACCCGTGTCACTTTCAATCCGCACATTTATTGGGACGGACTAAACATAAATGAGTATTTTTTTCAATTTTTATTTCATAACGTTTCTTATTAGACGTTGGGGTGACGGAGAAAATAAAAACACGATCTACAAATATCAAAATTTTATTATCAAGTTACAAAAATAAAATAATCAAGATAAGTCGGTTAATCGGCCAACCCGCACGGGCTTGGGTCTTTTTTAGTTCGAGATAATCGATTTTTTTTAAATTTTTTTATTTTATGCTAATTTATTTCAACCCTAACCCATCTTTTTTATCGAATTGTTCTGGTCGGCCCGATGATTTCAATCATTTTTTACAGCCCTAGTCGTAATAGTGGATTTGTAATTCAGTTGGCATTCGTAGAAAATACTCTTTCTCAATTTTAAGAGACAAAGAATTACCCATTTGAAAAGAAAATTGTGTTGTTAGACATTCGTTTTGTTTATTGACGACATCTTAATAAATAGATTACAGTTGATTTGGATCAACTTAAATTCGTTTGCTTTGACGAGGGTACACTTGATTCATTGTCCCATATTTGGTGTCTCATTTTCATTTTTGTTTGATATCTTTCATTATTTTTTATTCAATTTCAATTTTATGCATATTTTAATTTAATTATATAATTACTAACAAGAGTTCGTTCCATTCAGTTAGGATATATATAATTATTTTTTTATTATTTAATTTTAGTTTTAGTTGTTCCTAATTCATTTTAGAGTGTATAATTGTTTTAAATTAAATTTTTTGAAATAAAAGTTAAATATTATTCATATTATTATTATAACAAAAATTTATATAAATTTTTAAAAATAACAGATCTCATTCGTTATTTAATCCGCATCAAATATCGAGCTCTGTCAACTTTGTAGTAATGCCATGCGTCGAAACATATACGAAGTTGGTTTCAAACATGTGAAACATCGGACACATAATATGATGTTGTCTATGTTACTTATTGCACTACTTCACTGAAATATTATTAACCCATACTCCATGTTTTTATAAGTCTCCCTAACTCTCAAATTACACGTACCCAAAAAAATACCCCCTCCGTTTTTTTTTTTTATCTTGGCATCATTTCCTATTTGGGATGTATTTTTAGTAATGACATTTGCCAAAAAAGGAAATAAATTTGCCTTAGAAAATCAGTCAACAAAAGTGGCTACACCATTTTACACACAAAAGCACCACTTTCTTAATCTCCGTGCCAAAAAAGTAGGTGCCAAGCTAAAGAAAACGGAGGGAGTATAAATTTCCTTTGTATCCCTTTTACTTTACCTTTGAGTCATTTCAAACTCTATGGAGTCGGCTGGTATGCAGGAATGAAATGGTCATTCTTGTGTCCATTCCCATTTCCATTGCTGGTAAGATTTTCAAAGCAGAAATTACCATTCCCGTATGAATGCTCATACCATAAACATGGGATTAATCATTCCTCCCAACCCCATGGAATTAGCTTTATTTGATTTTTTTTAGAAAATAAATTAATCTGCTTTATTTTTATCTTGATAATAATAAATAGTAATAATAAAAAAATATAATTTATATTAAATATCATATAATAATAATTTATCAAATAGGACTATAATTAGATAATATACTATATATTGATAGTAAAATACAAAATAATTATTTATAATTTATAAAAATTTATTTAATTATTACATTATTAAATTATTTGTAAAATATTAGTAATAAATTGTTAATAATTTAATATAGATATTTTAATTATCTATTATAATATAATTAAATATAATTATTCAATATATAAATAAAAATGTAATAATGATATATAAATAATAATAACAATAATAATAATAATAATAATAATAATTACAATACTAACGAGAATAATAAAAAAATAATAATAATAATAATTATAATTATTATTAAAAAATAATAACAAAAAGAGAGTGGAACCGGTGACTCCAGCGTTATAATTATGCGCCATCTTTTTTTGACGATTCACGTGCAACTCTTCAATTCATGAGGAGATTCTGTGATCGTACTCAATGGATGTAGATTTTTAGTTTCAGACACAATGACCACTTTGTCCTATCTAATATATATATATATATATATTTTTAATAATTCCTGATATATTTTGTATGTTTAATTAATCTATAGATTTATCATTGCAGAAACTATAATATTGAACATGATGGTTGTGACAATGATCCCTATTGAAGATGGCCAAGAGAAGTAGAAAGACGAGAGTGCAGGCGTCCGACACGCATCCCAGTGGGCTTTGAATCTGCTGTTGCTGTTGTGAGGCCAATACATGATTGCAGGCGGTCCCTTCAGTGCCATAGTTGGCTATGATCTTATTGAATGGACGAAGATTGTTACTTACAAAGGCAATGACCTATATAATGCCCAACCAATGAATGAGTATATTATATTTTTTTTTCTTTAAAATAAAATAGGAAGTACGTGACAATTTTACTACTACATTGCAAATTAGAATTAACATTTATTAAAACAAGAAAAAAGTGTCAATGGTGCAAGTATTCAATAATACTACGAATAATTAGGTCACTAAGTTGTGTTCCAATTAAAGCGAGTTTGTATTATCTAATATATTTAGGGATAAGGTTCAAATATGCCCTTCATGTTTACAAAGTTATGCAAAAATATCCCTAATATAAGTTTTGGTGCAGAAACATGCAAGTCTTCAAATAAGTGGTGCAATTATGCCCTTCTCTTTGAGGGGGATCGATGTAAACATATGTTTAATAATCGCATATTTTTTTCTTTTTTTACATTAAACACTTTTGATTCGGATTCTCCTTTGTTCAAGGCATGTAATTTTGTTCCATTTTGGATATTGTTTTGGGGATTCCTATTAATCAGTAGTTTCTAGTATTGGCTTCTCCTGAAGTTTGATTTTTAGATATCAAATTTGTGAATATCTTTGAATTTTTGGAGGAAAGATTGCTTTTGGAAGCGTTTTATAATTTGTTTAGGGTGTTTCTAATATGTTTTAGTGTGGAATTTTCATTTGAAGCTGAGCTCCCTTGGAACTTGGTCAAAAATGCCACACACAAGATATTTGATAATTATGATAAAGAAGAATCTGGCAAAGCAGTGGCATTTTGGAAAGTAAACGAACCGATTCCGTACCAGATCCGGATGGCGATTTGGATTTAAGCATATTAGCTTGGGCAAAACAAATAATGGAGTTGCAATTTATTGCATTTTCTTAGTTCGAATCGAAGTTTTGGGTATTTTTCCATGAGAACCTAATGGGTTATAAGAGATTTCACTTGGTAAACAAAAGTGGGTTTTTGTTTAAAGAAAGCTTGCTACTGATAGGAAGAAATTCCAAGTTGTGCTCCAAATCGATCTGATGACGCAAACATGAAGCCTATATAAACTACAGAGGGCTTTTGGTGAAGATACCACAATTTTCAACATGTCTTAGGACAATATAGAATTATCACAGTAGCATCTAAATTGTGGCAATATCTGGTGAGCGATGTGGTGGATCCCCATGGCGTAAAAACAAAAAATGGCATCATTTATTTCAGAATTTGTATATTTTTGCCCCAAAACTTACATTAGGGGTGTTTTTGCATAACCTTATAAACAACTTCTCCCTTATATTTATACACATAGCAATATAATTAATTTAAAATTTAAGATTTATATAAGGAAAATATATACCATAATTTTTTAAATTTATAAACCTTAGGATTTGCCACTTGTTTCCATCCATTTATGTAATGGAGAATGTCACACACACAAATGCAATAGGGGATCTTATTTGAATGAAATCATAATTACTAATATTCAAACTTAGCTATTGATTGGAGATAGAAATGTGCATGGGTATCTAGTTTCCCTTAAAATAGTGCTCCCTCTCATTCTCATGCATGGGGACTTAAATAGAATGATCTCTGGTCAGAATTAATCTATCCATGCTGGTGAACGTTGCGCCACTCTTCTTAAAACGGAAAATGCAGTTTCGTAATAACAATACTTACTATTCTCAATCAGACATCCTCCGGAATTAAAAGTGTTATGTGAATGGAGCTCCGTTGCAAAATTTTGATTTACATAACACTATATTCGAATATAATCTGAAACTAATAACCGATCAATTATCCATCCATGTCGTCGTCGGCCGCCGTTAAATCGTCGTCATCGGCGAGCAGATCGCTGGTGCCGGACATGGACCACCACGTCAAGCGCATGCTCAAGCTCATCGAAGAAGACGCCGACACCTTCACCAAAAAGGTCGAAATCTACTACCAGAAGCGCCCCGAGCTCATCACCCTCGTCGAGGAGGTCCACCGCATGTACCGCTCCCTCGCCGAGCGCTACGACCACGTCACCGGCGAGCTCAGGAAGACCATGCCGTCGGATCTCCAGTCGCAGTGCTCCGGAATCACCGATCTCGGATCGGAGCCGCCGTCTACCATGCCGTCGCCAGGGCCTAGCCGCCGCCAATCCGGCCACCGCGCGCCGGGATTCGACTTCTTTTTAGGCAATCACGCTGGGATCGGCGCCGATGTGTACGGAAAGGAAGGGGATGAGTCGTCGATTTTGGAGTTTGAATCGGAATCGGACGATTCGTCGCTGAATTATTACTCGTCGTTGCAGAGCAACGACGAGGAGAATTGCGATCGGATCGCGAGGTATGAGCACCAGCTGCGGATCGCGAAGGAGAAGATCCAGCAATCGGAGGAGGAGATTCGCCGATTGAATTTCGAGCTAAGGAAATATAAAGACGCGGATAATTACCTCGTGGATCAGACGGCGGGGGACGCGCAGGAGAGCGGCGGCGGCGGCGAGGTTTTGGAATCAGAGTGCAAAATACTCACGCTCTGGGAGGAGCACCGCCTCACGCGCGAGAAGCTGCGCGTCTCGGAGCAGGAGATCGCACGGCTGCGGCAGGAGCTCACGAGCAAGGGATTCCCCGTGCAGAATCTGCAGGATCAGCTCAAGCTCGCGCTGAAGGAGCTCGCCGCGTTGAAGGAGAAGATCGACGACGAGAAGGATGAGTCCGCGAAGCTGCACGAGGTCATCGCGAGGTGCAGATCCGATCTCTGCGAGCGCGATCGGGAGATTTCAGGATTGAGAGAGGCGATCGCGAACGTGAAGGAGGTGGATCTGCGGTGCCGGTTTCTGGAGGCGGAGAAGGCGGAGATGGAGGAGATGTATTATCTGGAGATGGAGGAGTTGAAGGCGGAGATAGCTTACATGTACGGATACATTGAGGAGTTGCAGGAGAAGCAGGAGGTGGTGGTGGATGAGAAAGACGATCGGATCGACCAAATGAGCAGCCACCTGCACCAGATGCAGGTGGAGCAGGTGGATCTGATCGCCGCGGCTGAAGGCGCGCGTAGGGTGGCGGAGGAGCTCCGGTTGAAGATTAAGGAGGTGGAGAAGGAGGTGGAGAAGAAGCAGCAGATCATAGTGCAAGGCGCGGAGGAGAAGCGCGAGGCGATAAGGCAGCTCTGCTTCTCGCTCGAGCATTATCGCAACGGCTACCATCGCCTCCGTGAGGTCGTCACGGGCCAGAAAGCGTTAGCGTCTTAAGCTAAGTTGCGTGCTTCTGAATTCTTTTTTTCGTCGGCGTTGTTCGTCTGTAGGTCTGGTTTAGGTGAATCTTTTTTGGCGTTGTTTGTGGTCGAAGTTATGGTTCGTCTATATCTTCTTTTTAATGGTCTGTTTTGCAAATCCCAGATTCTTGGAAAGAATAAAACCCTTCTTCTTTGTAGTTTTGAGATTGTGTAGCCTATGTAAGAAATGGCACATCTGTTATGCCTGTTGTGTATAGAAAATCAACACGGACATCAGTGTGATTTACATATTTACATGGGCCAATGTTGGTTCATATATATCCATGTTATTAATATATTAGGAAAATAAATGCCCTAACATTAGAAAATTTTAAACTCTCGGATGGATCACCGTCACATATCATCCATCTATTTATGTAATAGAGTATCTCACACACAAAACAATAGATAATCTCATCTCATCTATGGTAAAACTCAACACCGATGCCATTTAAAAAGGTATCTGAAACCAAAATATTGAATGGGCTTCTATTTCTTCAGATTTATTTTGGCTTTTTCCTTCAAAATTCGAATTAATCAGTTATGTACAATTTAGCATTTTAGAAACCAAAATACTAATTCTATTTTAACAATTTAATTATAATTTTAAAATAAAATCGTTAATAATAATTAATTACAGATTTATTAAAAAAAAGAAGAGTTTTCTGTTATTTTTCTATTATAGAAATTCGGATAATCCAATTCGGTTGGGTCAATTTTAGCATGAGTGAATCAATCAACCAATATCCGAATGCTCACCGCTAATTTGCCATTTTATTGATATCCAGTTCTATGAAAATAAGAGAAATTCCTGGCTTTATTTACAAATCGAAGATGGCATATTCCTTCCAGGTTCTACAAAGTTACGATGGCAGCAGGTTAGTCATCCAAAACAAGTGGGTTACATTAGCGGGCTACAAAAACTCCCCAATGTACAAGACTATCTTCCATTTTCAGCACAGCACATTTTCGCAAGCAAGTTTCCACATCACACACAGCGTGACGATGTCGATGTCTTCAAGCAAATAGAAGAAGCGAGTGTCTTGTTTCCTTTCTGTGAATCGATCATAAAGATTACACGACTAGAAAACAGAAACAGTCAAGAAAAAAATCGACTGAAAGCTCTAGTGACCTTCGGGTGAATTTGGATCCATCTTCTCAGTCATCCCACGCATCATCAGCTGAACCCTCTTTTCTGCCTACTGCAGAGACCATCATATGCCTATATTTGTCCTCAACGTTTATTGCCGCCGAACCCACCAATGAGAGCTTCGATAGTGCAAGCTTTGGGTCTTTTGAAGCAGCTATAGCTTCCCTCTCCTTTCTTCTGGCAGTCTAATTTATTCATAGACATAGTATAAAGGTTGTCATTTCTCATTCTGATCATTTTGAGGGATGGCTCGTTAAAGGAGACGAGAAAAAAAATGAAAGAACGTACCTTTCCTGTAGCGAATGTTAAAGAATTACCAGACCCGACATCTTGAATTGCTTTCTTTATTTGCGCTACAAGAAACTGTAATGAATGCTCATGAGATTGAAATATATAACAAACATAATAACTCAAAGACAGTATACAATGGCCTTACCATGTCTCGATCAGTATAAAATGATGTAGCTTGGCCTGTTGATCCTGCACGACCAGTCCTTCCAATCCGGTGTACGTAGTCTTCCATGGTCTAAGTTTTATATCCCCAAAAATAGAATAATCAGACTTTGGATTCAGTCTGATCAATCAAACATAAGACAGAAACAAGCTGATCTAATAATCTAAAACGTTGGCAGTTATGGTTGGTATGTCGTTTGACAAAAGAAGTGATAATACTAATATATTACTCCCTCCGTCCCTTAAGAGTATGCATTTTATTCCATTTTGGGCCGTCCCTCAAGAGTATGCATTTTCCTTTTTT
>JAYJMF010000001.1:3008390-3022769 GCA_036873715.1 Salvia sclarea | reverse complement strand
ATATATAACTAGCAATCCTTCTACTTCTGCAAATATCAAAGGGGACTGGGGGAGCTGAAGCACCTCCAGCTAATTTTTATATTTTCCAAAAACAAATTCATTTTAGCACCCTAGTAGCTGAATTTTTAAAACTTAAGCTCCGTTGATGCTGCATTTCTGGCTCCTCTCCGCGCACATCCATTTCCAAAACTTCCAAGAAATGCAGTTCAATTCTTCCATTGACCGAACCACTCCATTTCTTACAGCATTAAACAGACATCCCAAAGAAAAGCTCGAAGAATTCCTAACCTCTGCCATTGATGGCCGGCCAAACCAAGCCTCCCGTAGACACAGCTGTCCTCACACAACCAAGCTGCTGCGGAGGCGCCGTCGGTAAAAACTCCGGTGCCCGTCGCAGAGGACCGATATAAAGTACCTTTCAGTAATGAGGGAGCAAATGGCGAATTTCAAACATCCAAAAGCAAAATGCTGTTTCTACAAGTTGAAATGGAGGAGGAGTTGATGCTCCGCATCACTCTTTACCTGGATAAATATTGGGCAAAACTTTGAATACACGATGCAGTCGTCGAAATCTCAAGTACATCTTCAGAAATTCGGAATTTCTTCTTCTTCTTGGGGATCGACTCTGTTTGAGGGCGGCGGCGATTCTTGAATCTTGATTTTCCGCTTGGTATGGGTATGGGTTTAGTGAGAGGTTTAAGAGTTATGAGATGCATAACATAAACCCTCGTATTAATTTGTCAAGTTTCGAGCTTTTTTAAATTTGAGATGCAAATAATAATAATAATAATAATAATAAAAAGGATTAAATTAGTATTTTATTTTAATATAAGTGATCTGAATTATCCAGTTGAGTAGAGAGAGTGAGCAGTCTTGAAGCATGGCCTCTGCTGGAATTCCGTCCACCGCCTTCTCCTCCGTTTACCTTTCAACTTCAAACTCGTCAATTTTCCTCAGAAGCTATTACCACTTCCACCTCAACCACACCCCTACACGCCCCAAATTCCCGGCCATCTGCGCTGCTCATGCCGGCACCACCATGAACGACTTCTTTGCGAACGACGACGTTAATTCTAATTCTAAGGGTTCAGGCGACCAAAAATGGGATGCTTCACAGTACCAAGCCTTGCTCAAAGGCGGCGAGCAGGTCACCTCTGTTCTCGAAGAAATGATTAAGCTTGTAAGTCTTCAGTTTCGATAACCTTCGTTACTTTTATTCTTTCAATAATGCTCGTGATGCTCATTTTTGTTCATTTTTACTTATGCTTCTTACTCAGTTGATGGGAATTGAGAGCTTGTGTTTATTTCATGAGCTTTGGCTGCATCCGGCATTTATATGTTAGTTGTTGATTGAAAGGAACTGCTTATAGCTTTAACGAAATGCAGTTAAGTCGTAGTTGGATAGTTTATGCTGCCAACACCCATTTATCAATCATATATCTTGTGTCAAATCAGTACGTTATAACTTCGTTTTGGATCTTTGAATCTGCTTGCGTTGAAGCTAATTCAAGACGTAGATGACAAATTTACATTTTGGCGACTGAGTTGTCTCCAAGAAAGTTCGTATCAAGAGGTGGTAGAAGCAACTGGGTTTGCCTCTAATTTAGAATTGAAGTCCTCATATGTCACTTTTGTAGATAACAAAATGCAAATTTGAACCTTAATCATGCACTAGAACTCTCTACTCACCAGGTAATCTGGAAGTGGGTTTGAGGCCCTAGCATGTTAGTTTTCTAGTTGGTTTTGTCTTCGTACTCAAGAACTTTTCTTTTAGGAACTTTTCTGCTGAACTAGAGCATGGACCTTCAGAACTACAGAGCTCCTGCTGGTTATTATGGACTTATGATCAGATGAATATTAAGAACTAGTTTGTGGCGATAATATTGCTTTTTAAGGATTGCAGAATTTCCAGATCATATACGTTTATGCGTATTTTGATATATAAACAAGTTGCAGGGTAGACATTAATCGTACCAACTCTTTTACGTGTATGAGCAGTTGGAGGATATGAACATGGATGAAGCATCTGAGGAGGTGGCAGTCCAATTGGCTGCACAGGGAGTGATTGGCAAGAGAGTTGATCAGATGGAGTCAGGGTTTATGGTGGCTCTTGATTACATGATACAACTTGCTGCAAGGGATGAGGATGATAAGGTAATAATTGAAGTAAGGATGATACGGTAATGCAATTTTGACAGTATATTCCATTACACCATTTTGACAGTATATGTATATGTTCATAAACAAGCTTTTTGATTAATGCAATGATGCATAAACCAGAAAACTTAATGCTGGATCAAACTAGGGAGCTTAGGTTTCTAGAATAGATACTTCCTAGAATCACTTGGGGTTTCTACTGCTGGTATTTTATTAACAGTCTTATTATTTTTACCAGATTTTTGTTGGCTTTGAGTGATAATATTTTAGTTTCTTGACAAGTATGACTCATGTGTTTATTTATTTATGCTTCTCACTCTCAGAGGAAGTCTCTATTGGAGGTTATTAAGGAGACTGTACTATCTCATCTGACGAAACAATGTCCTCCTCATGTGAGACCCTTAACTTATCTATTATTGATTCTTTCTTTCACATCATCTCTTAGAGCTCCTGCTGAGTGAGTTGTTCTACATCGTTTAGGTTCAAGTCGTTGGCCTGCTTTGCAGAACACCCCAAAAGGAGAGCAGACATGAATTATTGAGGCGTGTGGCGGCAGGTGGTGGTGTATTTCAAGGTGGGAATGGCACAAAAGTTCATCTTCCAGCAGCCAATTTAAATGATATAGCTAACCAAGCTGATGATCTTCTGGAGGTGCGTTCTATGATGTATACTTCTTTTCTTTGATCCATCAATTATCTCCCTTTTCCAATGGTTACTATTTCTATCTAATAGCATCTGGAGAGTATTACTACTTCCAACTAGGAGTATGAGATTTTAGCTCTCCTATTATTTTTCAGTATGAATAATTAAACACCAAAACCTGCAATATGATGTTTAAATTTATTGATGCTTGCATGGTGAATTTTGTCCAAGTACTTTGCTTTGGTAATATTTTTGGTTTTGTTATTGAATCAACACAATGGTCCTGTTAGAAGTTATATTGCTTTATGGGATGTTATGTCCTTTTTTTTATCACTAGTACCCCGTTTTAGTACTGAAATCAATTTATACTCTAAGTGCTATTATTCTGTGAGGGGACATTGATTCTGTGGTGCAGGAATTTTAAGAAAACTTAGGCAAGTAAGATCATTGATTATGCTTTCGCCAAAATGATTTTGTTCTTCTAGAAATTAAACTTTATATCTCATTTGGGGTTAGTTCCCGCTGCTTGATTCTGTATTTGATCCGTCTCATGCATCGGTGGTTCTTTGTTTATCAATCATATTCATGGCATGTAAGCTGTGAAGTTAAAGTAACTAGTTCTATTGCCTCTGGAATAGTGTAATACCCAAGCATATTTTTAGGAGTTACTATTTTACTGGGGGAGCAAACTATCACGGGTTTTAAATAAATTGTTTCAAGTATTGTGAGTGGAATGAGGGTCACACTTCTATTGTGAGAGGTAAAGTTCCTAAAAATAGAATAGCAAAATAGGTTGCGGACAGACTACAGTGGCAAAATGGGATACTACTTTGCTGACAGGGAGTATATTTTAAGTTGCATTAGCACATTGCACTGAACTTATTCAAGTTAGCTTTTAGGAGTAGAATCCTGTAGTAAAGCACTTGTTCATCATGGTTGTGCAGAGTATGGAATCCCGTCCTGTCATTCCCGATCGAAAGCTGCTTGCAAGGCTTGTTTTGATCAGAGAAGAAGCCAGGAACATGATGGGTGGTGGAATACTAGACGAAAGAAATGACCGTGGTTTCAATACACTACCTGAATCAGAGGTCCATACTTTTTCAGTTAATCATTACCTACTAGTATGAAATTATTGTAATTAACTGAGGTGCATCAATTGTAACAGGTCAATTTTTTGACTAAACTTGTTGCTCTAAGACCTGGAAAAAATGTACGTGACATGATAAAAAGTGTAATGCAAGGAAAAGATGAAGGAGCAGAGAATTCTGAAAATGAAGATGGTTTCGTAAATGAAAGGCCTTCTGGAATAGCAGGAAGGGTCAGTTACTCTGTTTTATAGGCTGATTCTTCATATAGGAACCTAGTGAACTTAGTAGTGCATGAGTTTAACCCTAACTCTTGATCTCCAGGCTAGCGTTACTGGTCGTAAACCTTTACCTGTACGACCTGGCATGTTTCTTGAAACTGTTTCCAAGGTAAAAATTGATATGGAATCTTTTTTATATTCATGTTATGCCTAGACAGCCTAGTGTAGTTAACTCATATAAGGCTCTTTGAATTAATTGATATGAGTATCCTTTACAGAATTGACCCATTACAGACTTCAGATTTTCTCTAGAATAAGAATATCTTATTTTAGTTTGAATATATAAAAGATGCGTTTTGTGATTCACCTAATCTCTAGTTCACTGGAAATCAGGTATTGGGTGGCATATATGGAGGAAATACTTCTGGAATCACAGCACAACATCTAGAATGGGTATCTCTCTTTTCCCCCCCCACACACACATACACAGAGAATGGAGAAAAGAATCACTGCATAAGTTACAGTATTCCTTGCATTTATCTTAAGTGTTCTGGTCAACTTGCTCAGTATTTCTGTAACTCATAACTAATTAACTAGTATTATTTCTCTTCTCGAGTTATGTATATGATTAGGAGATAGAAATTGTAGAATTTGTAAACTAAGAAATGGTTTTAACTTTTAATTTGTGTGTGTGTGTGTGTGAGAGAGAGAGAGTTGACTACAATTGGGAAAATAGATATTAAAAAGATGCTTCTAGATCCTGAGCTCTATATGCTAGAAAAAGCTTCACATGATATCACACTACAACACATGATGTCGGACATCCTTTTGAACTTCTGCAGTCTGTATTTCATATCCCAAGCGGTGAAATCAAGCAAGTAAAAATCTGCTTCACAGAGTGTTTGAACTAATGAAACGTTAATTGTTGAATGTCATCATGCATCACTTTGATCTGAAACACACATGGCAGTGGCATCAGTATTGGTCTTGAAATACTTTGGTTCTTTCACCGAGTCCAGTTACTAGCTTGTGAAGACCAAGTATGTCCATCCTCATTCTGAACTATTCAATTCTTGACGCTGTCACAGGTTCATCAAAATACACTGCAAATTCTTGAAGAAATCGCATTCTAGTTCCCTACACAGTGATTGCATTGGACCAATTTCGCAAGCTGGGCATTCAGTTTTTCCTCATCACAAGGTTCTTATTGTCTGGGGGAGGTACCATTTTCCATGTACATATATCATCCTTAGTTACCCGCAGATCCCACAATTGCTAGCACTAAAGCACATATAGGGAAAAACAATTACCTTAGCTGTCTCCCCTATTCTAAAAACACTTGATGTTTTTGGCGAGTATACTAATGACCCTTAGTAGTCTTTATAACAGTGAGAGTTGTTGTTGATATATTAAGACAACTGAATATAGTCAATTGAGATTTGAGAGTGAGCATAGGTATCATTATATTCTATAGCCTCCATTGAAAGTGACAGAGAGTAAGGTCCACTCTTGAAAGATATGGAAAGTTGGTCACTTTCGGCAATTTTGGCTAATACTCTGCTCACTTTCTGATCTGTCTCTTCATGCATATGTATGTCGTATATCGTGCTTTTATTTTGCTGCTCGGTATAAGGCAGACATATATCTCTAGCATTAAATTCCTCCAGGCTCTTGGTAAAAAAGATAGAACTATGTTTAAAACAGGTTGAAAGCTGTTATCCCAATAACATGGTTTCCTGCTAAGTCCCATTGGCTGTTTATGAAGTCGTCGTTGTAAAGCCTTGCTTCTCTGATCTGATATGAAAAATAAGTTAAAAGGGTAATGAACTGCTGGAGAATTTCGTGTGTGATGCATAATCTTGCAACGATAAAGCAAATCAGAGGCGATTAGATGCTTGTTGAGTTGTATTGAATCAATAGCAATGATGAGTGAAATTGCAAATTGTGGCAAGAGCCATGTGTGCTATTGGGCCTACTGTTGATCTCACCACTTCATAAAGAACCTTCCCAATGATTCTGATGTTGAAGGTTCTGAACATGTCAACTTGGGATCACAGCAACTGTGGACCACCCAAAACATGGTCTGTGGGAACACTTTGCTCGAAGGAGATCGTCCTGTTCACTTGGGGCGAAAGGTCGTACCATTTTCTGTAACGTTTCCATGTCTCGTCTCGTATTTGTATTTTCCTTATTGTATGTTGTGGTGGGGAAGATATGATGCAAAGCATCTGGTGGGAGTCACCTTCTTCTGCTCTTGGAGCAAAAGGTGAAGCACATGGTCTTGCAGGGAAAGACTCAAAGAGATCAAAAGTGAAGCACGTGCTTCTTTAGTGGTTAAGTATGCTTATGATGGTGTATAATTGAGCTTATAAATAAATGCTTTTGGAAAAAGCTTTTTATTGTTTATAAATAGGAAAAGATTTTGTCTGATAAGAGTTATATGCTCCCAAAAGATTTTGCAGAAAAAAGGTATTATTGCTGAATACAAATCCAATTATGACTATTCAAGATAAAAGATCTTATTAATTCATACACTTACTAATATTTATGGTACTAGTATTTAATGTCTTGTCAGCTCTTAAAATGCAATAGATGCAAATAAAAATATTTAAATAATTTTAGCTGGTGTGGTACACAATATCTTGCCATAGGTCCAACCCCAATTTAGGTTGTCCTACCATGTTGCAATAACACTTCAGCTGCCGATATTATGTGATATTTGAACATATCACATAATAAAATAAAATAAAATAAAATAAAATAAAATAAAATAAAATAAAATAAAATAAAATAAAATAAAATAAAATAAAATAAAATATATAAAATAAAATAAATATAAGGTCTTTCACAGTTGATTTTATATTATACAATATACATAATAGAGAACAAAAAGAAATTTATCTTTAGGAAGCAGTTTTCCATAAACCTGTGAGTCTAAATTCATTCAGCCAATTGAACCTTCTCAAACTATTTCCGTTTCGACAACTAAAACTATGTGTCCCAGAATAACTGATTCCCAGAAGAACAAACCTTATCTGAAAGTTGTTAGAACAAATTTGTGCATTCTGAACCCTATTGGTATTAATTAAGACTCGGGCATCAAGATCAGCTTTTTGTCTAAGATATAAATTGAAACTTTCCAAACAAAATAATTTCTGTCAGCCGGTTGTTCCAACTGTTTATTGAAAATCCCTTCATCAAAAACTACAGAAGATGATTTTAAAACCAGAATAGCTTAACTAATTCGAACATAAATGTAATTACGAATTGAGCTCATATTAGA
The DNA here is from genome assembly GCA_036873715.1 of Salvia sclarea. Taxonomy (NCBI): domain Eukaryota; kingdom Viridiplantae; phylum Streptophyta; class Magnoliopsida; order Lamiales; family Lamiaceae; genus Salvia; species Salvia sclarea. Next base: position 3,015,381 of record JAYJMF010000001.1, on the reverse strand, counting down.
TATGACTGAAAGAAGGGTTAAGAAAAAAGAGCGGGAGAAAATGGCCAATTCTTTCAGTTATTGGGCAAAGGAAAACTCCATATTGGGCATAAGAAGAAAGTAATACCTGAGCTCCCTCAATGCCCATCTTCTCCAAAATCAGTTTGGATGCATCTTTGGCATCAGCGCTGGTCGTATGGGGAGATGGAGAGAAAAGAGTTAATTCCATCACAGTAATCAAATAAGATCATAACTATATCAAGTAAACAACTTACTCTGCTTCCAACTCTGGTGTCAGAATAGAAAACCGTTGAAAAAATTCATCAAATGTCTTATGAGTAGGATAACCGGATAAACTAATTCTAATTGCCTCTAGAACACCCTGCCAATAGACAAAGGGTAGTATTAAGTTTGGGAAGCATATAGAAAGTTCTTGAATGACTACAAGGAAAAGCACTCACGCCACAGCGAAGTTGCTGCATGACATTGGCATTTTGAAAAATACAAGGCTTGAAAAGTGTATTAGGTTTCACACATCTAATGTAGTGAGGTTCTGTAGAATTCAGTGTCTCCATCAATTGTTGGAGTTGTAGCTGCACCAATAACCAATTTATCAACTTCAACCTTCTTTAAAGAAGCTATGACAAATGAGTTGGAACAGTAATGATGGAAAAGAAACACACCTTAAAGCGAGAACCTATTGATGAAAATTTGGAAGACTTGTTTGAAGATTTGGTTGTCTCTTCAGGGATTGGAGGAAAAAGCTCCACTACAAATGGGCATGTTGAAGCAGTTAGCAGGTCCTGGTGTTCAGGGACGACATAGTCTTTGTTTTTGTCCAAAAACTGATCACATTGGTATTGGACCTTGGAGAAAAGTAAAATGAAAATTTTCAATAAAACTGAAAAACCCAAAATCTCACCCTAGAAAAATACTAGATCCAGTTTACCTCTCCAGCATAATGAGCAATTGCAAATTCAGTACGTGACAGTTTCGGTTTGATGAAACGTTTGTTGGTTTTAAATGTCTGATAAAGCTTTTCAGCAAAGGTTTCATGTGTGGATTTTGGAAACATACTGGAAACAGAAAAAATAAAATTAGTCCCAAATCAACAGAATTTTAAAGCACAATCCTTTGCAAGCTACCTAAAGGCAGACATGCGTTACCGTACCAGGCTTCATCAAGAAGAGCAATGATTCCTCCAGGTTTCTGCATCCAATCAAAGGCAGTTATAAGAATATTTGATTTTGCTGCAAATTCTCTAGATGAAATATAAGAAAGAGGACAATCAACAGTTACATGGGCAGTTCCACACGGTTGACCATGTCTATGTTAATGAGCAAACTATGATGAGGTAAAAAAAATGCAGCCTCAAGAAAATTGGTGTAGTATTATAGAGAGCAACCTTCTCAATTAGATCTAGAACATCTTGGTTATCTACAAAGTCTATGTAGCTCCAGGAAATCTCTTCTTTGATATATTCCTCCTGCTCCATCTTAAAAACATGCTGAAGAAAGAATAAACAAATTTTCAGTATTGAGCTGAGAACAGATTTATCAACAGCTAAAAAACATGTGAAATTGAGTACCTGATTAAAATGTTGCTGTAACTTTTCATTGGTAAAATTAATGCAGAACTGTTCAAAACTGCATCATAAACTTTTAGTTAGTTTAAGTGTCTATACAGAGTTTCACTAATCAATCGAATCTTACCTATTAGTTTTAAAACTTTCAAAACCATATATATCAAGAATTCCAATTAGACTTTTGGAAGATGAGTCTTGCCCGATTGATAAATTTATTTTTTCCACCAACCTATATAAGCAGACGATATCAAATTAACTAAACCAGAAAACAAATAGTTGATAAATTTTCAGAAATGCAAAAGTATTGCAGCATAGTACCCAGTATCATACCAGTTAAACAAGCGAGAATATATCGTCTTAGCTAATCCATCCCTACTAACAATTGCAGCATCGGGATCAAGACATCTTCTGATAACTTCTTCTGGAGTGACCATCACACGCTTCAATAACGCATCTTCCATAGCTTTAGAATCGCACCTAGTATCCAAAATTGTTACACTCGTAAATTGTTACACTCGTAAATTATTAAACTCATGAGAAAGAAGAGTATTGCAAGCATAAATGCCACATTCATACATTAGAAGCTCTGCTGCAGTCTGAAGATGGAACTTTGATTTCTCATCCTCGAGGACTGATGAATCAATCTCTACCCCCTTGGCAAATCTAACATTACCAAGATGGAGAATAGATGCAACAATTCTGAAGATTGAATCCTGTAGAATAAGAAGATATTAACTACTGGCAGAAAGAAAGCATATCAAACAAATAAGATCCTAATTTGCTACAACCATACCTGCTCTTCTTGACCGATTCCAACAACATCCATGGCCTTCCTTGTTGCCAAATAATCATGAGCATCATCCACATCATCTAGCTCAAAGCAAGTAGATTGATTTAAGTAGTGAAATGTCTGTGGATGTCCCAACTTATACTTCTTAATGTCCTGATAAAATACTCAGAAATATGATGACTGCAAAAAATTTCCTTTCGAAAAAGCAGATAGAGAAGATGGTGTAAAATCAGATTACCTCCTGTGGTGCTGCACACAAAAGATAAAAACAGTGGTAATTGCGCTCAGGGTCTGAAATTTGGCAGACACGAGATCTCTCGAGAAGATATGTTCTGATGGCTGCCCCTGATATTCTTGCATGATTGTCGAACTGAAGTTCAACAAATTTACCAAATCGGCTGCATCAACAGACATTAATCAGAGATTTGAACGCAGACTGATATTATTCAGATTCAAAAACAATTTTTTTGCTGCAGGATCCAAGTGAGGTCTCACCTAGAATTGTTATTTCTGACAGTTTTGGCATTTCCAAATGCTTCAAGTACTGGATTTGACTGAAGAGAACAACCAAATAAGTTTCCCATATATAGATGTATATGGAGAAGTAGATATTCTATTATAAAGTGTATCAATATGGTATAATTAGTCTAATATTTCCTTAGCATTTCACAATATCGGACAAAAGCCTTATTTGCTTTGACAACTTTCAGGAAGTACTTTACACAAGTATTTCAAAAGACAACCCTATCTTGAAAGCCTGCATGTCCTGAATTAATGTCCCCAACCCTCAAAACTCATATACCAAGAAAGTGGGCAATATTATTATTTGTCTCCCTAATTATTGGGCAATCCAAAGAGTCTACAAAGTCATAGTGGTATTGAAAAACTGAAGAATGGTAAATTTGGCAGTTTAAAATCATTTTTGCATAGAATTCTCAAATATGACACTTATTCCGGGACAATACTTTTCCAAATAAGACAGTTATTCGGAGACGGAGGAGTATTTTTTAACCACATTTTTAACTTGTAAATCCTACTTGTCAAACAGTATACATTCAATTCTAGAAACACCTCTTACTGTATAAATGAAATAATAAACATAGCACACAATCTAGAAAAAGAGATATTGTGCCAATGTATTCAGCTAGTCAAACTTTGCTACTCACTAATCCAAAAGCATGATCATTATAACATATTCTACAAGAGAACCATTTCAAGAAAATATTTTGAAAGAAAAGAAACCATGAATGATGAGATTCAGTGATAAAACAGAAACTTAGAATAAACTTCCTACCTCAAGAACTTGCTGTTCTACTGATCTCCCGTCGCCTCCTTTATGGCCACCCAAATAGGCAAGATATTGCATCAGCATCTTAGTAGTTTCAGTCTTACCAGCACCACTTTCTCCGCTTACCAGTATTGAGTTACTTTTCCCCTCAGTCATCATTTCCCTAATTTATCTTACAAGACTCAGACATAAATGGAATTTATTTTTCATAGACAAAACCACCAAGAACAAGAGTGTGGCAGACTATATCACCTGAAGGCAGCATCTCCAATTGCAAATACATGTGGACTCAATTCACCAAATGGTGCTCCGTGGTAACATTCCATCATCTTCGAATCGTATAATTCGGGAAGTCTTTGAAACGGGTTAATGGCAATAAGAATCCCCCCACTATACGTCTGCCAAAACATGATGAAAAAGGATGTGTTAATCGTACCAGAATGAATGCAGATTGAACATAAAAGTTAGAAGTGGAGATAAATATACTCACATATATCTTATTGATCTGGTATCTTATATTCAAGTTATTCAGAACTCCAGGTTCATGCATATAAGACAATTTGGTCATGTCGTCGACTCCCTCGGCAGGTTCATCAGCATCTTTCGGGTAGGTTTTGGATATGCTAGCAGAAACCTTAAATGGAAAGAATGAAACAGATGTCAAGTGTCGAAAACAGCCAACATCCGGACAATATCAATTGAAGATTTATAATAAGAAGCAAATGATACTAGACTGGAGTTTGATTCACCTTGAAAGATTTATTGTGCTAAGTTAAAGCAGTGTGAATTAGAAGAAAAGTAGGTCTGTTACACTAAATTATGGAATCATCTCTTGTCTGTTTTAATGCTATCAAAATGGAATCATCTCGTCTGTTTTAATGCTATCAAATCTTGTTGGAAATTGTCTTTCTTTAAATGTCAAGAAGTTAGAAAAGAAGCTAAAGCTAATTGAGGTGGAACTATACTATAGCATTTTTCAAAGATGGGTCTTCTCTAAAAGCATACAAAACACAGCACCATCTCAATGCGGAAGAGGAAAGGTTCAGCTAAAACAAAAGATCTTTTTACCGTCCTTCCAGCAGATGTTTCAACTTCAACTTCATCCCCATTAATTTTTACCACTCGCCCATCAATCCAAACATCCTCTGGATCGTCAACCCAAATTTGAGAACCTTCATATACTTTGGGTGGGGGGCCCTGCAAGAATTATTCATTAAGTGCATAAGCTGGATACAACTTACAAGAGACATTTATGATACACAGTATCTATCTTTCACATTCGGAAATGTAGGACTTCAACTACAAGAATATACACTTAATAGTGATTCCTAACACCATTAAGTTTAAACAAGTATAAACATCATCGTCATCATGCTTCCACAATGCACCTATTGTATGGACTAAATGGAGCTCAAAATTTGATGTCACTATTTTTCTACCAACTTTTCTTTCATTTCTCTTAGCTTTTGGGTGAATGTGATGAATTTGTGGAGCCGTGGATAAAATCAAACACATCAATCTTCTAAGTATGGATATTGCCTCATGAAGAAGATTGAAGATCACAAAACGTGATTCGGCCAAAATTTCAGCAATAGTTTCAAAAGATATTTATATTGTTCATGAAATTATTTGTTTAAAACGCATACCCAAATCAAAATCTACAGAATCCCCTGCACCAATAACATACCATCTTATTTCAGGAATCAAAAGTTCAACACAAAACTCTCATTCCCATTCAATCACCCCGATTCCTCATCACAAATCCATGGCACGAATGAACAGTTTCCTTCAGAACGGGTATCTCCGTGGGTACTCCAGAAATCTTAAGACGGAGCAAAAAACACAAGCAAAATCCGAGAGTTTTTTTTTATATTATTTTATTCTTTTTTTTGGGTTTGATCGGTGAAAGGGTGAGTGTAGGAGTGAGAAAGGGTTGGTGGAGAAGAGCGACATTGCTCTTCCAAAAAAACTACATTTTCGGAGCCGTTGAATCCTTCTGTGGATGCTGTTGATGGAGAGGTTTTTTGGCGGGGAAGAGAGAGAAACTCTCTCATAAATATGTTCTAGACTCGCCCAAGGAACTTTTATAATGCGTTCCATTATTTCTCTAATTTTTATTTATTTCATTTTCTCTTCTTTCTTTTTCTTTTAAAATCACTTAATTCGGGTCAGCTTGGTTTATTAATTGTTATACACAACGATGTAAATTTATTGTACACAGTGAACAAAAGAGCAAAGAAACCTAATTAAAATCTAAGGAAATCATAGGTCGATTTCTCAAGGGTCAAGCCATATTTACCTGCCTTGCTGAAAATTTAATGGAAAAACACTGAGGAAGAATACATAATAGTATTGCATATCAATAAATACAGCTAATATATGATTAAAAAAACTGATAATAAATAAATACTGCTAATTAATATTGTAGAATCGATTCAACACAGTGGTTTATTTTAGCCTGACCTCATTTGAATTATGTAGCTAAATATTGGTGTTTAAATTCGTAGAAGGATAACTTTTAGTCTTTTACAAGTATTATTTTTCACTTAATGTTATGGATGTATTTGTCCGTTTGGATGTGGAATAACGATTTACATTTTTACTGCTGAAAAAGGAGGATAATACTATAAATAAATAGAAAGTCAAGATTATTACAGAAATTGATGTTGAATCTAGTAGATATCCAAGAACAAATCTAAACCAAATTTACTACACAGTAAGGCAGCTAGCCAGAAAATAACAAACCAGCCAAAAATGGCTTTTTTCATGATGCACCCCCTTATACTGCACTCCCCCCTTATTGTAGTAATATAAAAATAATTAATTTTAATTATTTTTATATTGGTACACTCCCCCCTTATTGTAGTAATATAAAAATAATTAATTTTAATTATTTTTATATTGGTACAGTAAAGGGGAGTGCATTGCACCCGCATAGAAAAAACTGCCAAAAATGTTGAATAATAAAATCTGACCCTACACGTGGCATCGCATGCCATTTTACTGGATTACCCATTCTCACCTCTCACCAATAGACTATGGGGGCGTTTGGTTTCCTTGATTAAATTGATTAGATTGATAGCAAAATTACCTTTTAAAGCTCATCCTTTTAATCCATCCTCCCTCTTTTTTATGAACTCCACCACTCTTTGTACCCTCCTTTTTCACTCAAATGTGTGATTATTGGTGGGATTAATAATCACACCACATTTGGTGTGATTATTAATAATCACACAATTAGATTGATAGCAAAATTACCTTTTAAAGCTCCCCCTTTTAATCCATCCTCCCTCTTTTTTATGAACTCCACCACTCTTTGTACCCTCCTTTTTCACTCAAATGTGTGATT